>CM056993.1:245666610-246014110 GCA_029891345.1 Dryococelus australis | reverse complement strand
ACTGACGTATCACTCTCTCGGCCAATGTATGTACAATTTCCTCGACTTGGCAAGACCTGCACGTGCCCACGGCGTCCGACTGACCAACTGTGCTGTTTTACAGATTCTCGAGATGCTAGTTGAACGCGCAACGTCGGATGGGTCAGACGTGTTCCGTTACTAGTTTTGTGAGTGTTGGCTGTACTCTGAATTTCAGTGTTTTGTTTCAATCGGTTTGTAAAGAAATTGTTTGCTATTATATTGTACACTATCTACCAAAAAGTAATTGGGCACCAGTGAAGATAGGTAATCCAGTACATCAGTTGACTTGTGTTTCACGGTCTTCAACATAGGACCTCTGGTGTTTGTCTGTGGTACCATGAACACAGAGGCCTATTGTAACATTCTGGATAATGAAATGCTCCCAACATTGTGACATTTTTACGGAATGGACCCATATTACTTCCAGGAAGACAATGCCAGGTGCCATGTACGAGGGCTACTATGCAGTGGTATGCCGACAACAATGTTCGCTGATTGGACTAGCCCGTCCAGAGCCCCAACCTCAACCCTATAGAACATCTTTGGGACAAATTTGATCGCCGGGTGAGGGCTCGCCAGGCGCTGCCAAAATCCATTGCTCAACTCATGGAATGGTTGCAAGAGGAATGGCGACGAATCCCCGTGGATGTCCTGCAAACACTCGTAGAGAGCATGCCAGACAGGGTGGCTGCTGTTATAGCCTCAAGAGGTGCCCCTACGAGATTCTAACGGCGTGACAACCACAGAGCAAACATTGTGGACAGGTACCCATTACTTTTTGGTAGATAGTGTACTTATCTAGGGCTACCTGGTCTTGTCTTGCATCGTCTAACGCGGCATTAAGCACCCAACAAATGTGTTATATGTAATTGCGGTGGATAGTAAGTGCTAATAACCATTTTACTTTACATTTTATTTTTACGTCTGTTCTGATCAGTGTGTAGTAGGATTGTCCTTATCACACCTGTGCTTCTCCGCTTCGCAACAGTATTTTTTTTTAGACTAATATGACGTACAGCACTCGAGGCTCGCACAATGTTCATAGGTTGGGAATCCTTATAACCATTTGCTTTTACAATTATTTTTATATCTGTTTGCATCAACATGTAGCAGTGTCATCTCTCTTGTGCGACCAATGGTTTAAATCTCTGTTGTTTCATAGCAAGCAAAGGAACACAGTCTTTAACACCATTTTTAAAAACCATGTAATGTTTATCGCTCTTGGCACATTGTAGATATATTTTTGAGGTTGTTCCTTGTGAACATATGCTCTTTGCATGTCCTCGAGAATTCCAGCTTTTCGACAAAGTTGTTGGTGCACTGGTAACGTTGATATCGCTGTTATGGTCTGCAGAACCAACGGGTATTTTTTTTAACATTATGACCAATTATTCATGTATGTGGTGGTTTCATATGTTTTGCTGCGGTTTGCCACGACCCTCTTGTTAGACCTACTGTGTTTATTTATATTAACTCGTACATGTTTTATGAAACCTGTGACTACCTACACCATGCTCTGGTGCAATTGTATAAACCTTTACTTTTCCAGTGTATGGGTGGATGTTGTTAAGGATTACCCATGCTAACGAGGCCTTGGGCCACTGGCCCTCGTGTCATGCTGACTTTATTTTTATGTATTAATTACGCTGTAACCCCACGACTACATAAATCTTGCTCACAGCACGATTTTGTATAACTGAACTTTTTTGGGTATGGATGGTGGTTGCACATTACCCGTGCTAACGTTTATTTATGTATATGAGCGTGGTGGTGTGTTATCGATGAGTGTGTAAGGACCAGTACATATAGGTGCTATTTCAGGTCCCTAAACTTCTACATGCTACTACAACATGCTTGCAACACAATTGTATGTATAACTGACTTTATTTTATTTACATGTATGGGTTTTGGTTACATGTTAGCCGAACTTAAATAGTTAAGAAATGACTTCCTACTATGATTATAACATGGCTCAGGGCTCTTATTATCCTTATCGCATACATTCCATCCAGGAATGATTCCTGTGTTATGAATTTGAGGTTGTGGCTTTCACGGATAGGAAATTACAGACGTATATAAGTGGGATTAATGCATATTTGTCCCTGCTGCCCTGTTCTGTGTTGAGAGCGAAGCATTTAATTAAAATTTTTTAACTATGGTTTCAGCAGATGGGAATTGATTGTCAGCCATGGTTATAATAGAGATTATGGCCTAATGGTCCCTGCTGCCAGTTCGACGTTGGGAACAATATGTGTGATATGAAATTGGTGACTAGCTTCGGTGGATGGGAAATTGTAGCCGACTATGCTTATATGAGGGCTTAAGGTGTAATTGACCTTGGCATGATACTATTCGTCAGAGGCGAGGCCTATGATATGAATTTGGTGGCTATAGCTTCAACGGGAGGAAAATGTTGGTCAGCTATGCTTATAAGAGGGCTTAAGGTGTACTTGACCCTGTGGTTATTTTCGTTGCTGGTAGTGATGTCTATGATATGAATTTAGTGAATGCATCAGAAACAGTTCGAAATTACAGCCAACTGTGCTTATAAAGTGGGCTTAGTGTGTACTTGGCCCTACCACTAGGTCTTCATCGGAAGTGATACCTATGTTATGAATTTGGTGGTTGTATCTAAAACAGTTCAGAAATGACAACCAACTATGCTTATAAGTGGGCTTATACCATACTTGGCCCTGCAGTCCTTTTCGTCATCGGAGGTGATGCCTACACTGTGTGTTTCTTGGCTGTATCTTAAAAAGTTTAGAAATTACAGCCAACTATGCTTATATGAGGGTTTAAGCCATAATTGACTACCACCCTATTTGTCATCAGGGGTGATGTTTATGTTATGAATTTGGTGAATATATATAAAATTAATTAGAAATGGCAGCCAACTATGCTTATGAATGGGCTTAAGGCATAATTGAATATACCACCCTGTTCGGCATTAGGTGTGGTGCCTATGTTATGAATTTTTCAAATATATCTTAAGTTTTTTTCAAAATTGTGGCCAACTATGCTTATATGGCCTAAGACATCCTTTGCTCTGCCACCTTGTTGCTCTGCTCTAGCTGGCATAAATAGTATTTTGATAGCAGTAATCTAATATGGCGGGGAATGAAGGCAATATGGTGGGGTGATTGATGTGAGTAGTAGGGTTTGGTAGGTTCAGGCATAATGGCATTGGGTATCGGATTCGGATTATGAGGAGCCACTAGTTGTTATGTCGCCTGTCTATCATCTAGAATCTAATTGCCCTATTACCCCTTATCCATATGATTTTTGATCTTGACCTTTACATTGACCTCGAGGACCTTTGACCGGAAAAATACTTTTAAAAAATGTTAATGCTAAAAAAAACACAAAAAAATTCTGTAAACAATCTTAAAGAATTTATTATTAAAAATATATTATAAGGATCTTCAGAAATGGCCCATTTTTTCAGAACACCTGACAGGGATCAGCAACTCCCGTGACCTTGGAGCCAGGTGACTGGGGTCGGGACCATTGACCTTTGATATCGACCTTAAAAAGCAAAAGTAAAATTAGTTAAACATTTTTTTTTTAAATTCACAAAAAATTCAAACAATCTAGGAAAAAATATAATTTTAAATTAATTATTAAAAATGATCGAAAAATTAATTAAAAACCTATAAAGATTAACTAAAAACATATAAAAATTAATTAAAAACATTAAAAATATTTTAAAAACTTACATTTCCGAAGGTCCCGCCAGAACCACCATTAGTCACATTCATTCCATCCAAGCAGACAACTGACTCCCTCACCCATGCTCACCTCACTTATACTCATTCCGCCATCTTGATTTTTTCGCCTGTCATTTGTTTATACATTACTGGAAAAAAACCTACAATTTTCTATCCTATTAAAAGTTTTTTTTTTAAATCAATAATATAGCTATGTGCATGATGCATGACTTTGACAACATGCTTAATTTATTAAATATTTTTAATAAATATTGTTGTTATTAAAAATTTAAAGGCCAACAGGATGATACGACCCACAAAATCTAAGGAAAAATAGATTATTTAATAATAATTTATTATTACTTTGTAAATACATTTTCAGAAGAAAACAGTTCATCACATCATCTAATATAACCCCGATACTTAAGAGCTCTTATGATCGAAACCACCTTTTTCATGTTCGAGTAATTCCCATGTTGTTGCTTATCGAGCAAATATCTAAGTCTGTCTACAAGTTTATTAGGATTTTACGTAAATATATCATCAGTATGCTCGGCTTCTTCTGCCTTCTTCGCATTACTTATTGAAAGAAACTCTGTCGTCATAGTCATCATCAATGCTGTCTTCATGATCGTCTTCACTTCCTGCTTCATATTCAATATCAAGTTTGCGTTTCTTTGTAGCAGGAGTTGTATGCTTATCAGTGGTTAGAGCTGATGATCGATTATTTAGAAGTTCGTCATCATCACTTGCATGCCTTGCAAGTGTATATTCCACACAAATCGATTCAGTCATTCCGTCTTTGGCATTAACTGGAGTGTCATAATTGTCTGCGGAAATGGAACCCATCGATGTAGCAGGAGGTATTAATAGCATCACTTGCTGACTCCCAGTAGATGAACCACTGCAGATCTCAGTATGTTCCTTCAATGTATCGCTGGCACAAACTGCACGTGCCCATTGACGTAGTACTTCATCGCGCGAAAAGTATTCTTCATATAGGTTGTGCTCTCATGTCGACAGACATGGCAGCTTTTGCTGAAGATCTTTCCACAGTAGCCACACTGTTTTCCATGTAATTTTCCAGCAGTGGGAGAAGGTACATCTGTAGAGGTAAGCTCTACAGTAGACTTCTTAAGCTCATTGGCTTGTATCATATTCATGAAAACAACTGAAGTCCTTCCCACAGTGATGACATGTGTATCAACTTTGCCTAGCTACTGCTCTATATATATATATATATATATACACACACACACGCGCGCACACACACACTGACATATTTCGTCAGTGATATTTAGCCTTTTTTTTACTTTCACACTTCCTTTCCAACATACATTTTATCTAGTTCCTTGATCGCATTACCATGCTGTTATATCTTCAACAGTTTCTACAATACAAGTTCTTTGCTCACCTATAACTCATGGTCACGCTTAAAGTAGACAACTGACTCCCGTTGTAAGGCAGACCCCTCACAAGACTGACCCATTGACCCATGACCCACGACCCATTGACCCACAATGACTCCTGATTGCGGTGCTGACTCCTAATGACCCCTAAGTGACTCTTAATACCCCTAAATGACCCTACCACCACCACCTTGACCCCTAGTGACCCATTGACCCATGACACATTGACCCATATACACAACCTGACATTGTACTCAACAATTCAGCACCACAGCAGGCCACCACTATGTGCTTCCCAATTGGTTGTTGCCTGAAGAAAGATCCTTCATACAGACAACCCTCTCAAGCTGATGAACATTTTGAACATAGGTGAAAATTCGATCGCAGAATCGGCAATAACGTCAACCAGCCAGCGATGATGCAGGACATGGCTCCATGATCGTCGATGCCAAAATGCAGCCCTTTGTATTGGCAAATCATCTTCACGGTACGGGAGCAATCTGAGAACAGAATTTCTCGTTCGCCCAAGATGAGCACATGCAGGTACTTACATAACAATATGTTATTTAAATATGCTTGTAGGCATATGAATATATTTAAATATAGAAATTTAAATCAATTTTATAAATCCATATAATTTTATACGTATTTATATATAGACATTTAAATCTATCTTATATTTTCATATCAATATGTAGAAAATTATATATAAAATAAATTAAAAATAAATTAAAAATAATTTTATATTCCCATATTTATATGTACATACTTATACATAGACATTTAAATCAATTTTATATTTCCATATTCAAATGTACATAATTACATATAAAATAAATTGGAAATAATTTTATATTTCTATATTTATGTGTACATACTTGTATATAGACATTCAAATTAATTTATATTTCCATATTCGAATGTAAAATTACATAAACTAAATTGAAAATAATTTTGTATTACCCTTTTTATATGTACATACTTATAAATAGACGTTTAAATTCATTTTATATTCCCATAATTGTATCTAAAAAACTATATATATATATATATATTTAAATTGAAAATAATTTTATATTTACATACTTATATGTACATAACTACATATACATAAATAAAAACGAAAATAATTTTATATTTACAATTATATCTATACTTATAAATAATTATGTGTAAAATAAATTGAAGTTAATTTTATATTTAGATACTTTTATACATATTCTTGTCATGAAAAATATAAATTGGAAATAATTTTATATTTGCATACTTATATACTTATACATATTTATATAAATATACATAATTATTTATATTCCTATCTTATATAAATCCATAATTATACATAAGTAGAGCACGCGACCCATTTCAGGCTCACTAGGCATGTGAGGTGTACAAGAGTGGCATAAGTTGCATAATTGCCTAATTTTCATAATTGCCTAATTTGCATATTGATATAAAAATTAGATTAAAGCAATGATTCATTAGCTTATTAATTAAGTAATCGATTAGTTAATTAGTATAATTGGGTGAAGTAATTGTTGGATTAAATTTTTTTTATATTTGATATCAAATTGTATTATTTTATTGTTTTTGAAAGGGTGATATTGGCAGAGCAGCAACGATGTGTCCTCTGTGACGCCCTGGAGTCGACTTAACAATTCTAGCAGATAAAGCAGCAAATATAAGGAAGATTCCGTCTACATCAACAGGTAAAAAGCTTGGTGCTTGGGTCGATGACAAAGTTATGCTTGTAAAAGTTAAAAGAGGTATAGGTGTGAAACACGGAACGAAACAAAAACCAAGAAAGGTGAAATATTACCATTCATATTTCTGTCATTATCAGCTCTTGTAGCCTTAATGAGAGGTGTTTCAGCTCTTATTAAATCAGGCAAATTAAGTGGTAAAGGAATGTATCTTAAACCATATAAAGTCTGTCAAGGACGAATAAACTCAAAATGTGGAAAGAAACGCAGAAAGCTCTAAATAGTCTTCCAAAATGTGCATTAACAAACAAAGACATTAATGTATTTGTAAAGAAACTGGATATTCCCAATTTCCAAGGTGTGTATATGAGAGACAAATTACCAAAGAAACCAAACCTTTAGATTCGAAAAAAATGAATGAACACATTGCATTGCATTAATTAAAAACATAAATCAATCATTGTATTACGAGAGCTTTGGCAATTTACGTCCTCCAATTGAAATACGGAATTATTTAAAAAATATGTAATTAAGATACAATTACAAAAGGGAACAATTAACAAATACAATCAATTGTGGTCATTTATGTTTCTTGATTATAAATAGGATATATAAGTCAATGTATTAGTAAATCATATTAGTAATATGTCAATCACATTGATATTAAGTGGAAATTCATTGCAATTACGCTCCATATATTTCCCAGCTTTGGAGCTACAGGAAAAATGGCAAATAAGTCTTATCAAATTCGTTACTTAGAAAAGCATACCAAACATCGATATAAACAATCAATCATTTACATTCAATAATGGTGAAAAAAACGTATATGATTGTGTTACCAGTAGGAACTTATGAGTTGGCTGATTTAGAAACATTCATTAAAGCAACATTACCTGAAAAAGTACATTTCCGATTACATGGAAATCCAAATATATTAACTAGTGTGATGTATAGTAAAGTCGATATCGATTTCACGGAAGACAATTCAATTGCAAATATGTTAGAATATGAAAGGAGACTACATCCAGCTAATCAATTGCACGAATCATCAAAACAGGTTAATATATTGTCGATTAATGTATGTTGTATAAATTTTAATATTGTGTATGGATCATATTTGAATGGAACACCGACAAATATAATACATGAATTCATGTGTGCAGTGGCTCCAGGTAACAAAATAATTTAAAACCGAATACATTGATATATCTTCCAATAATAGTTAATCGAGAGCATGAATTAGTTGTTACAACTGTCGATCAAAACATAAACTGATTAATTTTATAAACGAAGAAATTATCATTTGATTACATTAAAAAAAAAAAGCTAAAGACATGCATTCCATGTTTATTACAATCAAAATGGGTATTGCGTATAATAGTCAATATGGCCATCAAGTAGGTGGTTCATTTAAAAACTATGTTTCTAAAAAAATGTGTTTTGAAGAAAGTAACTATAAAAAGATGCAAACTGAATCATAAAATGCTCATTTCGAACAAGATACCCGTAAAGTTAACACAAGGAAACAAATTATTTTTAATGGAATTAGTATATACCGTTAATATAAATGGAAGATATACTTAGTTGAAGAACCAATAAGCTATGAAGAGACAATCACCAATACGGAAATACATATGTATGAACCATTCCGAGCAGGTCCGTATGTTTCCATCGGAAATAAGGATTGCTATACAAAATCATGATATTTACACATTACGTGGAAATCAAGTTTAGGGTTTAGAGGAACAATTAAAAAGACAGGCAATGCAACTAATTCAGCAACTACTGGAATAGTGAGAAACAGAATACTTCATTTAATCGATAGAATTGCATATCTGCTCAATGGTGTTTAAATCGACCAATCATGGGATGTTGGAATTATTTCCACAATGAAGAACTATCTCTCAGAAATTGTAAACAATCTTTATACAGGACTAATGGCTGGGTGGAGAAATGCTAATAATTTTACACTACAAATAAATCCAGGCAGAAAATATGAAGTTGTTATACTGATAAGTATGATACTTGGATTTGCTGAAGACTATAGACATGTAATATTAAATGCTAAACAAGAATTAGTTATTCTATTTGGCAACATGCATTTGACTGTCATATATGATACAGCTAATAACGAGAAAGGTGTAACATTTGTATTAAACACCATTGAATGGGTAATGCCACCTATTGAAATTAACACTCATGAATGTGTAAATTTTTTTAAAATATATCGAAAAAGGGAAGAATCTAGATATTGCATTTAGATTGTGGGCTTTGGGGACATTTCCAACTCTACCATCATCACAAAAAGTAGTATGGAATGTGAAATCAAGTTTTTCATCTGAGAAACCACGATTTGTTGTAATTTGTTTTCAAACAAATTGACAAAATAATTGAAAACCTAATAGATCAGTATTCAATCATTGCGACATGAAAAATATTTAACTTTATCTAATCAATCAAACTTATCACTATATGGATTGAAATACAAACTTTGGAAATGGGGAATTCCTTATTTGTTATATATGTACTCAAAGTTCTAGGAAATCTATTAAAACAAAATAAGCTCACCGATCCTAGAACCTGAATAATTTAAATCCAGCAATAACGTAATTTATTCACAAATTGAAATTATTGCAAGTACACCAATTCCAGCAAATACACAAGATTATGTGTTGATAATTCATGCTAGATTAGCTAGCTATAATGTAAGAGATATGCTGATGAAGATAATGACTTGAGTCAGTTGACAACAAGGCATGGTATTAACAATATGTTTTGCACATGCAAGGATTTACCAGACAAAATTATCATTAAAGAATTTACTATTATTGATATGGAGGAACACACAACTGTATTCAGCTTCAAACCTCCATTGAACTGGAAATATCTAACTCCAAAATACAAGAAAACTAATAGATGAATTATATATATATATATATATATATATATATATATATATATATATATATATATATATATATATATATATATATATATATATATATGCACGCACACACACACACATGCACGCACATGCGCGCACACACACACACACACTTGGTTTATGCAAACTATTGCTTTGTAAAGATGGATCAAGATGAGAATGAGGTCAAATGCTTGTGCATACAGAAATCAAATGAAAATTAGATATTAACAAGTTAATGTGCACGCTGGAGTAAACCTTTTACAAAATGTTTTGGAAAGTAACAGTTTTAGTGTCTTTGTAATTATGTCTTTGTTCCATCCATTTGATATTCACATCTCTGGAAAGTCAAGTGTGAGATTTAAAATATCCAATGTACATTAGAAGGTAAAACATTTTAATGATTTAATATTTTGTCCAGATCAGACAAAATGATCTGTTTACCACGTGTGTCCAAATACAAGTCTACTACAGAAGAAATGTATTTACACTTTTCCTGATTTACCAGAATCTATAATACTACAAGACAATCAAACAAATGGAAATACTAAAAGTATTGTCAAGGGGAAGAAATGATATAAATGTGTGTTTTTGGCAACATCTAATGTTGTCAATATGTACTTTGTAATACAAATGTAATAAAATAAATTGTTCGAAACTACTTTTTTTTTTTTTGTGTTTTACTGATTTAAGAAATGCACGAATTTTAATATCCATATATAAATTAATTCTGACAACAAAAATTTTACATGCATTTAACAATCAAATCTAAATGTGTTTGCTCATAAGATTTGTGGGCAGGATAATGATTAAATAATAGTAAATTTGTAAGTGATTTAATACTTACACATACATTACAAACACATTTACATTTCTTAGAATATAACTATTTCTCACATTTAGCGCTTCCTAGAATTTAACTATAAATACCTATAAAAGGCTTGAACCTGTTAGTTTCATTCTAGACTTTAATCAGTATGGAAGCAATAATGCATTTTCTATGTCACTTATGCGGTAAAACATTTACAGCTCTATGCAGTGTGTGTCGAAATGAAATGACAACCTGCAAGATGAATAGTTCGACCTGAACATCTGAATGCAAATTGTGTCGGACAGTTTTCTCGGAGGGATGCTTTAAAAAGACATCATACATTTTGCAACACTGCATCACAATCAACACCATATTCTGAGACAGCATCAACACCACATAGCACCACACGAGCACCACATAGCACCACTTAGCTCTACACTAGTGCCACATAGCACCACACTAGCACCACATCCTAAGACAGCTCCACAACCAGCCCAACATACTGTACCATAGTTAAAATTTCCTGTTCCACCCACTATATTTCCTTCAAAATGGCGATACCTTAATTCAAGATAGGGAAGTAAATAATTTTTCGGTTTGTAGTGAAGAGTTTGCCCCAGCTGAATTATGAAATACTAACTATGGTGTTTGCAGGCAGATTAACTGAAGCAAGGATACATAAAAATCAAACTACTACCGATGCAGACTTTGAAAGATTTTTTTTCAAGGTGTTGGAAGCCTCTGATAGATTTAACTACAACATCACCCCGACCAATAACTCTTAGTGTAAACATATCCTGTAAGTATCTAAAATCCCTCACAGTGGAGGAAAGCTCTACAGAAACCTACTTTCAGACTCAAGCTCTCCCCATCCTACATTCCACAGATATTGGTGGACTTTATAACTCTACCACAGTTCCTTACCTCACAAACAGACTTGAAAAATTTAGTGCTTGTGGAAGCGAGTGGACTTTACAACTGATATCCAAAAGGAATGTTCACATCTCCCAATATAGACAGTTTACTGTTGGTCATAAATAATCCAAGTTATTGCCTATAAGAAGATATGTAATCCACCGCTGTTCCATCACTCACCTTGCTTCACCATCATTGGCTCTCAAGACCTTGATTTCGAGAGCCGCCAAAATATCTTCACTCATTCCAATGCACAGATAAAAAAAATTTATTTCTGCAATTCTTACATTTGGGGTCATCATAAATTCAGCTCTACCACCTTCAATGAAGTATTTAAATAGTATATCATCATCAATGAGTGAATCATGCTTCCAACCACCTCAAGAATGTGTGAATCATCTAGCACATAGTGGCTTACATCTAATTTGAATGTCTAACAAGTAGCGAGCGAACGATTCATCCAACATTCTCTGTGAATAAAAACATCTCACACATTTGAGAGAATGAGTTCGTCTCCCTGCAACATATCACCAGCATTGTCTCCAGATATGATCTTCACTACGTCATCAACTATGTAATTTCAAAGTGTATTGCTTAAATGAATATAGAAGATAGCTTGCATATGTGAATTAATATTTCAGGAAGAATATGATTTTTGTATATGTAAATAAATATTAAGTTTGAAAAATAGAATATAATAAATTGTATTTCAAACTGAAAGTTTGTTTCATTTAAAAATCAAACAAACTATATATCACAAAGAAATGAGTGATTCATTATTTACACAAAATAAAAAATATAGTGTATTACTTTATCAATCTAGGGTCATAGCTTTACACAATGTTTGTATGAGAAGCATGTATTTAATCGTGTGTGAAACCATTTTACATATTTATTTTGAACAAGTATATCAACACAACAAATGTAAAAAAAAAAATTACTTGGTGTGTATTCAATTACAAAAATACATAATTTTCATTCCCTCAGTCTAATGACTGGCATATTAATTTGCTCGACCACATTCCCATATCAGAAAGCAATACTGTGTCGCTGGTGTGATATTCACACAAAGAGATTATACAGCGAAATTGTTAATATTTAACGCTCTAAAGACTTATGTATATGGAGAATCGTCCACAACACAAGAGAGCCTTCCCCATAGCGCACTGAACCATGACGGAGCTGGGCGTGTTTACAGAATAGACTGGGGCTGCGGGCGTTGAGAGACAATTGTGCAACAAGTGGGGTCGTGCACAGCGGTGGCGAGGGAGGCGCATCGGGGTGTGAATGCAAGATGAAGGGTGAGCTGGGACGTGCACAGCTATGATGAATAGTCTTGGAGAGTGAAGTGGTTTACAGAAACAGACGCTGAGCACCAGCTGCTGAGAGTGTCGATGAAGTGTGGTTGCGAAAGGGGGTGGGAGGGAGGGCGAAGCGAGTTGTGTGAAATGAGTGGAGTCGTGGGCGAACAGCAGGATGAAGGAAGGAGGGGGCTAGTTTACACTCTTGCATCACTGCATGCATGGAGCGCCACGTATTGGCTACCATCCGCTTTCTCCGCCGTGGTCTTTCGCCTACATGCATGTGTGCTTCCCCGCCATATCCCCCCGAAGAGCATCTGAAGATCATCCTTGTGCATGCACGCTTCCCCGCCATCCTTTGTTACCCGCACGGCCGCCTAAGCCTGCGCTAAGCGCCGCACCAAGTGTTGTGGTCTTTACTTCCCTCCAGCGACTCCGAGATGCACTGAGCAACATTTGTCCAGCACTGGTTGCTGGGACACACCACACTGTATGGTCAGCGAGCAAATTCTAACACCTCTGCATGCACGTTCTTCGTGCTTCGTAAAAAGAGAGCTGTGTTTTGAACACATTTAATACTTTTACCCTTGTATTGCATTTATGCATGTTATTTTATTCTGATTAGTAAATATATTTTGTTTAAGACAAAACTTTTAAATATTAATTTTATAAATAAAATGAGATACTCGACACTAGAAAAATCAAAGTATTTGACAGTCTAAATAATAAACTAATTCACACTGAAAAAATTAAAGTATTCGACACTGTCAAAATTTAAGTAATTGACACCATCAACATTAAAGTATGTAACACCATCATAAGTAGTTGATACTGTTAAAACAAACTACCAAATATTTCATTATGATTTTCATTAAAAAAGTTTTAGCGAGGGGAGTTAATCTGTTACACTCTAAGATTAAACATTTAAAACATTTACTTATATTTTAAAAATTCTTCAAAATTACTAAATTAAAAAAATATATATAAAAAATACTTAAATTTCAAATCTTTTAGAAAATTAAAAAAGTATTTTTATGACTAAATAACATACTTACAATCTAATTACAAATACCCAAACCTAACCTATTTTAAATCATTCCACAATCATTATATTCAGTCATACATTTATTCATCATTCAGTCATCCTTCAAAAATCAACTCATTGAGAACATAGACATGGGCAGGGCTGTGTGCCCTCCAAACATGCTGTGCATAATTTGGCATAGCTCCCAAATATTTTTCTATGTTCCATTATTTACACCCAAGCACATGTTTACTCACCCAGAATGTCTTAAAATATGTAAAATTATGTAAAACTAACAAAATTAAAAAAAAATTACAACACCTTTCCCCGAACTCATACTCACAGTTATTCAACTACTTTGAAAATTAAATAAAAATTTTTTTAAAAATTACTTAAAATTAATTTTAATGCCTAAATCACCCTGTTACACATACATCAAAACATTTAATTCATTAGCAGTACTCAAGGTCTATTCATTCATCATTAACCATCCTTCACCAATTAACTCATTCAGAACAAGCTTCAAAGTGTGCGCAACTTCAAAGTGTGCAGCACACAAGTGGCTTCGTTTTCCCTTTTTTTTAGCTGTTCCATAATTCATACTCACAATCATAATCAAAGCCCACCCTTCGAAAAATCTTAAAATTACTTAAAAATTAATTATATGCCCAAACCACCCCATCACACATAATTAAAACATTTCATTCATTAGAAGTACTGAATGTCCATTCTACCATCAAAATCACATGTCCTTCTCCAAATGACATTCTGAGCAGAGAATAGGAAAGAGCTATGTACTCTCCGAATACACTAGGTATATCTGGCTTAGTTTCCTATTTTATTTTTCTTGTTCCATAATTCATACTCACAATCATAACAAAAACCTTCCCTTGAATGCATTAAAACTGCTTAGAAATAAATTATATGCCCTAATCACCCTGTCACACATACATAAAAAAACATTTCATTTATTAAATTCACTCAAGGTCCATTCGTTCATCATTCAGTCACCCATATCCAAACAAATCATTCAGAACATAGACATGGGCACCCTCCAAACACACAGTGCATAGTTTGGCATAGTTCCCAAATCTTTCTCTGTGTTCCATAATTCACACGTCAATCACAACCCACCCTTAAATATCTTAAAAGCTACTTAAAATTAAATTAAAAAATTAAAATATTCCTACATCATTGCATGATAACTGTTCATTATTCAAATGCCAACCCAAAATATAGAGGAAAAAAAAACAATTTATATGAACATTTAATAACAAAGTAAAACCAATTTTAAGTACTCCCAGTAAAATACAATGAAATCCAAAAAAAGTTTTTACAAATACCACAAAAGTTATTTTAAGAAAATTCCGATAGAGTAAGCGAGAAAATAATTTATAAGAACAAAGTTATAGTAATTTAATAAAACCCTAATAGAAATAGTGAAAATTCGCAATTATGTTCTCCGGATTCGCTGAGACTTGGGTCTCCATGACTGCATTTGTGCTGGGTATTTTTGCTGCTCACAGACGATGCACAGTGTGTCTACAGAGTACCTCACTCTGTTTTTGCTGGTGTGTGTGATCCAAGCCCCTCCCTCCTATTCTCTCCCCTCTACCGGAGACAAGGACTGGGAGGTAGGGGGCAACTGGTGCTCTGTGTTCTCCTAGCATTAAGGAAACTTTATTTTTTTAGTTAAACATAATGAAACTAAAGAGAACTTAACTTTCAATTTGTGCAGAAGTTCTAAAAAGAACTATCCACACTATCTTTCACTGACAAAAGTAGGCAGTGCTACCAAGAACTGCTCGCGAGAAATACAATGAAGTGAGCTGTAGCTCATCTCTCCTCACCGGCTGCCTTGGAACACCCGCCCGGAGAGGTGGTCCACACCCCTTGGGGACGAGCACATGTGTATATACGACAACACCCTCCTCACTGCCCTGCATGGGGAACCTCTATGAACAAGGCAAATATCTGAATTTGATAATAAAACACAACTTTACTAAAGTAAACATGATTTCCTAAATGAATTAAATGATTTTAACGTGAAATTACATAATTAAAAGATTTTTAACGAACTAATGCATTTTCTGAATTTTTCTCTTTTACAATTATATTTAGTTGGTACTGCAATGTGGAATACGTATATTTCTTCAGCATTAGTATTACATTTAATTTGAATTACGTAATTTAAATTTTTGTATGGATTTGTTTAGCAATACATTTCCAGAATGTAATATTATTTGTAATGCAGTGTGTACAGTTTTCTGATTTGAATAACAATTCATTGTAATTTTAATTATTTTATTATAATTATATCATTTGTAATGACATAATTAATTAACAAGCTTTGTGTATGCATATGTTAGTGTACCGTCTTTTATTCCGCGAAGGAATGTTGAGTAACAATTATAAGGACACTGAATTTTACCACCCATTTCTTAACTGGGAATCGAACCCAATGAACCATACCTTACCCAGGATTCGAACCCAGAATCCTCGTCCTAAGGCATAATCTGACTTCGCCATGGGGGTTGGTGATGTAACACAACTATTTTTATGTACATGTGTTGGAAAATATTTATAAAAAATAATACATGCATGTTGCATCTGTTTGTAATGGAGTTGGACCGGGACAAAGTGAGAGGAAATGAGGGTTGAGGGGTGGGAATTGTGATCAGTGACTGCTGTTGTTAGCCATACAAAAGGTTTTGTAAGCTCTCTGCACAGCGGGGAAGACAGTGGCATGCAGTGTAGGTAGAAAACTGTGTTGGAAACGAGCCAAAATTGGTATTTACGAGCTCGGTTTTCGGCTTGAAATGCCATTCTCTGCTTACAAGTACTGGCGTGTCGGGTAGTAGGAAATGTAGTATTTTTAAATAAAATATTTACTCAAACATACACATTTTTCCAAGTATAAGCCTTTCTGATATATTTGGGTGCAGGAATTGTAAAATAAACTTATTAGAAACAGAATTTGTGTTTCATGGATGTAGAAACATATTTTAGAGAAATATATATATATATATATATATATATATATATATATATATATATATATATATATATATATATATATATATATATATATATATGTTCATTTATCATACCTCCTATCGGGGTTAGAAATGTTTAAATATGTTTTTTAATTGAAACTTACAACTCCGATATGAATTCCCATCATTTTAATTTCCGATGGAAACATAATATTTACGTATATTTGTTCAAAATATAAACATTTCTGCTATATTGGATGGGTACATTAGAAAATCATGTTTCATTTTCGTGTATATGAAGAGTGGTGTAAAACTTATAATTTTGTAGATCATTATACACATAAAATGTATTTTGGAAAATATACGTACGTTTAAAATGCTTAGCGAATCGTGTTAGGTAGCAAAATTGTCAAAGAATGGAAAAACGGATTTTAAAATATTTAGTTTTGAGTCTTGAGAGCCTATGAGTGTGATTATTGAACAACGTAATATTTCTAATAAACACGATACTTGGAAATATCTTAAATCTGTAGGTTTGCGGGGTATTTATTTGAAATTTAGTTAGAGTTTTAGAATTTCCTGGACTTAAAATATTTTTTTATCAAATAAATGTGCTTTGCTGTATGCGCGATGGGAATATTTTTTTAAATTCATTTGCTGGTAATAGAAATTTTCCTGTGGGAGTTGGTTCTCACAGGCAGGTGACTGCTCACTGCCAGACCAGCGCTACACCTGTCTTGAGGCATGATATATAGCGCTAGGCTCCTTGTCCATGATGTGAGACCGCGGCGGAGGGTGGGGGTGAACCGGAAAAATGTATGGTCCCAGGAGAGGTTAGTTCTGTTCGAACAGCCAAGCTGCCTGGAAGGCATGAGGGAATGAGGTAGTTTCTTTACATTTGTCGACTGCGCGGCGGAGGGTGAGGGTGAGCAGAGAAATTGTTGCCTCACGGGAGGTATCAGTTCTAAGCGAGCAGCCGGCCTGCCTGGTAAGGTAATGCAAGCTATAGACAAGTGATGCAGTTTCCTACACAATACATGTACAGTTTTCTAATTCGTTTATTAATTAAAGTCACACATGTTTGTATAAGTGCTTCGGTTTGATTAATTTACGTGAAATGTTTGCTTCGGGCTTTCGCAATATGCGAGCGTTGAGAGTGGCGATACACCAGCTTACAATGGAAAACATTTTGTAAGAGCAGTGGTACTGCATTTTATCATATGTTGAGAGTGAAGCAATTTTCTTGGATACTTGCATTAGGCTTAAACGTAATTTGCGTGCATGCTGTTTAGTTAATTTCTTAGTGTATTCATTTTTGTAAGGTGTTAGGTGAAATGTGAATGATCGTTCGTCTGGCTTAACCTGTATTTCGTTACGTATTTGTGCATTTCGAGGTTTAGAATATAGGCCATGAGAGCCGATGAGAGATGGAGTAAAGTACATATTTATATTTGTGTTTCAGTGTGACTTTGTGTATGTGTACTTTGGATGGGAGGGGATCTTTGTCAGGGAAGGGAACCTGGAATGATAGCGAGTTGTAATTTTAAATAGTGTGGTTTTATATTAGCTTGGTTCTTGGGCTTTTCGTTTATGATTCGCATGTGTTTTGAATATTTTGATGACTTCAGTTAGCATTTGTTACATTTAAAATTGTTTTGTGGATACAATATTAGTATAAATTCCGTAACTGCATGATTAAAGTCGGTTTAATGAATTTGTGGCAATCACACGATTAAAGTTCTGTTGTCAATCGGGTTAGTGATTAAAGTAATTCGTTCGGTAACCTATTTGAACATCTCTTTTCGTTAAAAATAATATTTGCCTTCGCCGAAAACATCATCTAAATCCTCAGCATGCCTTCAGAGAGCGGCCTGGATGCACATGCATTCCACTCATCAGTCACAAACAAAAAGAAGTCCCTTATGCCACTCTTCCACCAACATCAACACCTATGTAAACAATTACAACCTACCCCTCTGTTCAATCGGCTCCAGAGGACACATCGATGCTGATCCGTCAATATCACCCTTTCAACAACAACAAAATAATAAAATTTGATATCAAATATAAAAAAATTTAATCCAACAATTACTTCATCCAATTATACTAATTAATCGATTAATCAAATTAACTAATCGATTACTTAATTAATAAGCTAATGGAACATTTCTTTAATCTCATTTGCATATCAATATGCAATTAGGCAATTATGCAACTTATGCCACTCTTGTACACCTCACATGCATAGTGAGCCAGAAGTGAGTCGCATGCCCTACTTACATCGTCATATATACATATATATGATAGAAGCTGTCTGTGTACATATGGGGCGAACCAGAATTTTGGGTTTCTCAGATTGCTCCCAAACCATGAAGATGGATTGCAAATACGAAGAGCTGCATTTTGGTCTCGACGATCATGGAGCCATGACCTGCATCATCGCCGGCTGGCTGGCGTCATTGCCGATTCTGCGATCGAGTTTTCACCTATGTTTAAAATGCTCGTCAGCTTGAGAGAGTGGTCTGTACAAAGGATCTTTTTTCAGGCAACGACAAATTGGGAAGCATGGTGGTGGCCTGCTGTGGTGCTGAATTTTTCAGTACAAAGTCAGGTTGTGCTATGGGTCAGTGGGTCATGGGTCAATGGGAGAATGGGTCATGGGTCTATGGGTCACAAGGGGTCAAGGTGGTGGTGTTGAGGTAATTTATGGGTCATACAGGGGTTATTAGGGATCATTTAGAGGTTATTTAGGAGTAATTAGGGGTCAGCCTCGCAATCAGAGGTCATTATGGGCCAATGGATTATGGGTCATTGAGTTAGTCTTGTGAGGGGTCTGTCTGACAACAGGAGTCAGTTGTTTACTTTAAGTGTAACCATGATTTATAGGTGAACAAAGAACTTGTCTTGAAGAAACTGTTGATGATATAACTATATGGTAATGCGGTTAAGGAACAAGACAAAACGTCTCTTTGAGTGGAGGTGTAAAAGTAAAAATAATGCTTAAATATCACTGACGAACTATGTTAGTAAGTTTATATATATATATATATATATATATATATATATATATATATATATATATATATATATATATATATATATATAGAGAGAGAGAGAGAGAGAGAGAGCAAGAGAGAGAGAGCAGTTGGTAGGCAAAGAAAATACACATGTCGCCACAGTGGGAAAAACTTCGGTTTTTTCACGAATATGACGCAAGCCAATTAGTGTACGAAGGCTACTGTAGAGCTTACCTCTACAGATGTACATTCTCCCACTGTTGGAAAATTACATGGAAAAAGTGTTGCTACTGTAGAAAGTTTTTCAGCAAAAGTGGCCATGCCTGTCGTGATGAGAGAACGACCTATACAAAAAATACTTTTCGCATGATGAATTATTACTTCAATGGGCACGTGCAGTTTGTGCAAGGCGATACATTGAAGGAACATACTAAGATATGGATTGGTTCATATACTGGGAGTCAGCAAGTGATGTCATTAATACCGCCTGCTACATCAATGGGTTCCGTTTCTGCAGACGATTATGATACCCCAGTTAATGCCAAAGCCGGAATGACTAAGTCGGTTTGTGTGGTTAATAAACTTGCAAGGCATGCACGTGACGACGACATATTTCAAAATAAAAGATCATCAGCTCTAACCACTCATAAACATACAACCCCTGCTACAAAGAAAACTAAACTTGATACTGAATATAAAGCAGGCAGTGAAGATGATCATGAAGACAGCATTGAAGATCACTATGACGACAGTGATCATGTTTAAGACGATGATTATTCCCTCGATGGTCCCACACATTTCCAAATGAGTTTCTTGCAACAAGTGATGCGAAGAAGGCAGAAGACGCCGAGTATACTAACGATGGGTGTACCGAAGATCCTAATAAACTTGAAGACATACTTAGATATTTGCTCTATAAACAACAACATGGAGATTACTCGACCATGAAAGAGGTGGTTTCGATCATAATAACTCTTAAGTATCGGGGTTATATTAGATGATGTGATGAACTGTTTTCTTCTGAAAATGTATTTACAAAATTATAATAAATAATAATTATTATTATAGAATAATTTTGATTTTTCTTTATTTTTTGTGTGTTATATGGTCCTGTTGACCTTTAAAATTTTAATAACAACAATATTTATTTAAAATATTTAATAAATTAAGCATGTTGTCAAGGTCATGCATCATGCATGTAACTATACGATTGATTGAAAAAAAATTTTGTAACACAGGATGGAAAATTGTAGGTTTTTTAAATCGGTAATGTATAAACAAATGTCGAACGAAAAATAAAAATGGCTGAATGAGTATAGCTGTAGGAAAGGGGGGTGAGGGAGTTAGTCGTCTGCTGGGGATGAAACCAATGCGACTAATGATGGTTCTAGGGGGACCTTCGGAAATGTATTTTTTTAAAATAAATTCATAAGTTTTTAATTTTTTGTAATAATTTCTAATAGTACATTTTTTTTATTTTTTGAACTTCTTGGGTTTTTTATAATTTTTTGTGATTTTTTAATAATTGCTTTGGATTTATTTCATTTTAAACATCAAAGGTGATGGTCAAAGTTCAATGGTTATGATCGCGACACCTGGCTCCAAGGTCACTGGAGTCTCTCATCTCTGTCAGCTTTTCTGAAAAAAATAAATCATTTCTGAGGATTCCTGTATTAATTATTTAACCGTATAAAAATAATTTTTTTGTATTTTTCAATTGTTAAAAAAATCATGGGAATTTTTTGAGGCATTTTTAGTGTTTTTTTGTGGTCAAAGATCCTCGAGGTCATGATCATGTTCAAAGGACATATGGGTCAGGGGTAAAAGGACAATCATATCCAAGATGGTGGGTGATGATGTAACAACATGGCGGCTCCTCATAATCCAAATCCGATGTCCGATTCCCTTATGCCTGAACCTACCAAACCCTACTACTGACGTGTGGGCGATTAGCATAAGTGCGATTAGTAGTTTTAAAATTGGCATGTGTGTTTGTGATTTGTATAGGAGTCCTTGCCATGTACGTACTCGCCACAGGTCATGGAATATATGCTTTTCACAAGGTAGTGCATGAAGTTGCATGATGGGGCAATGAACTCGAACATTCTTCAGATAACACATTGGTAATGGCGTTAAATGACAGAGCATGAAGTGCTTGTAAATTATTGCACAATCTGGCTGGTATTTGCACAATTTCTGCCAGATTCTACTGGATTTAGCAAGTGCTAGCCACATTGTGTGAAACACTTTTCTTGTGGGAAATTAAGTTTATTTTTAGCGAATTTCGGGAAATTTCGAGAAAAATTCTGGCAATTTTGACCGTTTTTGAGGGAAAAGAGAAATTTTAAGGGAAAAGGAAAAATGGGAATTCCAAAATGGCCACCATGGCACCCCATCTCCCCTGCATGAAGCTTGGTGGTGCAGAACACACATTTCCTTACTACTAACTTGCTTGCTATAGAAAAAAAAATACCAACTATGAAAATTTATTTCCTCTCTTGCCTTACATGTAATTTTATAAAAAGAAGTGCAGACACTTGATTTTTAAAAACAGTTTTTAGTATATTTTTCCTTTGATGCATAGAGCAAAAAAAAAGTATACGAACATTGTAAGTGTAAAATTATACGGATATTAGTGGAAACACTGTAACCACATATCATTTGTTAAAAATTGCACAGAATTTTAAGTATAATTTAACACCACCAATGTATGGATCAATAATACAAATATGTCGGAAACCGCAATGCCATGTTATGTATGTTATTACAGGGAACTAGATTAAAAAAAAAAGTATATTTTGTCAATTAAAACTAGCATTGCATTTCTCTTATAAAATTACCGATATTTAAATTCCATATCTATGCGTATAAATTTACTACCGCAGAGTGTGAATATTCTGAGGTTGAGTACATGTTTTAGTAGCTTATTCCCTATTCAGACCTTTGTTGCGTAAATTTACATACTCACAAAGTGGCATCTTATGCTGCAACAGACTAGGTTATTGTTATTTTACTCCACTTAAATATAAATACACCTGCAACGTTATGTGAAATTATAAGTATCCAGTAGGTGTGTTTGAACATCTGCATTGGCTTAATATACGAAACATGTGTGCAATTTTTCAAAAACGGTGTAGGGCTATTTTTAAACTCGGTTATCGTTTTATTATTTTCCCTAAAGTGTTAATTTACCAGAACGACAGTAGTTAGTTTTACCATATCACCAAGTGGCAATTTTTGCGGCCATAAACATTTCGTGTAAAATTACATGTGTTGTCATTAACCCAGACAAAGCAAAGGAGAGAGCTAAAAAATACGAGCAGCTAGTTCCCTCAGCTCCTAACAAATGTGGCAAAGCAAATTGTTTGACATTCGTTAAAAGATACTGCCACAGCGCAACAAATAAATTTCCCGGGAAAATTTGCATGCCCTATGTCTAGGCGGTATAACGCAGTGTGCTATAGAAACAAAAATTCAAGTATCACCTTTTCATTACATACCATTTCTGTGAACGTTTTCTTTAAATTATATAATTGCTCCCAAATGTTTCGTTGTCGTGCAATAACTCTCTTGGCGAATGACATCCGAATTGCCTGAAAACATGAAATTTCATACATAGCTATAATCATCTGGAATAACTTACGGATTGTGTTTCAAACGAAGACAAATGCATATCTAATACGTGATTACGTTTCCTCTATTAATAAAAATAATACAAAAGCAGAACACATATTTACAACACATTTATTAATATTATTTCTACCTTTCAAACTATTCCCAAAATTACTCAATTGAAATCTGTTATGAAGAATTGTAACATTTGTTACTAAAAATATATGCATATATCCATTAAACGATTAACACTGAACCCCAAATTGATTTGTTAACTTTTTCATGATTTGTCAAAATCTCATTTTTTTCTAGAATATATTTTTAGAGTTTATAATTATTGTTATTTTCTTTTTGTCATTAAAATCTTTAATGTATATTTACTTTAAATTCCATTAATTAGTTTTTATTTTTAAATCCTATTCTTCAAATTTTTTTTATTGACAACTTTTTTTTTTTTTAGTTGTGCCGAGGTTTTCTCCATTTTTAGCCTTAAGGTTACCCCAAGATCACCATAATGTTAAGGTTTATATTACCACATTTCGAGGTCAAGGTCTTACTATCCAACATGACCACCACACGAGATCATTTACCATCTCCATGCTCCACATTCACGTACTGTAAGCCACAATCGGCCCAAAAACAATTCTACTACGAAAAATCTCTTACGTTTATAACATTTCTTACAACCATTTTTATTGATTTTAATTGTCTTCAAATTTCTTATTAAACATCGTACGAGGAGTAGTAACTGAGATGTATCAGAAATTTCGCTTTTTGTACTTTTCTTATGCTCTTTAGGTTTTTGCAAATCCAGATTGACGATCCATCTGTACGAAATATAATTTTTCTGCGCAATTTTGTGCAGAAGTTTGGGGTTCATTGTAAAAGCTTTTTCCCGGACGTTTACTCGACATGTTGGCATCCAGTACTAACCCAGAAGACGGTTTATAATATTAAATTTGGAACTTTGGTCACTGACTCAAGAGGAAGAGAAAAAGAAAAATCATATTGGTGTTACCAGTTTTTGAGCCATAACACGTATTCAGCATTTGTTACTGAAATTACTTCTTTGAAAAGGCATAGTATATCACTTGGATGATGGAGTAACTGTAATATCAATGGTGTACCTTTATTTGTTCATCATGGGGAATAAATGGGAGTTAATTATTTATTACTATCTGTGAATGACTGTAGAAGCCACAGTAGTACAAGAAATCAAACTATTATTGTCTCTTAAACAACTTAAATAATCTTCTATGCCCTTACAAAGTCACATTTTTTAAAAATAATATTATATGTAAATAATGGCAAAAATATATAAATAAAAGACGGCGTCCAAATCTCCCCCTTAAATTTACGAACTGATAGTGATCTGATTGGAGACCACCTTCAGTTCGATTTTGGACAGTTCTGCTCTGAAGTAAATACTTTATTTTGGATTATGCTTCTTGATGCTGTGAAATAGCAGTAATGAGTGGCACGATTCATAGACAAATCGATTCATTAGAAGGTAGGTGGGATTACACAGAAATTTAAAACTCACCCGTGTCAGCAACAGGGGTCAATATTCAATTTATAAATTATTGTTTACTCAATACTCCATTCCCGCCTTGCACTCCTAGGCTAGTTAAATGGGAAAGAGCGAAACTTATACCTGAAAACCATACAAACCATCTTCACTTGCCCATGATTCGATTCCGAAACTTCTTCAAACTGAAATGAGGAAGAAAACTATAATTTACAGAACGTAATTCACATTTTTCCACAAGGTGCATTCTTTTTGTCGAATGCCAACAAGTTTATCTCTTGTATTTCTTATTTGCGTGGTATCGTGAGGAATAGCTCACAAACTATTCACATAGTACTTATACTTTTTGTGCTGGGATCAACTTCGTATGGCTGACAAGCTTTATCAGTAGTAGGAGTGATAACGAATATTCCACTGCTGCCGTGCAAAAAATTGCGAGTTCGCGAGCGTGTGACAGTAAATTGGACCTGTATCTCCGTAGATTGTACTGGTGCCCTTGTTAGGCGGTCTGCACGCGAACAGTTGCGACACGCATGGCACGTAGACTGTTTATATACACTGCAGCAATGAACATTGCAAACAACTCCAAGACAGCCTAGGTTGATGGCTCTGCTCTCACGAGGTAAGAATATTTCACCGACTGTCTTTGGTGTATGTTCCTACTAGAGATAGGCTTGTGCGATGTATTAATGAATATACATTCGTGTCCAAAAGTTAAGGGACTTCCTAGTAATATATTGTCTGTAGAATCCTTGTGTCCGTGTACACTCGAATCTCACAAAATGAATCCGAATTGTGGGGCTCGCGGGATTATCCTACGCGGGTGAATTAGGTGACGTGTGCATTAAGATGTCAACGGAACTTGTATGAGCAGATCCCATTCCCGACTTAACCGGCAGTAACCGAACCAGCAGGTTTCGCATGCTAATCGTTGGGAGTAGATCAGGGG
Organism: Dryococelus australis; assembly: GCA_029891345.1. Lineage (NCBI taxonomy): Eukaryota > Metazoa > Arthropoda > Insecta > Phasmatodea > Phasmatidae > Dryococelus > Dryococelus australis. Next base: position 245,988,194 of record CM056993.1, on the reverse strand, counting down.
AAAAGTAGGGAAAATTAGCAAAAGCGGGAAAATTCTTGCAAACCATTCGAGAATGGTTGGGCAAGAACACATAAAATTAGTTTCGGCGACCAGTGACAAGTTTGGAAAAATGCCACCACCTGAAAATTGAGAAAAAAATAAAAAAAATGAGAAATGCTTAAGGTGCCAGCCCCTTTAACGATGTAAAGCTGTTGGGCCTCCTACTGAGTCCCATTGCCATTGCTCAAACTGTTTACGAGCTATATCCATTTGAAGTTCGACCCCATTGTGAGATGACAGAAATTCGTGGGCTTAAGGAGCATACCAAATTGAAATGCCGAATGTCAAACCATTTTGAAAATATTGTAACAAAAAAAAACTCCTTAAATACTCATAAGTAGTAGGAAAATGGGAAGTCTGGCACAACGTCATCTGGCATCGGAGCCAGAGCCAGCTGACCGCCATGTTGTTACGCCACCCGTCATCTTAGATCCACATGACCTTGACCTTTGACCCCAAAAAACCCAAAAATTGCGAAACAATTCATACGAAATTACAAAAAAAATTTATTACATAAATTTTGTTCAAAATTTGTTAAAAAATTTAATTTAAAAATGTTTAAATTGTTAAAATGTAAAATTTATTAGAAAATCGTTTGAAAATTAATTATTAGAAATTTTATTTTAAAAATGTTAAAAATATTACAAGAAATCTATAACGAATATTTTTATTCTTTAAAAATTTATCATCAAACAATTTTATTTTGAAAATTGTTTACAAAAATAAAATAAAAATTACAAAAACTATTCATTTAAATCTTATTAAAAATTAATTTAAAAATTCTAGTTCCCCGGCGGCCATTCCCCCTGACAATTTCTCTTATTCCCTTAAAATTTCTCTTTTTTTCCCTAAAAATTAACACTTCCCCCTAAAAATCCCCCTTTTCACCTTAAAGTATGTTAAAAAATCATGTTCTACTGCCATATTGGTCTGCTCTCACTCACATTCAACCCCCATCTTGGTATGCTCTCACTTCATGAAAAAAAAAATTTTTAATGTTTAAAAAATTTAGTATTAAAAAATTTATAACAATTTTATTATGAAAAAAACTTACATTTCTGGGGGTAGTTAGTGTTTATTCGGCAAACCTCCACCACGTCCGCTCCATTGCCCTCCCACCACACCCATCTTAAAAAAATTGATAAAAAATGATAAGAAATTTATGTGTGTAACTATCTCTCTCACCTACGTCCAAATTCGTTCGATTAACCCTCGCCAATTGCTACTGGCTGTTTAGTCGGCAAGCCTTCATCCCCACCAATATTTCTCATTGGCTAGTTACTGTTTAGTCAACAAGCCTCCACCAATTACTAACAATTGTTCGACTCCTGTCCATGCTTCCTATTGGTTAACTGCTCACCTCTGTTCGATTGTCGACAAGCCTCCATCTCCGCCAATGCTTGCCATTGGCTAATTAGTCACATCCATACCATCTCCCTTAAACTCTGGCTTTGTAAGATGTATCCTCGAGGGTCTCTGGCAAAAGTTGTACCACGTCCTGTACAAACTGGACGAGTTTCCGTACCTGCCGAAAGATTTCCTTTTGACATACGCATCGTACAAAATTTCGGCCGTATACAAGTATTTGCCGACCTACCTACAGCTGGACGAAGACATATGGGACTGCCTCCCGTGCAAGGAGTGTTTCGAGGGCTGCACCACCTCGGTTCCCGACACACCGCACCGCAGGGTCTGGTGTAAGGCCCGCCGAGCAGCCCTTGTAGCGCCTGCCCCCGTGCAAGGTTTCTACGCACAAGCCATGCCTACAGAAGACGTCCCCACGACGCCTGATCTCGTGCAAGGTTTCTATGCACAAGCTGTACCTGCAGAAGAAGCCCTCGTAACGTCCGCCCTCCCCGTGCAAGACCCCATGCACGTTTTCTGCTGGCAAACATAACCTGGAGACGAGGAAGCAAGCCTAGAATATAGTGTGAAATGACTTTGTAAAAAATCTATAGTGTCAGTGAAAAAAAGTTTTGCAACATCCAAGAGTTTGCGCGCTGGACTCTTACGCTATCAAGCAGACTGCCATCTCGTTAAGCGATGATGACAAGCAAACCAAAGTGTTTACGTGTTTACCACCATGCCAATGGGAGTACCTCGACCACAACACGCAACAGGTATACCACCTACTGATGCATGAATTTAGGTGGGTCTATGGAAATATTCCGTATGGGGTCATTCACAAAGTCTTGGAGGAAGCCATAACTTCCAATTACCCTGTGTACGTGAATCGCCAAGAGTCGGCTATGTGCAGTGTGTGCCCTGCTAGTACGAAAATTGTAGTCCTCTACAGACATAGTCGATGCCAACCATTCAGGCAGCTAATAGAGACGTACGCCTCAAGGCTCCATGACTGTGAAAATGGACAATTTGCATCGTGCAATGCCCAAGCACTAAGGTCCTGGACATGCGATAATCTGTGGTACATAAAAAATTTTACATGTAATGACCTCAAACACTGAAAAAACACTGTGTGTGTATTAAAGACATGAAGACGAATCTTTGTATTTGTCTGCTATGCAAAACAATAGTGTGTATGTAAATAAATAAATGTGTCTAAGAAAATAAGTTTTTTTATTGTATATTATTAACGTAATTAAAAAAACACTGTTGGTAAAGGAACAAAAAATATTTTGTTCATGATTTGTCCAATTAAAAAAAATGTTTTATGTAGACATAAAACAAATTTAATAATTAAAAATATCTCGTATCAGTTCCTTAAAAAAAAACACCACCGGTAAAGAAAGTATTTTGTAGGACTTTTGTTTAAAAAAAACACATAGTTTGTATACATATATGTTTAATAGTTGTTACATTGTAAAGGCATACCGCGTGTAGGTACAATTTTAATGAAAATAGAGGGCTCACGAACGTATGTTTACTATGTTTATGAACATAATTGAATTTTTAAATATAGGAATAGTAGCGCTAGACCACTGCTATTGTCACCTTTTGCGTGCAGCTCCAGGCAACTGTCGTCTATAGACATGTGTGGGGCGGGAAGGTTTTCGCGATGTCGGCACTTTTGCAGCTGGGCGGAAATAAAGCATCCTGTCAGCATCGCACCAGCCAGCACATGCTCAGAACTGAGCTCCAGAGACAACTTTACGACACCAGGAACCAGAGCATGCAGATATATTTCACACTTAATGTCTAGTATCCCCTACAGTAAGTAGCCACATATTCAATTAACATGTAATGTGCCACGCCCCAGTCTGGAAAAAGTAAGGTCCACGTTCGACCCCTGGTGCTCCTCAGAAACACCTGTAAAAAAAAATTCATTTGTAGGGACATATGGGAATTATATATACACTTCGATACTTATGAAAACCACAGTACAATATTGCCGAAAAACTATACTCATTACACAACATGATGGGAAAAATTATTCTGGTGTGGCTAACAGACTGGGGAACAAACAGGTAAAAAAAAAAAAAAAAAATACGAACTACTATACTAAAGGAAAAACATGGTACAATACTGATGACAAAAAAAAGCACATAATAGGCCAAACAGACATAACAAAATGATGGGAAAATAATTATACATGGTGCAATACCGGCAAGAAAAATACCTAGTACAATACTGAAGAAAAAATATGGTACAGTACTGGTAAGAAAATATGGTGCAACACTTATGACAAAAATTGCAGGCAGAACTAAATACGTACTCCAATAGTGGTGGGGAACAAACTCAGTTTGAAAAAAAAAAAACCTATACACGTCACCCAACACACAATGACATGTAACATATGGGAGGTTCACGTTCAACACCCAGTAAAATATAGGCGGGCAACATGCTGATGGAAAAACAAATGTGCATAACACACAGAAATCCCCCTGCGCCATCAAGGCACTCCCATATAAATATACATGTACACTTACATGGTAAAAACACGTTGGTCATGACAAGGAATACTTCCCAATGCTCACTAAAGATATTCATTAAAAAAATGTTTGTCCCAGCAAACGGCACAATACATTTATATAAATGCGGGTAACACCTATGCGAGAAAAAACTTTATGACCAGCCATTATACACATCACCAAGGTAAAATTTATAGAACATACATATGGGGAAAATATGCCCACATCCCAAGGTGTGGAAAATATATCAGTTTCATAGTTTTTTTTAAACTGTAAATAAGTGCATTGTTCTTACCCATGAGCACATACACAACAGCATGTAGGCATTGGTAGGGATATAAATGAAAGAACGAACAGTTCAGTAAAACTTTAAAAGATTTATTAAAGTAAAAAATTATGTGTTTTACATTAAATATTATTTGTAGCAGGAATGTTACGACAAAATGTCCTCGTCGATCCAGGAATCATCACGCTTCGAGTGACCCAGCCACATCACGTGCACGTGGCTATTGTGTTGTTTCAACACCTTCTCCGCCAAGTACATGTCTAGAAACTGTGTAGGCCAGATATCTTTAGCGTAAAATCCACCAATGATGGGTTTACCACATAGGTCCTTGAGGTAAATCATGCGTGAGTACCTATATCATATACGCACCACCTTGTACAGCTCTGTAGACCAGTTCTGACGGAAGCCTTTGTGGAAATTTGTATGTTTTTTCGAAAGTTGCACCAAGTTTCCGATCTTGGTTTTAGGCTTTCGCGGGTCCCTCCTCTTTGGATTAGTATACAATGTTCGAAGAAGGGAGTCGTTCTTCATGTTTTCAGGCATCATGCGAGTTGTAGAATAAACAATAGAATTATACTTGTGTACGAGTTTCGGGAGTAGTTTCAACCACTTGTAGTGTCCATTCTCCATGAAATGTCTCCTCAGCTTAGCCTTTAGAGTCCTGTGAAAACACTCGACGATGCTAGCCTTGAGCCCAGAGACTGTGTAACAGCGATTGATTTTATGTTTCTTCATCAGTGGATGGAAAATAGCATTAAAGTATTCTTTACAATTGTCTGTGTGGAGATTATTCGGGACACACCTTCGTGCAATATGCTCGCCACAGCTTTCACTACGTAGCGGCGTGCATTCTTCGATTTGAATGGTCTGACCCAGATGAACTTGCTATAGGCATCGATGACTCGAAATATAGTGGTGACCTTTATAGCATAAGCAAAGTCTTGCATTTCGATCATATCAGATTGGAAAGTATCGCTCAGCCCTTTCGTGACGTATTTTCTGCATGGGTAATTTATCCTAGCATATTTGTGCAGCTCGTCGCCAACTGCATATCTGCTCATCTCAAAACGTAGCACACCTCTGAGAGTTCTTTGATTATAGAAATTATTTTGTTCGCGTACGAGCATTTCCCTTCAGACTGTGAAGCGACAATAGTCTCAGCTTCTCTACCAACTCGTTCGGATCATTACAATACTGATAGTAGATTTTTTCTCCGCTCTCTAATTTCAGAGTCAATCCTGATCCACCAATTTCACATACCTTGGGACACAGTTAGGCTATAATGGGAAACTTGTCATGCATCACATTCTTAAATCACCACACCGAGGTGTTATTATTGGTATAATGAGCATGACTGGACTATAGCAGGCGACAGTACTTGCTCAAATCTGATTCGGTGTAATGTGTATGTGTATATATATATATATCAATCAATCGTTCACGATTTTCCAAAATTGCTTTATCGAGGTGTCCGACACATGTATTCAATATATTCTGACTATGCCTTGCGACATCAGTTTTCGTAGCCAATTTGGACATTAAACATTTTTGTAGTTCCTTCAATTCTTCTTGTCTCTGTGCGTTCGATACGTTAATCAAGTCTGTTATTCATGCCTCTGCACCTCCTACGTACTGGTCGACCGCTACCAAATCTTCAACGACTTTGTTCTTCACACTTCCCAATATTCGACCGATGAAGACCGGTAAGAGACAATTCTTCCCTATGTGCATGGGCGAAGCGATTCTGATCACATTAGAGGTTATCGTGACAATCGATGTCGCCAAATATTGAATTTCTTCCATGACTCATTGTTGTGTTCTTAGGATAAACTGATCGAAGCCACATCTGTTCCTTCCCTTATGTAGCGGGGAGTCCTTTACGATCACCAATATACCAAGATTTTCCTTCCAGCACAAGGCGCACACATCTTTGAATTTCGCAAATGTCATGATCGTCATAAACATGACATAAATTCGTGTCATATGCGAAACAGCACCAACATGTTTGTGTTGTCGTGAAGCAGTTATTTGGGAACACATGAATAAGTCTGGCCGAGGTACACACAGTCCACGTGTGCATCTCGTCCCATGCTAAAATACTTCTTGATGCTAGTTTGTTTGTCGCAGGCAATTTAGTCAAAGACAAATATACAGCTTGGAAGAGCTTCGCACGGTGGTACGACGACTTCATTATCGCTGCAGGGGAAATATGTCATAACTTCCGCAGCTTGCAGTCCCGTACCAGTCGCTAGTATTTCGGTTGCTGGAGTGATTTCGAATAAATATACACATTCTCGAACCTAAGGCAGGCTCAGTAGGACGCATGTCTTGCTCTACCCTACAGGCTGCTACTCAGGCCTCACATGCTAATAGGCAACAGGGCATTGTGGTGTGATTCGTACTAAAAATCTTCATTTTGAGCATGAATGTGTATGGGTAGAGTAACATTGTGCTTGATAATATGCATGTTACCATCACTATCTTGTTGTGAGTGCGGCGAGTGTGGTGCTGAGTGCGGTGCGAAATATTCAAAGGTGTCTGGGCGGGACCATTCCTAATAATATTTAGTTGGGTCCAAAGCTCATGAAAATGTAAAAATATTTTGTTCGGGCTGGAATTCGAGGTATAACTAAGTATAAGAATTCCGGACTATAGTAACTTACTTGTTAACCGACAGTCCAGAGAATACAGAATCTTTCGCCGCATTCAGAAGCAAAAACAGACAAAAGGCCAATCCCCAAGTCTCTTGTATCCAATCAGTCAATTGGTTATCTCTCATCAAAGGAATCGTAACGCCATTTCCCATTTGAATACTTACCTATTTTGTGCCATGAACAAAAGTGGAACGTTAGGTAGTACCCACAATGGCGGAAGGTCCCTTTATTTGGCACGAATTGGCATTTATTTTGATCAGTGTGATTAGTTTTGCATAGAAGTTACGAATGTTTCATTTGAAAGAAGGGTCCTTGCAGCAAAGCTTATTAATGCCTGGCATTAAAATTATGAAAAATTATGTTATGTGAACAAATGTAAACATTAAATAAATATAAGTTTCATTTTACCTTCAATTTACACCAATTATAATGACAGTGAAAACATCATTAATAATTTTTTATTTCCATTTCAGATCCAGACACAATGATGCCTCTTCTGATAGCAGTTTTCATCCTGATGGGTAGACTATCTCAAGCAGCATGTTATGACTCCTGGCTCCTGGACGGCGAGACATTCGATTTCGTGATAGTTGGTGCAGGGTCGGCAGGGTGCGTGCTGGCGAATCGGTTGACGGAAGTCGCTACATGGAGAGTGCTACTGCTGGAGGCTGGTGAAGAGGAACCGCCCATCGCCAAGGTGCCTGCATTCTACCCATACCTCCAAGTGCCGAACTCACCACTGCACTGGAACTACCACAGCGAGCCCTCGCCCTGGGCATGTGGTGGTCAGTCCTGCACATGGTATTCTGGGCGAGGTCTGGGTGGTTCCAGCATCATTAATGGCATGATATACATACGTGGAAATCCACATGACTATAATGAGTGGGCGGCGGAAGGTAACACTGGTTGGAGCTACAAGGATGTTCTACCGTACTTCCTCAAGTCTGAAGACGCCCACAGCCTAGAAGAAAACGAAACCACATACCATCGACAAGGTGGTTACCTCGGTGTGGAGAAGCCTGCCTACAGAGACTACCGTCACCAAATCCTCATTAACAGCTACCGAGAGTTGGGGTTCGAAGAACGGGACCCAAATGCAGGCGAGCAGGAGGGTGTTTCACTAGTTCGGCTGACCACGAGGAATGGTGAGCGCCAGAGCACCAACACTGCATTCCTGAAGGCCGCACGGCAGCTGCGCCCGAACCTTCGTGTTCTCACAAATGCTATGGTGACCCGCGTGTTGGTAGACCCAGTGCCTCCTCGGGCATATGGAGTTGAGTTTTTTCTGGATGATGACAAAAACATGCTATTCAGCATAAATGTCAGCAAAGAAGTTATACTGAGTGCTGGTAGCATCCACTCTCCTCAGCTTCTGCAGCTGTCTGGTATTGGCCCACATGAATTTCTGGAACCACTGAATATTCCACTGATCAAAAACCTCAGTGTTGGTTACAACTACCAGGACCACATCACGTCTTTTGGTGTTGCCTACAGTTTAAAAAATACAAGTGTGGAAGGAAATATAAATACAGAATTTCAAGATTACGAACACTACTTGAAAAATAGAACGGGACCATTGGCGTACATTGGACTTACTGGTGTAATGGTCTTTGCTAGATCTAACAATAAGAAATTACCAGACCTTCAGTTCACACATCTTCCAATGGCAGTTGGGGACCAGCAAGTGAAGCCATTTCCATATTATACTAACTTAAATATGCTGCCAATTTTGTTGCGGCCTCAAAGTAGAGGTTATGTCAAGGTTGTATCGAAAGATCCTCTAGAAAAACCTGTTGTTGAACCCAACTATTTATCACAAGGAGCGGAGAGGAGAATTTTGGCTGAAGGTCATAGGCTGATGGCGAGGCTCGGAGAGACGGAGTCGTTCAAGGAATTGGGACTCGACCTGGACATGTCCATTGTTCGCAAGTGTGCGTGGGCGAAATTCGACATGGCCACCTTCTGGGAGTGCTGCATCGTGAATTACACTATACCCGCATTCCACCATGTGGGCACGTGCCGAATGGGGCCCACTGCTGATCATGGGGCGGTGGTGGATCCCCAGCTCCGTGTGCATGGTGTTGATGGGCTCCGCGTCGTTGACGGCTCCATCATGCCAACCATAGTGCGTGGTAACACCAATGCGCCTATTATCATGATCGCCGAGAAAGCCGCGGACATGATCAAGCAGTTTTATAATGGCACCGGCACATATGTTTGCTAGACAATATTTTATTCCTTTCACTAGAAGAAGCTTTGCAAGAAAACATGTCTACCCCTTTGCCAAGTAGTCATATTACTTTGTAATTTATTTTATTCAAGTTACACAAAGTGTTTCGTTATGATTGTAACAGAAATAATACTTAATTTTGCCTAGTTTGTATTTTTATTATGAAGGCAACAGAATTAGCAGATGCATTGTCGAATTTGGTGTAACATACAAATTTTTTAACACCTATCGTGTTTGTTTCTTAAAAGCTAACTATTTTTATCACGATGTATTCTTCAGAAATTAAACTAGAACATGAACTTGATGAAATTGATAATGTTTTTGAGCAACAATTTTTCCATGAAGAGAATTTAAGATGCGATTTCGTCTTTCGAAAGAGACTACTTTAGAATTGTTACATAGAATCGAAAACAATTAAGGTTTTGATAGCAACAGGAACAGAGGCGGATCCAGGCTGAATTTTTTTGGGGGGGGGGGGGTGGGTTCATAAATTATAAAAATAAAACATATTGAAAAAATTACTATTCTTCGTGTTTTTAACTGGCTTATGATACACGTGGAAAAATAATTCAGTTAATTCAACGCACCGAATTTTCTCTTTAGCAAATATACGTATAACTTTTTCAGGGCCAATTTTAAAGTCACTACGTACATGTAACAGGCAAAGACCATTCAACTGCTCCTCAGTCATTCTTGATCAAACCCAAGTTTTGACTCCCTGGAGCGCAGAAAAAGAGCGTTCGGCTGTAGTAACACTGTCTGGAATAGTACACACAATTTACAGTAGAGCACACAAAATGTAGGGAATATGTCAGAGTCACAGTCATATATACTTCAATCACTGTATCTGGTATTTACTTGGTATTTTTGTCTCTTCTTCATTTGGCTTCTCATAGTTTAAATTCTCCAAGAAGATAAATCTCAGATACTGTTGATGCAGAGTCTTTTTGCAAAAGGAAATTGTATTTTTTTGCTAGTGACTTAATTTCTTGCAGCATTCGTTCATTTGATGAACTTTGTTTTAAAATATTACTTGGCATCAGAAATCTTCAGTTTAAAGACTGTAGAAATGATTCTGAAAATCTAGCTAAAAGATCGTACAATGGAAACACAAACACTTGAAGCTACCGACACTTTCAAAATGACTAATCGCTGTTACTGATACTCTTGAATGATTGTTGTAAACAATATTGATAAAGGTCTTAAGGAGAAGGGTGTTGAGAGGTGTTAAATGTAATCAAATACAGTAGAGTTCTCTGCTGTATTTGGCTTAACAATGTGATGTCGCAATGAGAAAGGGAAAGAAGAAGAGGTGGTAGGGATTAAGTTCGAAGGAGGAGAGTGAACCGGTACACAAGTGCAACTGTGTGATGCTGGAAATAGAAAGAACGAGGAGGGGTGGTGTTAAACTTCCGTGCCATGTGAACTTGACCATCAGAACTAAATATATTGTTGCAACACAAAACCGAGTAACTGTGTGGTGTGTGTGTTACCTTTTCTAAAGCACTGGGTAAATTGTGCATTTAAAGTAGGTACTATTTTTATATTTTCACTTGGCATGTATTTTTTTTAGGGCCATGGCCCCTATGTCCCTCCCCCCTCTCTGGATCCGCCCCTGAACAGGAATAGGTCTACTTCTCCCCTCAATCGATTATTGTTGACACTTAGGTTTTATGCACTGGGTCGTTTTTGATTGTGTGTAGTGATCTAATGGGTATACGCAAGTCCACAACAATATAACACAGGGTGACACACCAGATTGCACTTCTGATAAATGATGTTTTTAAAATGCCAGTCAGAAGACGAAAACAGCATACTATCGTGAAAAACTTTTATGAGATTGCAGACTATCCTGGTGTCATTGGGACAATTGGTTATTGTAACATGTCTTTTAACTGATTTGTATTTCTGCGAACGACGTTCTGCGAATTGAAGTCAGCAGCAATTGTTTGCCACATAAACTATTTGGCTTTCAAAAACACAGCATCAGTCTTTCTGCTCTCAATTATGCTCATACTATCTTCTACTAAATATATTAACAATTATTTTCCGTGTTCTGTCGTATTCGGTATACGCGAATTGCTCATCATCGGAAAAAGAAAGTTACAACTGTCAATACCAAGAAACAACTATGTTTAATGTTAATTCCAACCATGCAATCCAACAATTATGCAAAGCCGAGGAACAATTGTGCTTAAATTTTCAAATTTAGGTAACCATGGAACACAGATAGTTATATAAGGCAAAGTTTCAGCACTTTCTCTGACCCGTGTTTTTACTAGCGCACTGTAAAAGCGCCATGGAACTATAAGCACACAAGCGGGAAGTTTAAATTGATACAACCAACTTCCACTCAAATTTATGTAATTGCTGTATGCCGAATATATTTCAATGGTATGATATATTTTCAATTGGAGGAATTAATTGTTTATATCATTTCAAAATACATGTAATATACACCATGAGGAATCAACTCAATGGGACATATTGGGACATAATGTATTCAATGGAAGACAAATCGCTTTGGTTTGGGGAGTTTTTTATTTTCAGGTTAATTTTGATTCAATCAGGTTGCCTAATTGGAAATACTGTGTTCTTGGGTGTGTTTATGTGACTTGTACAGTAAGACACTGGTTCCCAGTTTATGAGTAACGTTTTATTTTGCGAATGGGTGAAGGGAGTGGCAGATGAGAAACTTGTTGGCTTAGGCAATCTAGACATGCTGGATGATTTTATTTGTTATGCTGTAACCACTTTTCCAACGATTGCAGAAGTCTTGGAACGAAAAGGCTCATAGGCTTTCTTTGCCAACATTACATCTGAAAAGTAAGTGCATTGTAAATTTCATGTACACTTTGATTTCATGTCCAATATATCTTTCATGAATGGTATATTTCGTTTTATACACACATATAGTTTATACTACGGATCAATTTTAGGTTCTGATTCTTGTATTAATTGTAGCACAAGTAATCGTGTAAAGAAAAAACTCAGATCACAAAAAAAAAAACACTTATATCTTCCATTATGTTCCACCTGTGATATTGCAATAAGCCTAATTCGACTATTTTTGTTTAAATAAATGTAATAACCACATTGGTCAGAGCTGTGGGGGTTGTGGTGAACTTATTTTAAATATACAGTTGCCAATTTCAATAAATTCATCTCTCCCATTTTACAGACAAGCGCACAGGAAAAAAAGAAGTTAAATATGTGGTGAAGATCCACAGTTTTTGTTAAATTTTGAATAACATGCTATTTTATATAACATGCTATATAATATAAGCACTGAACCTAACAAAAACATTGTGTATCTTGTTCACAGTAAACTCTGCACTTTTGAAAGACCTGCTGAAGATCTACTTTCTGCACATTGTATATTATTTAACCATATGTAAAATTAACATTGCCATGGAACTCATCACTTTACTGGTATGTTGGCCAAGTGAAACTGAAATTATTAGAAAATTAAAAATTTTACAACTTTAATATGCCCTTTAAAATGGCGTCCAAATGTTTACATTATTTTTTGTAACTTTACCTTCTGCATCCCCATGGGTTTCATAACCCAATATACTATTGCCCGTAGCATATCACTATCAGGTTAGGTTATTGGAATTTTTTACACTCTCCGAAACAATAATATATATGTCTGTTCTTCTTGCGTTTTCAATGATACATCAGTAGGCCTAGGTTAAGTGTCCAACATAATTTTGTTACCACATCCTGGCCCAGCATTAATATTTTCAGAAGGCTACAATGAATCATATTTATTAAAAAAGATATCGAATTAGGCTTTCACCATCATCACAGGTGGAACAGACAGGAAGATAAATGTGTTGTGTGTGATCTGAGTCATTTCTTTACAAGACCACTCAGGGTTATATCAGCTTCGTGACTGACATAGTAGGACACAGTATAATTAATACAATAATCTGAACCTAAAATTGAGTTGTGGTAATATAAGGTTGTTCACGGCAAAATGAGCACTTTTGAGGCCCTAGTTACTTTTTTATTTCGGACATTATTTATCCATCAACAATTAAAAATAAATATTGTCATATACATAATAAACACAGTGCATATATTCCAAGCCATTCGGAAAATAACGTCTAAGGCCAAAATAAATATATTTTTTGACAATTATTCCAAATGAGAGGGTTTAAAAACGCAATAACCAAATTCACAGACACGCACACGCTTCAAGAAATATATCTTCGTAGCATACATACAATTTACAATGCACTTACTTTTCAGATGTGTTGGCAAAGAAAGCTTGTTAAGCACCGTCGTCCCAATTCTTCTGCAATTGTTGTAAAAGTGGTTATCACAAACGAAATAGGTAATTATTGTATCACAGGCTATCCACTCCAACTGCCTCTCAATAAAATGCATCACTACCATGGAGGTAATAGATGATGGAGTGGCAACAGCCTATCTTCTCCACATTTATCAAGTGAAACAGATGCCTTGTCTGACTTCTTTCAACTTCGCATGCGCAGACAGATTGTTTACGTATGCCGCCATTTTATGAGTGGCAAAAGTTACATTATAAGCAATGTAGCTTGATCGTATTTGAAGAGAATTAAAAGTGGAAAGGTAAATATTGCAGTGTTGTTTTAAAATGATATGTGACGAACAACAATAAATTGCAGGGTCAGCATATGACTCGTGTAGAAAGCTCGTTGTGCATACTAAAGGCATGAAATCAGTGACGAGAGTGTGTAAACAAAAGTAGTTTATGGGAGTATAATTTTACGTCCGATACCGTACAAAGTAAAACACTGCCACAACTGCCAAACATACCTGTGCATCAAAATGCTAAACAATATTTTGCCACTATCCAGAATTAATTAAAATTGAAAAACACTCCTATTTAACTACATGAAAAACATGCCCTTCTTGCCACTACTAGTACTGTCCTTGTCTTTCATTATCGTATGATGCCCAGCTTCACTTTCGTGTCTCGGCTTCCACTCCATAGTCTAATACCTCCATTATCACGACTCGTGAAACAAAAAGAACTAGGTTTATATTTAACATCGATGCCAACATGCAAAGAATAATTGTACCAGTGAAAAATATAATTTACTCCAAAATCCATGACGTCATAGATTCCAGCCAATGATATTTCGTGTAACGTATTAGCTCTGGAGACCAGTAGTAACAATCTCGAGATCACAAGATCTGAGATCACTTGAACCTAGTTCAGCTTGGTGCAACACAAATTTACTTGAACGAGGTTCGTGCATAAACTCAGTCCATGTGAACTGTGATTTTCTACAGTGTTGGTGCAACAAGGCATAACTAAGCTTGAAATTCGATTTTATCACCTATTCTGACAAAGGCGTCGCACACCTATAGTAATGGGTCCGATAAATGAAAAATTTTCAACGAGTCTGAAACATTAAATTTTCTATTTACTTTTCTCTGCCTTATTACTAACCCAATGTCATGTTAGTCTTACATGCACTGAGGCATCCACAGAGTCCGTCTGAGAATGTAGTCCCTACCAGAAGGTGATGAATATTGTAGCAGCGAAACCACATGTTGAAGATATCATCTAATTAAAATGAAATAGGGACTTGCATTTTTAATATAACTGCAAAGCCAGACCCACAGTACAAAAAAAAAGTATTTTTCTCTATACAACCTTGACCAGAATTTATGTGCTGTATTCTGGGGTGATTTCTTATGAAAAATAAGGTGTGGTATACATTGACAAACACTATCGTGTGGTGAATAAGGAAAGTAAGAGTCATTGAAAATCAAAGTTTGAAACGTATGAAAGTAAAAATATTACGAAGTACTTGAGATGGAGTGACAAAAATTGGAATTGTGTTTCAAGAAACGGAAATTATAAATCTGTTAGATTGTGGTTGCTCAAATTTTCACCCTCTGTTGTTTGTAGGGGTAGTCGACCTACATTCGCTGGCAACTTTGGGACACTAAGCGGTAATGAAAAATGCGAGACAATTTATTACTCATCATTGCAAAATGAAGACAAAATGCCCTCTTTTCTGAACTGGCCCCGGTAAAACGTTTTCTAGTAAACATGAAGGTGAGGTGCAGCCCTGCGATAGTAAGCAACACATATGTCACCCGCGCTACACTATGTGGATGTATGTAGAGATTATGGAAGAAAGATTGCCCGCACTACTGGAGGGTGTCTCTCATCAGCACCACATGATGTGTCAAAGCCATGACAATGACACCCCAGAACACTACGCACGTAGGGTAAGTCTTTGGTTGCAGAACACTATCATAATCACGAATTGCAGAGGCAGTCTGCTGCTGCATAGCTTACTGCTCCTCCAGTCTGATAACCCGCGACCTTTTTCATTTTAACCACAGTGAAGGAACATATGTATACTCTTTGAGTAACTACTTGTAGCAGGAGTGACACTGCATAGGACATTTGCTCTAATATACTCTACACACTGATAATAATATTTGGTTTTGTTGAATAAGATAAAGTTTGTTTGGAGAAACCAAATTATTGTTTACATGTGGGCAATGAGATATTTTTTTTTGTTTTTACCAGATTATTTTGTTGTTCTAATTTGGCTGCCCCAGACAAAGGGTTCGCAGGAGGAACTAAATATTTGTTTGTCTCTAAGTCAATTAAAAATTTTCTGTTAATGCAAGAAAAGTCGGAAACTTGACCGAGATTCAAACCTGAAATGTTTGCGCACGAGCTCTACGCCCTAAGAACCTCAGCTTAAGTGACTACTAATTAAATAGGAATATTTTAAAAACAAACATTTCGAGTCCTGGACAATGTGTGCTTTTAAATATCTGAAGTTTGAAAGTATTACTTTATAGTTTCTTCTTGACAATTTTTACTAGGACGTTCATGCCATTTTATACATCAATAAATGCACTAAGACCTACTGATATTGTCCTAATTGTAAAAAAAAAATACAAACAAATTCTCGAGCCATATTTTCGAACAAAGACAATCAAATGAGAGGCCAAACAAATTGAGACACGCGTCTCAAAAATGTACGTGTTTGGCGCATCGTTTACAAATGTTGCACTATCTGACTACACCAATTTAGTACGCACGTGCTGGTACCGCACACTTTCTGTAACACTCTGCAATTTTTAAAATGTGTGTCTACAATAAACTTAAAAGCAATCACCAACCTTTGTGTCCATGTACGACGGAAGTTCTACGGGGTTAGATAGTTTGGACTATCTACGACAGACCGGCGCGGATGGCAGTAGCATAAACGGCTGGTCGGCACGAAGTTTCTACGAAAATGATAAATATGAGTTAGGCCCTAAATGACTAAAATCTGGAAGGACGAAATTGCATGTCGTTATAGGCGTCTGTAGGCAAGAAAGAGACTTATAGTCAAACAAACACAAATTATGATACTATTTTCCTCTCATAAATTCAGTTAGTAAAAATATTCCTTTAAAAAAAAAAGATTTTGAAAACGATTTTTCCTTAGTACCTTTTAAAAATAGAAGGGAAGGATTTTGCTTTTTTAGGAAATAATTTTAAAGCTACTGTTGGCCGTAGTAAAACTTGGATGGCCAGGAAAGATACTGTATTTGAAACTTGTTTTTAAAATAATCGATGGCCACTATTTTCTTGCATGGCCAGGCATGGAAAATAATTGTAATTAATTAGCCTCAGTGTTGGGTATGGCCTTGTAAAAGTAAAACTTTTTATAAATTCTATTGTGATTTTTCTGTTGGCTATTGTCAGTTCTTGTATGGCATTAAAAGCATTATTGGAATTTTTCCATTGGCCTTTGTCATTTCATGTGGCCAGTAAAATTTAAAAAAAATTAAATATTTCTTAACTGAAATAATTTGTTTTTAGAATAAATTAATACATATTAAAAATGTATTTGTGAGATTGCTCGAATGAGAATGTTTGGCTCTTTAAAATTTAGTATGGTTTTCAAAGCAGGGTAAAGTCTGAAGTTGATCATGAGATATTCTAACTGGCCTGTATTTTCCTCTATACACATTATAAAGTCTGTGAAAATAAATATCACACCCTTTTTATATTTGCTACAAGTTATGAGGTATTTTTAATCGACCAGATTTGCTGTTAATCTATTAAATGTTATCTATTTTTATCAATTCAAGGGCCATAAATCTGAAACTTCTGACCTTGCTTCGTCCTAAACCAAGTGTGGAGCAAGGCAGGATTTGTATAAGACCTAGTAAAACCAATCAGAACACTAATAATGGCAAAAGCAATGCAAAAAAAAAAAACAATTTTTCTGTACAGTGTAAGGGTAGTTAAATGTTTGAAACGATTTGTAATAGAACCAAAGAAGTATGTGTTCTTTTTTTTTTTTTAGTTTTAAGTACATCTTTTCAATTTTTCTTTTCATCCACATTTCACAAATATTACACATGGGAAATTTCTTTCATTAGCTTTATTACATTTCATATTGAAGGGTAACATTATTATTTTCTTTTCCCATTTATGACAATTTTAAAGTTAAAAACATTTACATAAAACCCAGGTTGCCAAAATTATTGAATAAAATGCAACCAAATTCAGGTACCAATACTTTCGCTGGTATCCAGCTAATACATATTCATTTTTTTATATAGGCAATATTTATTTTCCTTACTGGCCATATTTATAAGTAAATACAAACTGCAAAAGGCCATCAGAAATAATATTGAGCAGGTGACCCCAAATTACCATAGTTACAAGTGTATGCTATATTTCCTGTCGCACCTACATTTAACATTGACATTATTACATCATTTTTAACTCCTACACCAGGAAAGGCCCATTTTGGTAACACATTACTTGTCATCAAACAACAGTTATGTTATAATTTACTCACAATCCCAAGTGGATGGGGCCAACTGCTAAGCAATGCCAACCTTAACTCCAGTGAGTAAATTTGATTTTTGAACAAGCCCTATACTTTGTAAAGTTTCTTTTAAAAATGCCACAAAAACAAGGAGTTTCGCATAGCTCCTACTTAATACCAAAGGCTGAGACCATAATCAACGATTATTGGCAAGTGTTTACAAAAGTTCACAAATGTTTACCAAGGTTTGCAATAGTTTACAAGTATTTGAAAATATATACAAGTGGTTACAAAAGTTTACCCATGGCTTCTAGTGGTTACCATCACTTTACGTCTTGGTGACGACATAGCCACTAAAACTTGGTTACATAAGGTAACAGTATTGGATTTTTTGGTTAAAAGGCCAGGCCAAATTTCGCAAAAATCAAAAAACTTTGAATTATCTTCCGGCCATCATGGCCCCTGTCTAACGTCAAAGTGACATAAGTGATCTGTTCGCTTTAGGAGCCCACATTGGTGGTTCAAATAAAGTGCTACTTATCTCATGGTAGAAACTTGCCCCCTCGAGGTCGTTGAACTGACCCGAGAGCAGCACGTGCTGGCATTAAATACACCGCTCCGCCCTCTTGCGCTATCAATAAAATTAATTTTCCCCTCAAATTAGTTTTTGTTAGAAATCGTGGGGCTTTCAATTACTCTTGGAAGGGTTAAAGCGATTCACAGCCAATGACTGAAAACATGACCATTTATGGTGACCGATGGAGCAGACACCAATTTCCCTTAGGGGGTATAACACAATGAAATTTAAAACACACAATCAGATTACAAATATGCTCTCAAATTCCATCTTCTTGAGCAAGATGCTGGAAATAACGTAACCAATTATCACGTTTTCGGCAGCGCACGTACCATCCCAAGCTGGTTACCAAGCTTGCCGTCGACTGTGCTGCACTCCCACTACGAATCACTGAAACATCAGTCCATTGCACACTTCTTTGCCAGGCTTTGTTGTTGCAGCATGTGAAAAATAGGCATTGAGATTAACAGTTATTTTCCCAGTACCTCATATATTTTGAAGTATTTTGTAGTGACATGAAGCTAGCAAGAACATCACAGTTTTATTTTATTAGTGTTTCAAGCCCCATCGGAAAGTTTTAAACCTCGAAACACCATGTGAGAAAGATTGTGCATAACAGGCCGTATGCTGCACAATTCAACAGGTTGCCAGGCAGACAGTAAGTCTTTTCGAGGGCATGTGCTACGTGGTCACAACCCACTAGTTTTAAGAGTGTGTTTACTTTGTTTGTCACGTTGAAGATTATTCACAGATGTGCGGTGACGGGTCGCCCGTCACATAATATGTTTAGTAGATCATGTTCTATGAAACCAAATTGTGGAATTTCATATCTATGATAAAGAGTAAACACGAATAATTTTAGTATTCTTAATCACTCTTATTACTGTGTTAAATAATTGTAAAAATAATATAAAATTTTGCTTTTTTCTCTTTTAAGGGAGTGTTTAGGGCGCTATGAGCATAAGTATACTTTATGAAGGTATATTTTTGAATGCAGTATTTTAAAGGGAGTTCTAGAGGACCAAATTTTTTTATACTAATATATGTAAGTTGTTTAAACAGAAAAAAATTACCAATGAAAGATGGTACTAACTCATGTGTTTCCTATTGGTAAAATATTGTAATTTTCTTATAACTTCAACAGCTTGCTCTTATTGTTTTTCTTCTTCAAAGTTTTGGTCTTGTGTTTTTTTTAGAATTGTTGCTTTGCCCTCTTGTTGCGTCCTAGGGTACAAAGGGCGTCTCAATATATGTAAAGTTGTTCCACGCGAATATTATGTTGGCACTCCAACTTATTTTGGCTCAACACAGAGGTTTTATTAATTCAAGCATTAATTTTGCTACGCAAACAAAATTAATTTTGTTGCTTTTCAGGTTTACTTCATGCAACAAAATTTTTGCTGGGACAACTAAATATAATTTAAAAAAACAAATGCTTTGTTGTCTTTAACAAAACTTTTTCTCAGTGCATATTTCAGCACATACATCTACAATCGTGTGCAAGTTGGGTAGCACGGTGCACTGCTATGACCCGACACTGCTCTCATACTTGCATCTAGTCAATGATTGTTCCGTATAAATGCATATCGAAACACCTTCCCGTTCCTTTACTTTCGAATTAGCCTGTGTTAGCTGTGATTAACTTAATTCATAGTATGTATGAATTCAAATAGTTTCGTCTGTATTAGTCGTCAAAATTTATACACTCGCTTCTTGTGAATGCATCTTCCATGATAATCTGTGATCGACTAACATAAAAACTTGAAGTAAGCTTATACATTAAAAATATACCATACTTTTCTCTGGGATTTAAAATAAGAAATTTTCGCCCCTTATGCTGTATCATAATCCTTGTACATCGGACATTGTTAACCTTTAATGTTACAAACACAACTTTTGTTGACAATGCATGTGGGTTGGTATATGATTTCCTGTAGTGAATTTTGCTTACAAAAGCTCTAATTCAGGCCCTACATAGTGCATTAACCACCTTCAGAAAAATATACCGAGTATGTGATCTGTAAAACACAAAACGTTAGAGCCTTTTACTCTAAAATACTGCCTACAGAACTGTCACCAAGTGCTGCCGACATTGTTAAATACTTAAAATATATTATGTACTTTTTATTAGCGAAACGTTATTTCCCAATATAAAAATTTATTTCATAGAAATTAAGCCCGAATCAGTGCAGTAAAACAGTGAAATAACATTCACTGAAAGGTAGTAGATAAGCTACGGTCGACTGGCGGATCAAGCAAATTAACTAGGAACAAGAGTGGTTTATAGGAGCAGAATTCTTGACATTCAGTGGGAATTACTAATAAATTAGTGAAATGCAGTCACAGTATTAATGAATTATTTGGAACTGATTATCAGTCGCTCAATTTTTTACTGGTTTAACAGATTTGGTTCAATTCTCACTGATGTAAATTTAGAGTGTAGAAATTTGTAGTTTGTGTTGTAGCTTTGTCACGGCGGAGATTTGGGGCCTACCTAAGAGGTGTGATCTTCAACACCGTGAAGGTTTAGACGAGGTGTGCATTGAGCTGTAATGAATTGCTGAGGCTGAGAAAAAGTTCCAGGGAAAGTCCTGGTGGTCGACTGCAAGAAGCGTTAGGTTTTTTTAGGTACTGCAAGCGGGGGTCACTTTGTGATGACTTTGGATGACTTTGTGAGATAAAAATCACATTTATATGTCCCCCTATTTCAGTGGGATGTTTCAGATATCCAGTGGTGCCAATTGAATCACTTAACATTACAAATAGCTGCTTTGAAACGGAAATAAATGTAAATAAATATTAGTGAAATATCTGGTGTCACAAAGTCACCCCCATGTCCAAAATCATCCCCACTTATGGTATTTTTTTTTAGGTATGTAGAAATATTATACTGGCTAATAAAGAAATTCTTCTCTACAATCAAATGAAATATCGCAATTATGCACAAGAATCAGTGCCTCTGGAGAGTGGAATTTATTGCAGACAAAGAGGAACAACTTTTATTTTCGAATGGACGTTAGTATTTCAAGAAGACCTAAATTTCCGACAGCTTTGCATTTCTCTGTTTCTCCAACTCAGAATATCAATTCACGCCCCGTTCCAAAGACAACAGGCCCCAAAGGACTCTAACAGACATTTCCGTCACTCCGGAGAATTCTACCTAGTCACTGTATGGCCTTTGAACATACTGTGTAACAGAAAAAAAAGTTATTTTTGAGTGGAAAAACTTGGTGGAGCTGACTAGCTTAGTCAGCTGTAA
Organism: Dryococelus australis; assembly: GCA_029891345.1. Lineage (NCBI taxonomy): Eukaryota > Metazoa > Arthropoda > Insecta > Phasmatodea > Phasmatidae > Dryococelus > Dryococelus australis. Next base: position 245,966,482 of record CM056993.1, on the reverse strand, counting down.
GAGTGGCGAGTAATTTGTCACAGGCTCTGTGGATGAAACAAAGGTTTCCTAATGTAGCGGTGGTGATTTGCAAGGCTATCTATCTATTTTGAAATTATCTCTGAAGAGTCAATCGATAACCTCGTTAGCTAACTAAGACTATCTTCACGAGAGCACATATCACAAGTAGAGCACATGGCTAATTTAAATCTTCCACAGTGCTTCGCACACTCTGAGTTGGTCTATAACTCAATGGCTTCACTCACAGGTAAGCAGTATTTCCGTCTTACATTCCTTGTCACAATAGCCTGACGAGCTCGTGCGATTTTATTGATGTACGAGGGTATGTATGCTTGTGCTTATGCACCTATGGGCACATGTACCTACGTATGTGTGCATGTGTATACCTCCACATAATCACCAAATTCATATTGTTGTAATTTAGAGTTTTAAAATTACACATTAAAATAATTTAGGGGATGCGTACTTAGAGATAGAATGAATTGGATAGGTTTGCCTATCTTAGTACTATCCAAATAACAGTTATAACTCGTTACAATACACATTAGTTCATTCGGGTCAGCTTGAAGATATATTATTACTTACTTACTGCAGTGGCGTCATGGATCGTAGCCGATCCATTGCCTCACCAACTAGCCTTCCCCAAAGAGCTCTGTCTCTCCACCCCTCCTTTGGAATGTCTGCCTTTCTAATGTCTTCCTTGATTGCATCAAGCTATCCGAGTCTAGGTCTTCCGCGTCTTCGAATCATCTTTCTACCACATCTTTTTATGAGATCTCCGTCCCTTCTCATTATGTGGCCATTCCATCTTAGCCTTTGTCCATTTATTACAGCTACTATATCAGGCAGCTGGTACAAGATATATTGAAGGGTTAAAATATTGTTATGATTATTACTCTCGTATATTAATAAGCCACATCATATTTTTAAATACTGAACCTATTTAAAAGGAACGTCTTCACTTTAATCGCGGCTCCGAGGGCGGATGTCTGTAGACGTGCTACGGCGGTCGGCACATCCAATCTCCTGATGTCTACATGGTGCAGTGTCTCGTAGACAAAGACTACATCCACAGCGCTTCCTGCCTTCGTATTTGGCGCATGTTGACTAACAAACGGCTACGACTTCCAACTATTTGAGGGGATTCCTTGTGTTGTGATTTAGCTGCTCTCTCGGCTCGTGTCATAATTACCGGCGATAAGTTTGACAATGCGATCAGGCTAGCAAGTTCTGATTGCAAGAACATAAAATATGTGTGTGTGTGTGTGTGTGTGTGTGTGTGTGTGTGTGTGTGTGTGTGTATATATATATATATATATACACACACACACATACACAATGGTGTAGCGAACTGAAACACCAAATTACAAGTGATAAATAAAACTTAGAAGGGATGTCTTGCACCCTAAATCCTAATCAGTAATTTCAATTAGTGGAAGTATTCTGCTGAATATTAAGTTAATTAGCAGTCAACTACTTTGAAATAAGTGGGTTACGCTGAGGTTTTACTGCAAGGCCATTGCACTTCGCTAGTAATCGGTAGAAATCACTGTTTATTAAGTGAATACTAGCAACCAATATGATCATTATGATTCTACTGTGTGTGGTATGTGGTCTCCAACAAGTTATAAATACAAAGTACAGATCATGAATTTTTTTGACTTCCTACAAACCTATCAACTCTCTCATTTATCATTTAAAACAGCTGCAAATTATGAAATTACCATTGAAAAAAAATCGTTAGCTGACAACATATCGTGATAAAATATGTTAAAAATTCACAACATCCACGCAGGTGCTCAAAGAGGCTAGAGAAACCCGCCTGGAATAAAATCAAAACAATGATAATTAAAACTTGATGGAGCTGTACAAAGAATTTTCTTTATTATTTCAAGGTTTTCTCTATGAGGGTTAAAATTAAAAACCCTTAATAGATCAACAATATTTTCAGCCAAAATCCTTTAAAACATATTCATAAAAAATATTACCTCTGCAAGGGCACCCGGATGGGCAACCACAGCCTTGCGGAGTTAAATGCAGACAATACAAACAATTTAACATTTATAATTAAACTAATCCGAGCAACACAAGTTTCTAAGCGTATATCAATAATTTATACAGGTGGGTTACCTTAACAAAAGTTAAACCAGCATACAAACTGGCACGGTCCCATATTACTGTACCACCAACTATCCAGGCAGCTCACAGACATAAACAACGGCAGAAAAATATTAAAGTTAGACCAAATTAATACTGCAAAAGGCGCATGAAGCATTATAGAGATCCACACAAGTTACCGAGCAAGTTATTCCAAATCACAATTTTCACTGGGCCACCAAAACCAAATTTTGCATGCTACAGAAACTGCGTTACCCTAAACTACTGCTGACTAGCCCAGCATATTAGCAAATCTTAAAACACATTAAATTCTCGAAAGGCTAACCCACCTGCAGTTTCGCCAAACGACCATCGTTGAGTCACTTTAAGTTTCAAGCACAGTTATTGAGTTGATGGGCGTAGCTATAACATAAGTTGAATGAAGCCTCATCGTGGGCCAGGAGCAGAAATTAAGAAAAGATAGTTCACTAGCTGGTAGGAGTCGAAGTGACAGAGGAGCGAGAGTTCAGCAGAAGGTCGAGCAACTGAATTTTACTGAAATGAGAAGGTTTTACTTGCAAATTGACTACAGTTTTGGGGGAAAAAATAAACCGTAATTCCTTCTTTTCTACATCAACGCATACGCGCGTTCTACCCAAGAAAGCGATACCTAAAATCATGTCATGTGACAGATGTTCAAAAACACGGAATGCTACTTTCCATGAATAATTCTCTATTTTCACTTTCATCACCGCTATTATGTTTGACGTTATCAAACCTCCATCGGCTAAAGAAAATACCACCGACTCTCCCCATTTTAACTGCACAATTCCAAGCAGCGCATCCCGCATGATTTTATTCACGGTGTCTTGCCTTATGATTGTCGCTGAAGCACCCGAGTCAACCAATACTGGCATCGTTAAGTTTGCAATCACAAGCTGAATGTACAGTAGACCATTTTTGATCCATAGATTTGTGTTTGTGACAGTGCCTATTCGTACAGATCTTCCCTTTAACGGACAATTAAATTCAAAATGCCCCTGGATTACAGCATCTGAAACAAATAATATCTTTTACAGTTTTATGACCTTCAGACTTAGCAACACTTTCTGAATTTAATTTTACACCTGACTGGCCCCCGTATTCAAGCGGCTTTTCTTTCCCATCACTATCCGTTTTCTTATAGAAACATTTTTCCGTCGGATGATTATTCCTAAAACACATTTGACATTTTTGTTTTATCTTTTCCTGTACGGAATTTCCTTCGCCTTTTTGAGTTTTATAAAAGCATTTAGTCGTCGGATGATTGGTACGAGAACAGATTTGCCATTGCCGTTTAGAGGTTACTATTTTAGGCTCTCTTTGCTTACAAATCACCAATCGTTAATTCCACTTGAATTACTAAAACTAATAATTCCTTTAACATTTTCGGTTTTGAAGAAAATGTAAAATATTTACTATTTTCTGGCAACCGATTAGAAAACAGTATTTCCACCAAACCCGCTTTCGCACAAAGCAAACCTAACACTTTTACCCATATAATAGTCTCACTGACAAACTGCTGCATTGACTCATTGGGACTTTGAAATCTTTCCAATATTTTCATACGTTGGTGCGCGATAGCTACTGATGAACCCGTCTGTCTCAACATTGCCTGACTAAACTCACTAAATGGCATACAATCATTGATCGCCTGCCCCACTACATTTTGCAAAGTCATTGGCACTTTGAACATTATAGCGGTACACAAAAGCACAATTTCACAAATATGTAAAGACGTGAATCTAGCCATTTGCACCAAAAGATTTACAACTGACATTAAATTCATGGCAGTGAACTACCTCTATATTTTCTACCAATTGAGGTAGCAAATCTTCGGACTCACCCGCTTATTGAGTAGATACGTCACCTTTCCTCACCAAATTCAGCATTTGCTGGCACAGCGTCTCAATGCTGTCGTCCGGCTTGAATGACACCCCTGCATCCGTTAGATTATTTTGAAGAGTTTCCTTATACATTCGTAGGATCCACGATGTACGGACACCTGTAGGAGTCATTTTGTGAATGAGTTTATGCACCGCTACTAATTAAAGTTACTCTCACAACAACTGGACCAAACCCAAGGGAGTTTTTACTATTTCGTAACTTTACAAAATTCCTAACTTGATGTTTCCTTTTACTTCTCTGCATGGAGGAAGCAGAGTGGCGCAGATATCTGTGTATGTGACTGTGTTTGCCCACAAATACAGGACGAGGTATTTTTTTCAACTGCTTCCAAAATGTAGGTGTTTTAAGTTGGAAAACAGTTAAGAGCCCCCCAATGATTGAAAAAAAAAAAAAAAAAGGGATTTGGGTTGGTTCCAGTGAAAAGGTTTTAAGATTTCGTTGCCTTGGGTTTTATATCAAAATATAACCATTGCATAGTTTTTCCCCAAACTTTTACAATCAGTAAAAATATAGTTTTCCCACTGATTACATTTAGTACAAAAAAGGTATCAAAAATAATTATGTTCAAACTTCCACAAAAATTTAAATTTTTACAAGATTGCAACTCTTTCCAGCTATATGCAGATTACATACAATTATTTTGCTTTAAACAATACTTAACTAAAAGGGCAGCAAGGCCCCCCTCCCTTTTTTAAATTTTGTTGGAACAGCAGTACTTGCCCAAGTGAAAACCCTGTGATGTCTTCCCGAATATGGGCGAGACACCTGTATTTATATTTTATTTGAACTCATCTAGAACATTACAAAATGATCTTCACTCTGTAGATATCTGAAGTCCTGGGAGAGCACCCTGGTGGTGCGTGACTGGCTGGCTGGCATCACAGTGTCAAGGTGACATGCGAGGGAGAGGAAGGCAGTCATAGATTTCGAGGGTGGCAACGACCCCACAGCACCCATACTTGCAGACCAACATGCCCGCCCAGCAGACGTGAGGCATGGAGCTCGTCAAACACACCCCCGTCGCAGCGAAGGTAAGCCATCCCATATGGCCAACATTTTCTTATTTTCATATGGCGCAGTCGGTTAGACTTTCATTTGATGTGCAGGGATAGCCGTCACACCATGTTACCTTCCTGATATGTACTCTATAGTTTTCTGCCCGGTATACATTCCCTTGGTGCTCCACGATGTGATAAGGGCCTTCCGATTTTTCAGCTAGGCCAGTGCTGAACTGGCCTTTGACTTTACTCAGCGGGTGACTGCGTAGGAAAACAACCTCACCCATGGTGAATGTTCGTACTCCTGTACAGGGTTATGGGTACTATCGGTTGATATACTGGACCTGGGCACTTTGCAGCCTTGTCACTCTGGCCATGGCAGCCAGACGGACATCTTCCTGTGATGACATCTCAGTAAGTGGTCTCTCTCACTTCCAGTCCCTGGGTCGATGGAGGGTTCGTTCAAGAGGAGGAGCTGACTAGAGCTGCTGTTGATGGCCTCATTTTCTTTCCAGCGGAGAGTGAAAAAATTAGAGGGGATATGCTTATCTCAGTGCTAATGGTTTTCTCCCACACTGAGATGGAGGATTTTCTTGAGCTCTTGATTCCTCCACTCAGCATAGTTAGCTTGAGGATAGTATAGGGGCATTGTTCAGGTCTCCACATACTAGCTTCTAAAAGTCGTCCTGCACTGTTGGCTCGTAAATGTGGTGCAATTATCAACAAGGATGACCTGTGGATAGCCCCAACGAGGAAATATCTCATTTTCCAGTTACCGGGGGAATTTAAGTGTTTCCTGGCTGGGGAGTGGGCAGGCTTCCACCCAGCGAGAGAATGTGTCAGTGACCACCAACAAATACTGGTTCCTTTGGTGCTGTGAGGGCAAGGACCTATTATGTCAGCTGCCAGATGCATTCACACTGTGGTTGACCATCGGGGTTTTGTTGTAGGAGGTAGTAAGGGGTAAGCTTTGCCTTGACAGCATGCCTCGCAGTTGGTGACATACTGTCTGACAGTTCTCTCATCCCGTTCCAGATGTAGCATTCCTTAATATCTCGTAGCATTTCCTTTGTTCCGGGATGGCCAGCATGTGGGTGAGTGTGGTTGTGCTGGCATATATTTTCTTGAAGGTATCATGGAATCCAGATCTCCCAAGGAACTCCTGAGTGGCTTGTTCGAGAACAGATGACTTTTTCTCGTAATCTGTACTGGTGAGGTTTCTCTTGGATGAGGTATTGGATGTCCGGGTCCTTTTGTTTGCAGTAAGAGACTTGCTCTCTGGTGAGTTCCAACTGCAGCATTCATAGAGACTCTTTGGGGCTTCGGACTGGAGCTGGGGGAGGTAATATCTTCTCCCACTCTTCCTCTGCCATCAGTTCCCCTCCGAGGTCTGGTTGACGTGAAAGTGTGTCTAGGAGGTCATTGTGCTTACCCAGGCATTGTTGAATTTCAAAGTTAAATTCCTCAAGAACATCTCCCACTGTCTTGTGTTTTGCCTTGGTGTTAGGTGATTCGCAAAACCACTAGAGGGTTTTCCTATCAATACAGATTTATGAATGTTTGCAGTCCAGGTGATACCTATTCTTTCATAGAGTCCAAATGACGGCAAGACACTCATTCTCGTTTATGTGGTAATGGTGCTCTGTTTTATTCAGCTTGGTGCTGGCATAGGCTATCGCCTATGGCTTACCAAAGGCGTCTTCTTGATACAAAATTGCAACTTACACATACTGGCAGGTGTCTGTTTACAAGATGAATGGTTTCTCCCTTTGTGGTCGGTGGAGTTGAGTAATACTGGTAAAGTTGTGTAAACTATTACATACAAAATCCGAGGAAACAACAGAGTTGCCTCTTGTTGGTGGATTCCTCTGCTTCTTGGATGACTCTCTTATAATTGGTCTGTGGGTAATTACTTTCAGGCATAATTATGTGACCTAGGTATTTAATTGAAGTCTTGCCCAAGTGGCTTTTGGCTAACTTGCAGGTAAAGCCATGAATTTCGAGTCTCTCCAAGACTCGTTGGAGGTGGTTATAGTGTTATTCCTATGTTTCGGAGTATATAATAATACCATCCAAATATGCGAAACAAAACTGTCCTACAAAACCATTCAGCACTTCTGCCGACATGAGCCTCTGAGAAGTGGCTGGAGAGTTTTTAGTCCAAAAGGCATCACTTTGAACTGAAGTGTTTGTACTTCTGACATGGTGAAAGCTCTATACTTATGGCTGTCAGGGTGGACCAGGATCTGCCAATATGCTGATTACATACCTAGAGTGCTGAAATGAAGGCTTCGCATATATCCCAGAGAGTATTGTTGAGATCGATGGCAGAAGGGGCATTTGGATCAGTAATGTCATTGGGGTCCTTATAATTAACACAAAAGCGTAAGCCTTCCCTTTCCTTAGGAACGAGTACCACTCTCGAGTTGTATGGTAAGTTGGACGACTCTACAATCCCTTGCTCTTTCATATATTCTATTTGCAAAATTATATTGTCGACTTCGGGCGGACACTTTGTATGGTCTGTTGAAAAATGGAACGCCTGTGGTTGGCCAGATTTCATGTTGGTTGCTACGCGTCTGATGTAGCGATCCTTTGTGACTGAAAACACTTGCATTCCCGTCAAGTATTTACCTGAGTCTGGCAAATTTATGTCAGTCTAAGTGGCATTGTATATAATCGGGGTTAATTGATGGAGCGATGAAAGTTTCTGGGCTGTGCTCCCAATGGATAACTATGGAGTTTTTCTCCCCGATATACACTCCATTTTTCCCTTACTCCATTACACATTGTGGTTTATTGAGCCAGGGTTGTCCCAGAATTACGTCTTCTGCAATATCTGGAGACACTACGAACTCTGCAGAGTGCGTAAGGTGGTGGATTCTCACAGTAAGTTTCGTTCTTCTATCGACCTTCAAGGTCTGACTGGGTTGAGCAATTCTAACAAAGTGAGTCTACAGATGTAGCGATTCCTTTTGATCCTCTGTGAGCATGCCACTTCTGATGAAGTTCCCTGTGGCAGCAGAGTCAAGTAAGGCTAGGTATGGACTACCATTAATTTCCACTTGTATGTGGGGAGCTTCTGGTGGTTCACTCTCCTCGTAGTTGTTCCATTTCTGGAGGTGGGTCGGCCCTTGCTTACCTGGGGTAGCTGCCTTGCGCACACCCTGGCTGCGCATTTCTGGCCTGGTTGGGCCCCTGCTTAGTCTCAGTCAAGCGTGGTGGTGTGTCTGGCGCCCATGTGTTTCTCCCTTCCCCACTTGCCCTTGCTGGTGTGTGCAATCTTTGTGAAGTTGCCGGACCGAGCAGAACCAGCACTGTGGGATCACAGTTTGCAAGGAGAGGAGGTAGGCTGGCTGTGAATGACATTGCACTCAGGTGGCTTATCTTGTTCGGAGTATTTACAAGCACACAGCTTGTCTTACAAGTCCTGTGCCTGGTAGTTCCTCTCAATTTCTTTCACCCTTCCCAAGAGTTCATTAACAGTGTTTGTTTAGGAAACTGTAATAGATTCCTGTGGTTAGGAAAGAATATGTGTGCTCTGTGCCTCACACAGCTCTCTTCGCTTTGTGAGGGGAATATACACTTGTACATTTTCACTTTCTGGCATATAAATATTTCTGCTTCCTCTCCTCTCGCCTGGGTTCAGCTGTGGAATTCGGAAGTCAGATGAGCTACTAATTCCTCGCCTGTAAACTGAGAGGCGAGGCTAGAACACAGCTGTCCCAACTAGGTGACAAACTCCCCATACCTAGCTCACCATTCGAGAGCTTTGCCTTTGAGTTGTATTTGGGCCTTGTTGAACCATTATTTTTGTGGTGTCTCCAAGTCTTTATTTCTGTTCGCACTCTGTGGTGAACGCTGTTGGGTCTTCTTGCAATTTTCCTCCAAACTCAGGGAGTTGGAGTTCATTATTTATCCGAGCCATGACAGGGCTCTGGTGAAGGCCAGAATTAGGTATGCAATATTCTTCGGCACATCTACAGACTTCACACTGGTACACTAGAGCATGCCTGGTGATGTGCTTAGCTGGCCAGCCAATGCAGCAGTGGTGAAAATGCTGTGCACAAACTACGTAATGCACTGTGTGCATTACCTTGTCTGGTACAGATAAGCCAACGGCAGTATGCAATTTGGTACATTCTGCATGCATTACACCAGTATTCCAGACCATCTGTGTAACGGGACTCATACACCCATCCCAAGAATGTGTAGTGAAAGTGGCTGTGGCAATGATTGCATATAATCACATGTGACCTCCTGCCAGTGCATATGGCTATATGACATCAATCGAGCATTTCGTCAGTCATTCCAGCTCCAAGGTTATCGGGAAAACTCTGTCAAGAATCTGACATGATTTTGAGAGTAGAGCTGTGGAGCGACACAGCTTGTTTCAGGACACCCCGAAGTCCTTTATGAGGTTACATGGACTCCCAACTCCCAGCTAGATCGCTAGGTCACTAACTCATGGTGTCGGCTGGCTTAGTTCTGCTGTTTTGTCTCAACTATTTTAGCTGTGGCCCCATGTTGAGCGCCACAAAAATAATTGAAGCTTGTTGTTCTATAAAGCACTAATGCCCCACTTTAGGTGCCGCGAGAATCATTGACACATGGCACCTAAAGATGAGTGACACGAAAACTCTGGTTACATGATGGCTTAGGTAAGAGGCAGTCGTCGTGGTCAATATTAAGGTTTTGGTTTGGTTGCCAGTATCACGAGAAACATAAGAATGGCTTACTTAGTGTTTGACTGGTACTCGGCCAGTATATAGTACAGGTCTTTTGGCCTATCTGAGTGGTACAAAATCAGGAGTCACTGTCACAGCCCGGCGAATGGTCTGGCTCTTAACAACTGGTTTACCTTGCTGGAGAATCCTCCTTGGAGGCTGCTGTCCCAGTTGCTGCAGGGACATATGGTTGCTATTAGTCACCAGGATGTGGTGCACTGCTGATCTCGTGAGAACCCAAGGTGGGCTGGTTGCTGATGGCCTTGATACCTCCAAACTATGGGTTAGCAATACACAGAGGAGGTTCTTCTCGCCGACGAGTGGCCTCTACCGGTGGATGGACTGCTCCTTCAGTCTTGATGAGAGAGGGAAAAGTAGTGGTAGTGGCACTGAGAGGTTAGGCCTCTCAGTTGGGTGAGCGGTAAGAACTCTGCCCCATGGGAGTGTACTGCAATGTGCAGGAGGAGTAGGATTGCAATTCCAGCTAATTTTGGAGGCGTAAGCTGCTCTTCTAGGCTGTGGGCCCTTCTGGGTGTTCAGCATAGGAGAAGGCGATGCAATTACATACTGTGCTCTACCAAGGACCACAGCCACACAGGCAAGAGTCATACCCAGTACTCATTTCATCCGGCCCTGTAGAGAGTGGTGGCCAAGTATAAGTAGATAGGAAATGTGTAAACTGGCTCACTTCGCTTTAAAATGACAATTTCCACTAAAAGTACTGAAAAAATTATCATAACTATTTCATTCTATTTTTAACGAAAGTACAAAAAATAAAATACTCAAAATCTGAAACTCAATTAAAATCCAAGCAATTTAAGCTCAAAATCAAGTAATATTATTGTTTTCAAGCAAATTTTTCCTGTTTCTATAAGCCTCAATTTTTTATCTCCAAAATCAAACAAATTTATGCCAACATCATGTCATTCTAAGCAAAAAAACAAGCAATTTTCAATTTTTTTCTTCGGAAATAGACATGCAGGATTTGTTATTTTAAAAACAGAAAATTTTAAGTCAAAATAAAGTAAATTTCTCGATTTTAAGCAACTTTTTCATGTTTTCTAGAAGCAATAATATTGTAAGCCATTTAAATCAGTAAAATTTAAGCTAAAATCATGTAAATTTAAGTAAAATCAATAGAATTTATATATTTTATTCAACAAAAGTCAAACACCAATAAGACTTTTTAAAGTATAAGTATAAAGAAAACTCTGAAGCATAACCATTTCTGATTCCATATTCCCAACCATCACAACAATCAAAATCATAAACATGTTCTTCAAAATTAGAAAATTTATATGATCCTAAATCACTTTAATTGATTTTTTAAATTTAAAATGAACAATGTCCAATTCTTTATCAATGGAAGTTGCTGTTTTTATAATTTTATATTTAAATATCCCAAAGTTACAAAAGTTATATAATTTGATCCATTTATATTATTTAAAAATGTGTATGTATTATAAAAAGCCATACTATGAGACATTTTAAATTAGACTTATGAAAAGGATTTTTTATTCGATCAAGCAACTTAACAATACATCTAAAAACTTGGATTAAAATATCGAAACATTTTGTTGTTTCTTTAATATCGTCTACTTCCACCATTTTATAATATTAAAATTTACATATCTTCAGTAATTCTTTCTTTCTAATAATCATAAGTTAGATTCCTCTGGCTAACTAAAATAACATTACAAATTGTACCTGCTTCGATAGCTTTATGAAAATCCACACTAATTTTTATGTTTGTTTTTTCTTTAACCACAGTTGTTTTTCTATGTAAACAATCAATAACATATAATGGTATTCATCCAAAAAATTGTATAATAATAATTGATATCACCTTGAGTGTTTACAGTTGGCTTATAATAAAGTTCATTGCTTCTATATAGAGTATCTAGTATTGATTTTGAATTTCTAAAATAATTCTACGCAAGAAACATTTTATTACGAAGGCCATTTTCAATATCTATATTTCAATTTTCTTTTGGAAAAAAATTAATATCTTCTGCTTTTAACATAAATATTTCTTACATTACAGTAATCAAACATATCAGCATGTACATACTGTCCAACACGATTTTTTCTATTAGTTTGAAAGCCTACAACTACAAAATCAGGCATATCAAATAGTAAATTATTAAACTGAACGCTTATATAAAAATTAAAAACAGTTATTCCAGCAGGAATTTCTTTTTCTAAAAATTGCCAATAATTAAAACTAATAGGTATTTTTGTATGTTTGTATTATGTTTCCTTTAAATGCAACGGCTGTGTTAGATTGGTATTCAACAATTAACCACATAATTTCTAATCCTTGAATAACAATTTTACCTGGATTAGCATAACTTTTCTGAACTGCCCCATCTACGTTCTTGGTTTCATAAACATATAAACAATTTTTATCAGATGAATTACATGAAAAGGTAACTTTATAACCTCTTTTCCAATAAATTTAATTGTTATCACGAATAAAACCAAACAAATATCTCACTGGATAATTTATTTAATTGGTTTTATCACTGTGAACAGTTTACTCGATATTTACTATCAATACCAGTAAATTCTAAATAATTTTGCTCACATGGAGATCTTAACAAATTATTCATCATTGTTGAAGTTAGTCCTGGGTTATAAACAGCCTCAATAATATTTCTATATTTTGAGATTTCTATTCCAGAAAACTGAAAAAGAAAAAAGTTAGCACCAACATCAATATTATCTAATTTTGCGTATTTTGCCTCATATCCTTCTTTATCCCTCTTTAGTAACCTATATAGCTCAAAAACATATGCATCATTTGGGAAAGAAAATCCATCCCCTATATATTATTGTAAACACTAAATTCCCCCTAGTTTGATCAGTTGGGGGAAAAGTTTGTCTTTCAAAACTCTCGATACTTTTATAACTCATTTATAAGTTATATATATATATATAATCATGAATCAAATTATGAAAAAAATAAGAAGAAAGATATACCATTAATACACGAATTACGAAATATTGGTAATTGGTAAAAAAAAATAGAACAAGTAAGTGAAGAAAATAAAAATTTAATAACAACACTAGTTCAGTTGCAGAAAAAAATTTAGATTATCCACTAACTCCAGAAGAAACAACACTTGATAGAGAATAATTTTCAGAACACAAATCTCCTAATTTGGAAGAGCAAATGGGAACTGTACCCATAAAAAATTTGAGACGTGGCACATCTGATTCTACTATAAATCTCGGAAAAGAAATTGAAAAAAATAATACATGTAATTGATACTCAATATGGATTATGTCAGAAGGACAAAATGTTTACATAGGTAATACACAAGTAAATATATATGTTAATAAAATAACTGTTGAACATAAAGAATATGAATTAATGGAAGGACTTTCTAATTTGTTAACAAATGAAAAATTATAATTTCACTGATATCGACTATGAAAACTACACGAAAATTGTTTTAGATGCCAATGCTGCATTTCAAGAATATAATCCAAAAAAGATAATAAAATCGAATAGAAGTTGGAAATACAAAAATTTAATTAAACCAATTTATGATAACTATATAAACGAATCACATTCAAGAACAGCACCAAAGACAGCAGGAAAAATTTATTTCTCCAAGAACTCCTAGATCTGGAGATGGTATAAAAAAATACAATTTACCAAAAGAATATTTTTGGATTGATGATGTTAGAAAATTGGCTGATAGATCATTAGTTATTCATAGTGAACAAAATGCTGGAGGTAACAATTATTACAGTGAAAAGGTAAGGATAGTGAATATGTTAAACAATACATTTTCTGATTTTGTTATTAATAATTCAAAAGGAATTCCTTATCTTATAAGAGTTTTAAAAGTAATTCCACATTCATTTTGGAATTCTGAACATAATGGTAAAGGTATTATAAATGGGACATTAAACTATTTAATTTTACCCTAAATGTATTTGCCAGGTTATAATTATTGTGTTCCATTTACAAAATTAAACAAAAGACTAGGAAGTTGTGACAATGGCATAAATAAACTACATGAAGCCTGTAAATTTCACGATATTGCTTATAGAGATCATAAAGATTTATAATCTTGACATGAAGCTAACAAAATAAAAAAAATGAACCAAAAGAAATTATGTTAGATAAAAATACTTCAATCAGTGAAAAGATTGCTTCTACAACTGTTGCTGCAAATATGTTTACAAAAAGAAAATTAGGATGGGGCATTAAAATTTATTATATATATACATATATATATATATATATATATATATATATATATATATAACGAAAACAAATATAACCTTTGATATACCCATTGATCAAATTGAGAGAAAAAATACAAAATTAAAGGAAGCAAAAGGTTTTTAATTAACTTTACCAAATCGAATAATCAAAAAACTATTAAAAGAAAAATCTGGAAGTGGTTTACATCATGGGGGATTTTTACCATTTTTAATTTCAGTTTTAGCTCCACTTGGTGCTTTAGCTGGTGGAGATATCTCAATTTTCAATTCTGTTGAACAAACCAGAAAAAATATAAATGCATTAGAAGAACAACAGAGACACAATTTAGCACTGGAAAATAAATCAGGAAGTGGTTTAGTTGCAAAAAAAGAGAGGGAGACCAAAAAATTTGAATATCTCTCCATTATCTAATATCAATATTGTAAAATACATAAAAACATTAAATATAAAAATTTCAGAAATGTTTATATGATTGATGAATTACCAAAAATAATGGTAGAAAATTAATGTGCTGTGGTTAACATTGGAACAAACCCGGGTACTCATTGGGTTTGCTATTTTAGAGAAAATAACTATGTTTACTATTTTGATTCATTTGGAGGCGATATTCCTACTAATTTAACTAATTACTTCAAAAAGGGAAATGTTTATTACAATGATAATAGAATTCAGAATTTAAATTCACTTATCTGTGGACATTTATATTTAACTGTATTACACATTTTCTCGAGAGGTTTTAAGTTTCACGATATAATTTCTTTGTTATTTAATGATGAATATTTTTGGGAAACCATTATTCCAACTTTTAAATAAAAACTCTGACACTAATGCTAATGAATTAAAACATATGTAGAATCTATATACAATATTATCATTTCCTTTATGTGATAAGGTAAATAATGTTTTTGTTATTACAACAGATTAAGTTTTTCTCATAATCATAGAATTAATTATATAGCTGATCTTATAGATGGAAAAGATACAGTCAATAAAAGATTTTTCGATAAAGAAATAGTTGTTAAATTACAAAATTTAAACCAATCAGTTTTCAATTATTGCGAAACACTTGTCAATTCGTAAGTTGAAAAATGTATGGAAGAAAAATATTTTTGCAAATATCAATTTACCTGTTGATGCTGTAACTGCTATCATGGGTTCTAAAAAAAAAACAGGTTACAGTAAGCCTTTTGATGTTAGCATAAGGGATATGTTATCTTTTAAAATCATAACAAATTAAATAGTTAGTTATGATGATGAATTGATGACCACAATAGGAATATTCGTGAAATATAAGGAATAAATATTGTTTTACTATTAAATGGGAAATACTTGGTGCTTCAAAATAATAATATATAAAATTAAAACACGAAAAATGGATGATTAATTCAGAAAAGTAAATGATCAATATGTAATTCTAACAAATAAAGATTTTTTAAAATTGCTCAATATAAGAGAAGGAATAATCAATGAATTATATAAACCTGCAAAAAAAATTCCAAAAAGAAAAGTTATTTTGTATGGTAGGTATTGATGATTTATGGCAAATAGATCTTGTTGAAACAAATACTGGTAATTTGAAGGGAATATCACATATAAATAATGGATACAAATATGTTATGACAATTATTGATTTTTTTTTCTTCAAAATATGCATTTGCTGTACCTATAAATATAAAACTGCTAAAAATGTAGCAAATACATTAGAATCTATATTACCAAAAAGAAAACCAAATAATTCACAAAGTGATAATGGATCAGAATTTTAATATAAATCATTTAAAGAACTTACGAAAAAAAAATTAACATCAATCATTATTCTTCATTCCGTGAACTTAAAGCCAGTGTTGTAGAAAGATGTAATCATACAATTAAAAAAATTTAATGTGGAAAATATTTGCTTTAAATGGCAACTACAAATGGGTAAATATATTAAAAGATTTAGTTAACTAATACAATACCAAACACAGTAGTATCGAAATGAAACCAATTGAAGTCAATAAAAGAATTTTAAAAAACTTTACGACAACAAGATTTTGTGAATGTGTTTATTAAACCGAAATATAAAGTTGACGATATTGTCTGTGAGAGAAAAAAAAAACATATCTTTGAAAAGGGCTATACAGCTAATTGGACAACATAATTATTTACCATTTTTGAGGTTTTAAATTATGATGTGACAATTTACAAACTGAAATATATCAATAGAGAAGAAATAAAAGACAGTTTATATGAATAGAAAATTATCAAACTAAAACACGTTCAAAGTTTGTTTTTTATTGTTTAATACACATAAAAAACATTTAATGCTTCTTCATTGTTTATTCTTAAAAATTGCAAAAGGAGTACACACCAGGGATTTCCCAGGTTTACTGACTGTTATAACTCCAGTGACCTGTTATATATTTCTGGCCTTGATATTGACACCAGGAAAACTCTATTGGAGAACTTCCCACCTCACCACTCGGCCAGCCTATAATGTTTTTTTTTAAGTGGTGAGGTGGGAAGTTTTTTATTTTTTCTATTTTTTTCTAGTACGCCCTTTCCATATGATGTTGGCACCTTACATCATATGGGAACACTCCAGCTTATACATGTTATATGTAAAGCATAAAGAGCCTTTATTACTGAAGTGTAAGGGTACATCTATTCACATCTACTACTCATATTATTAATATGAGTATAGCAATGAAACAGTTTTTAGCTCAAATTTTGTATGACTTGGTGATAAATCATAGTGTGTAATGTGGGCACCTTCAAACCACTCACTGTAAATTATCTGCACAGACCAGGGTTTGAACCCACATCCTTTGCATTTTAAAGTTGTACATCTTGCCACTGAGCTAAAGAGGCAAGATGCTCGCAATTGAAGGCTACAAGTGGTGAGTCTCTAGCCAAGTGTGTCGCAACTGTGCAGTGCTGAGCGAGTGCCAAGGTCAAACGTTATTATCGAGTGTGACTTGGCAAGGGTGTTGCAACTGTGCAGTCCCACATGCAGACAATGTCGATGAGTTATTAATGAGAGCCATGCCAAGTGTTCATTCTGAGGCATGAAGATGACAGCACTGTTCGATAAACTTCAACTTGTTGAGTGTAGATGCCAGCACAGTAGGGAAAGTTTTCTGCTGTCGCAACTAGATCACAGCATGTTTGCTGAATTAGATAAAAGAATTGTTGCACAATAAGTGCAACTTCAAGTTACGCTTCTTATTGAGACAAAGTTATTTTATAAATGTCTTTGATTTTATTATACTTCATATCTTTAATTTTTCTACTCAATTCTAAAGTGATAAAACCACAGTCTTCATTCCAACACTTAGCACAAATCACTTTAAATTTTTCATAAGTTATATCTCCACCTACAGAATAGTTATAAATGTGTTTCAAATTTGTTTCATCTTGTCTAAACATACACAAAAAAATCACATTATCCCTTACTAATTGTTTAGATAATTTTTAATAAGTCTGTGCCAAATAAAATACATCAACATTTTATGTATTTCAATAGTAAAGTACTCACGTATAACATCTTGATTTTCTAAGATGACATCATCGAAAATAACTAGAAAATTATTTTCATACTGATCTAGTAGAATCATTTCATCAATGCTATTTAAAAAATAAACCTTATTTTCATTAAACTTGTTGGATATCACATCAAAGTTATTTTGTAACTGAAGATATTTTCGTTGATTTAAAATTTTTGAGCAAACGTACAGTTTATTGAAATTTAACCAACCATTCTTATAAATAAAATGTATAATCAAATTAGTTTTCGCACTATTACTGTGCCCGATGGTAATGGCTCTCATATTGTTAGGCAAAAGTTCGTCATGCTTTTGATTTTTAGCATTTTGTTCGGAAAATAAAACACCAACACCCCAATCGACTTTTTCCATCTATAACAATATTTTTTTATTAATGGGTAATAAAGTATTTAAGTTAACAAACAATAGTTCCATTCTAAAGAACAAACCAAATTATATCATCCAAGAAGATAAAGTGATTGCTTTATTTAGTGTTCATACAAACATTTTTTACACCAAATAGAAACAAAAATACAGTAATGACAATTGAAAAATCGAGTGGTATTGTTGATAAAAATGAAGATATAACTATTCCTAAGAGGTCAATATGATGTTGAATCATTAAAAGAAACTGTAAACACATTTGAGCCATTTTCAACAAACAACATTGAATTAACAGCAAATAAAATGAAAAATAGAACATGTGTTAAATCTAAATTTGATTTTAGATTTGACAATCAACTATGTAATATTCTGGGTTTTGAAAGAAATATGCTTATTGAAAAAGACATAGATGTTACTGGCAGTAAATTACCTAATTTTGACCCATTTAAAATAAAAAATGTTCACTGTAATTTAGCATATTGAATGTTGATAAAATATGATAAATCTAGTCATTTAGAAAATGATATAATTGCTAGTTTTCCATCAAAAACTATGTTTGATTTTAAAGATTCAATTATATGTGAGCCGGTAAACCCAATATTTCTTAAAATTAATAATGAGTGGTTTCATTATATTGTTTTAGAAATTAGAGATGAAAATGTAAATCTGATTGATTTTGATGGTGCTGATATCGATATTCTTTTGTAAACTAAGGATGTTTAAGATTCTTTGTTTCCATATCCATATGGTAATATATATATATATATATTCTATTTTCGTGTACAATCCTTTTGTCATCACAATAACTTAATGGTATTTTATTAACTTCTACTCTCTCTCTCTCTCTCTCTCTCTCTCTCTCTCTCTCTGTGTGTGTGTGTGTGTGTGTGTGTGTGTGTGTGTGTATATATATATAACAAATGACCACCCAAAAGATTATATATATATATATATATATATATATATATATATAATCTTGACCACCCAAAAGATTATATATATATATATATATATATATATATATATATATATATATATATATATATATATATATATAATCTTTTGGGTGGTCATTTGTTTACAATTTTTCTATCATCGACTTCATCTTCATATCTTTGTAAAAATCTTCCATCTTTATGTTATAAATGAATCGGTGTCTTGATAGCATAATTCAATATTATCTCCATGCTTTGGTTTCAACAGAAAATAATAAATATCATACATTAACTCTTTTGATACGTCCAGAATTGACATATCCACATAAATAGACTTATTAAATTTTACATTTGTTTGTTCATATGGTCAGCTGCAAGATTCTCTTTAAAAATGGTACTTCTTTTGAAATTTGCTTTTGCTATAAATTTATCACAGACTTTTTCATTTGAGATCAGTCTTATATCTACCCTGTTTCTTATATTTTCCATAATTTTTACCAAAATAAAATTATTCATCAGTTTATAAAAAAAAATTTCAAAATTGTTTTTTGCATCAGTTCTCATCGATATACAGTAAATATTGAGACATTACCGAACCATATGAATTATACGCATTGAGATAAGCTAAATAGTTACACTCTTACATTATGATCAAAATCATCTAAATATTTATTATTTGCTTTTACATCTCTTACAACAATGTGAAATACTGCTCTGATTCCTTTTTATACCATTAGAATCATATAATTATGTAATAAAATCTACTGGTTGTTTAGTTATTTTTGACATTGTATCCCATGAAAATCCTGGTGCTGTAAAATAGTATGCTGGATTTAAATCATATGCATTTGTACATGTTTCTCTAAAGTTTTCAAATACATCTGCTAATAGTAATACTTTTTAAGTATAAATAATAATCCCCAAAGTTCTTCATATTAAATTGATCCCATACACATTTCGTATGATCATAATCGTCAGTCATATCAGATTTATTTAATATATTGTGAAATTCAATTTTTCTTGTAAGTTCCGTTTCTTCAAATTTTTTCCAACTGTCCATATAATCATATGGATAAACCCTTTATATAATCATTAAATCTACTTGATCTTTTGGAAAATGCTTTTGTGTATGTTTCATTTGATCTTTACATAAATTAGATGATATCTGAACTACTTGTCATAAATTTAAATTTGTCTATAAATCTCATTTTTAAATTTTCTGTTGCTTTCCCAAAAGTAATTAACTTTTCTTCATTATTTGCAATTAAATATATATCTTTTTCATCATATACTAGCTCTTTAATAAATAAATGAGCATCATATCCAGCTAAGTTATGAAAATAACTTGGAACAAAATTGGGTAATTTTAATTGTAATTACAATTATTACATACCAGGTTAATGAATTTTCCAGTTATATTATCATTTATCATTATGTACTTTTTTATTTTCCTAGTATATTCACATTTGCATACAGTACATTTCGTAGATATATTTTATACTTAACATTTTTTCTTCTTTTGTAAGTGGATAAATAGGTTCAATTTGCAAATATATTTCCCCAATCTCTTCTACTTCCCTTTTAATTAATTGTACAAACATCTTATGTGCATTTGGGCCTTTATATATAACTTGTGGTTTATAACCACTATAACTAGATACAATATAATAGCAAAAACCAGACGCTTAATGCAAGTGATTTTTTTTGTATAAGATTCATCATTTAACTTTAACTCAATGGTATTTATTTGATTATTAGTAAGTTTATATCTTTCTTTAAGTACCTCCTTATAAAAGCCATTATCAGTATCATCCTCTGTTAAAACTGGATATTTTTGGATTTATTTAAATTTATGTATTTCTCTTGGATTTGGTTTAGTTGTTATTTTGTTTAGAATTGGTTCAAAGTCAGCATATATTGCAAAAGGAACCTTCATTGTATGTTTGTAATTTCTAAAAATATATTTACTCTCCTTTTGAAGGTATATTGATTCTTATTGATTCATTTTTAGAGCAGTTGTCAGTATGTTTATTTAATCTTTCTTGACAATAAAAGAATTGAAGACACGTATCACATATATAAGTTTTAATTTTATGATTATTTTTTGTGATGAAAACAGTAATGCGAGTCTTTATCATCTTTGAAATAAAGTAAATTTATGTTTTTCCTTTTTATTTTTTGTAAGTTTTAGAGAATAAACATTGTTCCATTCATCAAAAGAGTATACATTTACAGATGTTTCTATTTGATTTTCTATGTTTGGTATATCATCAATTTTAATTGGCTATTAATATTTATGTATTACTTTATCAATATTAAGCCCAAAATTTTTATATTTAGTTACTCTATCCAAACTTTTGTCTGCTGGAAACAATGCAGACTTGATTGCCCAGAGAAAACATTTTTTATCTTCATTTTTCACATTAACACATACTTTTTTATTCTTAATTGTTTCTGGTAGTTCAATATATGATGCCCCATTTAATGGATTATAGTTATTTATAGCTAACCATATTCCAATTACTCTATCTGATTTCCAATCTGAAACTTTTCTTTCAAATTAGGATAAATGTGCAAGTAAATCATTTTTTTATGGTTTTATAAATCCTTTTAATTTCTCCTTTGTTCAATACTGTATAGTTTCGTGATTGAAATGTAAATAATTCTACTTGGTTAGTACCTTTCTTGCGATAATTGTCATATAATTTAACGTTTGTTTTTCACCCCTCTAAATTTTCTAATATTAACACGTATTATCTCAAATAACCTATTTTTTACTGGAGTTAAAAATTGATTAGGCTGTACCAAATTAAAGGTATTTTCAATGTTATATGTTTATATTCTACTGATGCCATCGGGTAAGACACGAGACGAACGATGACCAGCGGTGCTTCCCAACACCGCACTGTTGAGACTCAAGAGTTCTCAGGGATGCTGTGGGTAGTGTGTGTCCGTCTTACCTAAGCGTACTTACGATACATGTTTGCAATACTAAACATTTTTAACATTTGAAAAACACATGTGGCAAGGATACTGTCACTACAAAATAAAATAATGAGTCACTGTGAGACTTGTTTTATTTATACTGTGTGTACAAATCACGTGCCATGAAATTTAATGATACAACTCGGTCGTGTCTAGCTAACTCCGTTTGGGTGCTCCCAAGCCCACAATTACTCTAGTGCATGTCTAGATGAATATCACAGTGGTGTATGAAAACACAAATCTTCACAAGAGAAGAGAGTCGACAGCCCCTAGGGTTGACTGACGATTTTACCCTGAAGACAGGACATGGTGAATTACATAATGAACCAACTGATGATACATAAACACATGTGATTACTTGGCATCAGTAGCGCAAACTTGTCGGGGCTCGCCCTCCAGCACGTGGGTAGTGTGGTGACGACCTATACACATCACTGGCTAGGACTGAAGTATCACCGTACACAAATACAAAATTACATAAATACCATTAGAAGATGATGCGGCACGAGATGAGCATTCACAATAAACATGCACACACATGAAAACAAGTTTATATGGCGCGGATGCCGCTGGATAAAGTTCGTAGCGGACCACGTGGTGCAGGTGGAATTTCAATATTTCTTCCTGGAAATGGCAAATTAAACTCTGACAAATTGTTATTCTTGTTGAGAAAATCATCCTCTTTATGATTAATGCAGTTACAGACTTGTAGCAGGCCTGATGGCGGCAAAAACAAACATTGAAGTGACCGCGTGGTCAAACACAAAAGCATCAATTTACATGAAAATTACACGGAACCCTAAATGACAATACATAGAACCCTGAAATAAATTATTGCACACATGATATTACACAAATAAGATCTCAAAACACAAGGATGGCACGGATATAGCCTTGGTGGCAGTTAACCATGTGGTTGTATGCGATATGGCCGTAAAATACTCAAACATGAAAAAAAAACCCTTAAATACATACATGAAAACAAAGCCCTTGAAATTGCACGCTGCAATAATACAGAAATTACAATGGAACACCTTTAGCAGAAGCGGATGGCACCTGATTCAAGTTTCGCGGATCGCACGACCTCTCTGACATCTTTCTCCTCGTTCTCCTCAATTAAGTTGAAAAATGCCACAATGGCAAAATAAATTAGCTAAGCGAAAGCATAATGTTGGGGAAATGTCTGGCAAAACGTACGCACGCAAAGGTTAACAGGTATACTAAAGTGCTATTGAAATCTACCTGTGCTCAAAAGTTGTAGTGTGTACGCGACAGCGTCTGACCTCGTCAGCTCTCCTAGACAGACTGCCCACAGACAAGCATCGCGTGGACCTACCATGGCTGCCTACGGGGTTCAAATAAGCAGAAATGCTATGGACGCAGAGTAAAACTTTTATATATTGAAAATTAAAGTGGCACAAATAATTTAAATATTATTTTACATTTTAGAATTTTCTTGTTAATTTTCTGTACTATTTTAGTGTCTCTTTATGATAGCGTTCATGCCAGAATATTACTGTTCTTAATCTCTGTGCAGCGCGCACTTTGAATTCATAACCAAACATTATCAAATTTACAATAAACACTTTAAACCATTTTAAGGCATTTCAAGCCCTGAAAATAAAATAAGACACATTTTACACTGCAAAAATAATATTCTGTTGGGAAAGTTCTGATTTGAGCCTCTTTGCGCACGTGCATGTACACGTGACACGTGCGTTGTGAGCACCGTCATGGACTCTAGCGCCACTGGCCGTTAGCTGGCATCACTACTTTTAAAAACTGAATTAACTTTGTAATTTTTATTGTTTCTTCTTATTCTTTTGTTAATGAATACATTAGTAGAATAGGGAAATATTAATTTTAATTTATTTTTATGTCTATATAATTTACTTATATTGGCACCAGCTAAAGTAAAATTTGTAATTTATTCTTTGTTATCCGTTGTTATCTGCTTACTTTTATTTATAGGCTTAACAAATAAATTATTAAAAAATGAAATGTTTCTGTTAATTAATTTCTATCTTTTGAATATAGTTACTTGACACTGGCATATGAAAATGGTAAATTTTTAAAGATGATTTTTCTTTCTTCATTTATAATAAAAGGTATAATAGCTGCAATTAATTCAGCTTTTCTTAGATTGCACCAATTTCTAATTTTACAATCTCTTCCTATAATTCTCAACTGTATCACTGTCCTATTGCTCAACTCAACTCTTAGATTGTTCACTGACATTTTTTACTGTTTACTTAATAAGAAAAAATTTAAATTAAGTTTTTAATTTTTGTTACTGCAATTTGGTACATTGGTTTTTACCCAAGATAATACAAAAAATAACTAATTGACTGGAATAAAATGCTGTTGTATTTGTTTATATTGAAAACAATGTATTTAATTATTTAACTTCTAGTTTTGATATTATTGCTTTGTATATTGACTAAAATTTTTTTTACATTTTGTTGTATGCTTGTCTACAGTAGCTTTATGGGGATAAAATGAATCGATAGATTTATTCTCATTACATACTACACATGTCTTAGTTGAATAATCATCATGGCAAATTTCATTTGTATTTTGCAATTTAGTATTTTTATGCTTTTTGAAATATGGAATACAAACATATTTTCCACATTCACATAATGCTTTATTTAACCCATAATTATTTCTGGTATATTTTGCCCAACATTTTTTGCTCGTGTTAATATGCTTATATTTTGTGTAGTTATATGATGGAAAACATTTAATGTTTAATACTTCTCCACATTTTTTACATTGCTTAGATATGGTATTACTTTCCATTCAGAGCATTGATTCCATTTTATTTATAAGGAAATAAACAAAAATGGAATCACTTCTCAAGAAGTTAAACAATTCGTATGAACTGACTAAACTACAAGTTCTTGAAATTAATAAAAAGTATACAGCTTCTGAATTTCCAATTTATGAATCTAAGAAAGAAAGAAAAGAAAAAAAATTCAGATGGGAAGTATAAAATTTCATTACCAGATCGTTATGGAAATATATTTAGTAAAAATACTTTAAAATTAATAAATGAGAAACAAATTTTTATTATGTATAAAGGTTTAAAAGAACTGAAAAATGGAAAATCTATACATGATATGGAATTCCCTTAAAATGTATTAAATTTCTATTAATTCGAATCTATCAATTATCTTATTTATTTTTCATTTGATTTTAGCTTATTCTGCTTGATTTTAGCTTAAATTTGAATGATTTAGATTGCTCGCTTGCAAAATTATAGTTTCTAGAAAACGTGAAAAAGAGAAATTTAGTTTATTTTTACTTAAAATTTGCTGCTTTTTAAAATAACAAATCCTGCACATCCATTTCTGAATTTTAAAAAATTGAGAATTTGCTTGTTTTTAGCTTAAAATTACATGATTTTGGCTTAAATTAGCTTGATTTTAATTGAGAGTTCTTAAAACATGAAAAAGTTGCTTGAAACCTATAAAATTACTTGGTTTTTCACCAAGTTTCAAATTTTGAATTTTTTCTGTACTTTAAGTGGAAATTGTCGATTTAAAGTGAGGTGAGCCAGGTTATGCATTTTTTATCTACTAGTATAGGTTTGTTTGACTGGCTAGCCACTGGGTGGAGGTATTCCTAATGGTCAGGGCTCTACAGTACTGTACCCTGGGGAACAGCATGGGTGGCCATCTAATGGGTGTGTATTTAGCTTTGGTGAGCATGGTCATCCAGCTTCAGCCTAACGGGCTGGTTTTCACGTGAGGTTAACACAGTGACACTCAAAAATCAGTACCCAGAAGTCAGTTTCGACCATGTATATTCAATGAGAATACACACAGTGACCCATACATCCTACAACTAACCTGAATTGATACGGAAGTTAAGCTACGCTCATCCAGGTTAAGAACCTGGTTCTAAACTGATGTGAAGGTGATAATATCTTCTAGGTAGTTTACTACAACTGCCATAACTATCTACCTTATCCTGAAGGGACAGGCAGTTTGCCATTACCATCCCGTAAGGAAGGAGTGGTAGTCCTTGAAAAGGACAGTCGGCGATCGTTACCAGGGGGTGGTTGGGGAGGAGGTTTCAGAATCTACGTGAGAAGTGGTGGAGTCTTTCAGGAGCTCTTGAGGGCATTGCCACAGGTACAAAAGAGGCTTCTGGTGGTGTTTGATGTTGATAGTTGACTTCATTCGGATCTGAAGAGAGCGAAGTATTAGCAAGGCAAATTAAAGAGTTTGAGCCGCCGGTGGCTTCCTCCGGCCCAAGACAGAGCAATGGAGGAAACAGAATGAAGATGTTGGGCCGCACAAGGCCTTATATACTGATAAATGCTTGGACTAGAGTAGGTGAGGGGTGAGGAACGAGATAAGCTCTGCCCCTCGTGTCATCTATTAGCATTGTTTGCTAGCATCTTCTATTGCTGCGAAATAGCAGAGGCAAAGAGCTTCATCCCTTATCTGCTTGCAGGATGAGTGGTGCTCTCCCTTGGCGTGCCGTAGAATTACAGGACCTGGATGGGTGGCTCGGTGATTCGGCAGATAATAGTCTCACTTTGGTGGGTTGGTGTGATGTCTGCTTAGAGTAGAGGGTGAACAATACAAGCTGGACTGACGTGTCTGTAGTATCATCCATCATTGCAAGGGAGTACCCGGTAGGCATGTATCCAGCCTCTTCAAGTACTGTAAATGACTTGTCCAAGGCAAAATGAAATAGCGTTCATATGGGAGGAAGTCAAGCATGCATTATAGCTGCGCAGTTGTCATGCATCAATGTGGAGAGAGAGAGAGAGAGAGAGAGAGAGAGAGAGAGAGAGAGAGAGAGACACACGCACGCACGCACGCACGCACGCACGCACGCACACACACACACACACACACACACACACCCCCCCCTGCGCATGCACGCCCACACATAAAAAAAAAATTTTAAACAATGGTTAACATCCTGTTGAAAGTTCTAGAAAAGTAGCATGGCCACAGATGTTGTGAATGAAGAAAACAATGTCTATAAACAAATGCCTATGATTAATCTAGGTCACCATTCCAACCTGTTTTATTTTTATTTTGACCAAGTTATAATGCCAGGGTTCTTGTTTTTTTTATTGCTGGTGAAAAGGTTGGGGAGGAGGGACTTTAGTTAAATCTCTTTCATGAGATGGAATTGTTTTGCATCTCTTCTAACAAGATGCTATAATTTTGAATAATATATTGTTTTGATGAAGCAGTGGAAAATTTAGCTTGTATGAAAGCAACATTCAATTTATGTATTATAACCAAGAAAGTTTTAAACCTCACCGAAAGTACAAAACTTGATGAACATGTTGCTGTTGGTAACAATGTATACACATACAGTAAACTCCCTAGTAACAGTGTTAATTAGGACCAGAGAAAACATTAATATGCAAATTTATAATTTAAAAAAAAATCAGATAACCGAATTCACCAATTTTTACTGTTAATGGAACAGTGACATTTGCTCCGAAAATCATAATAAAACACGGTACCTATTATACATTTGAAAGCAAACACAAATCACGCACTGTATGAGCAGGATTTAAAATACTGTACTGAATATTATACAGTACACAATGCTTTAACCGACATTTAAGTTGCACCACGCCACATGTTGTGAATCGATACATTCCTCAGTCTTCTTTGTTCCTGTGTATGGCAGAGGATAGCCAACCACGAAAGGGGGAGGAAAAGGAAATAGGTAACACAATGTTTTCTGTGTGAGAAGGGTAGTGTTACATTCCAATGTGGCAAAAAGAAAACAACACATCACTGCGTAAAAAAAAGCAAAGAGAAAAGGAAGCCAACCGTCCACAGCAGTTGTTATCTTCTTTTAACGATCTGGACTACTATCTACGCAACATGCACTTTTCATTAACCTTTGTTTGTTTTTGCTGATGTCCCACACAGTTTGTACACCGATTCCTAAGTCCAATGCTAATTTCACAGCTGTATCACCATGCTCAAATTTGTTTTTATTTATAACTTTTCTGCTAGTTACAACTGTCCTTTTACATTCTGTTAACATGCTGTAAAAACGACACTACAATGAACAACTGTGCCCGAGCGGTCGATAAAATTGCGAGATGTGGTGTTGGGGTTGTAACTGAGACGAGTACAATCAGATAAGCGCTTCAACGGGCGGAAATGGGTCACTCACGCAGATCTCTGCTACCAACTGACAGTTTAACGAGATAAACATCAGCGCTCGCGGCACAGCGATAGACGTACATGGTATCACTGCCTGTTAAACGACACATGTTACAACATAGTCTTGCTAGAGAAGTTGCAGTAGACTTTGAAGAAAGTCAAAAAATTGCACGGATAAGCCGAAAAATGGTTCAACGAAGCACGAATAAATGGACGTGTACTGTACTTTGCACGTAAATATTTTTAACGAAATTAGCTTTACACTCTTTTGGTTTTCCATATAGTAAACATGTAAATTTTACACTAAAAAACAAGAATTGAACTGGAGGTTATTTAAGCCAGGTATGTTGTAAACATTATAAAAAATGTTTCAAAATAAGTAGTTTACAAAACACAATGACGGACTGTTTGTAATTCCTACTCACAACTACTGAAGACTTGTCCTGTGGCAATCCCTAGACATGTTTTTCTGCCACTGATACAAAATAATTTATTTGTAGAATCGTTCAGTAAATACACTTCACTGGTTCCCCAAAACTAACAAACGTAATTCAAAACTTAAATAAATTGTGATGCTTGATGACAGTATAGAAAATGGCAGACCAAGCCATACAGGTGGTCATAATATTACATTTCACAAAAGAAAAAACACTGAAAAGGCACATCTACCATCAACTATACTTACAGAAAACAAATACAAAAACAATTAACTATCAACTAATAAAATATTCCGAAACACCAGTAAGGTAACACCATATATGACAAAGTGTGTGCATGCCACATCATAATTACCAAACATGTTTTTAAAGCCAATTCACTAAAAGCCAAAAAATTGTACGTTACTTGATGCATGTTGCTCTCTTGCACATTACACATGTGCCCTCTACTCTTCGACTTCGCCCCATCATCGAGCAAATAATCTCATAGGGGCAGTCACATGCCGGCAGACAATTTTACACAAGAGAAGCACATAGAGAAAAAAACCCCGCCAGAAAACCGAAGATCTCTCACGACGTCAACGCCATCCACAGCCAAAGACACATTCAACAGCCAGAGGTATCACAACACCCTCAACTGTTCCACTTACCCAAGACAATCCTTCAAACTCCGTAGTAGAAGGTTGTGTCGTAATCCCTTGTGGAGTACTACCCCTCAAATACCTAATCAAATTGCGACTTAAAAATTTGAACTTGGTTTTGTTCACACCTGCAGGTTTGGCCTCACCTGCCATAAAATTTAAATTTTTATGATTTTTTATCTTTTTATATTTCATGTACAGAGTGAGGGATTCCTTTGTGTTTCAGACACATGGAATAAATACGCATGCCTTTAAAATTGAATCCCCTAGTTCTTTTTATTTTTCCACAGCTCATTATATATTCATTAATTGAAATTTTAAATTGTTAGCAATCATTATATAATATGGCTGTTTATTAAACTGACCACTCCTGGTTAGAATTAAACTGACCACTCCTGGTTAGACACGTATGGGCCGAACTTGCTTAGTTATCCTGGCACCTGAAGAAGGCTATAGTCTGAATAAGATGTGGGATCACCAAAGTATTTTCCGGAGTATCCATACCTCCCAAGAGATTCATTCTCGACTATCCAGACTTCTAACGCTCATTACCTCAATTCATCTGCAGAAGACTGAATTCAGAAGGGCTTGAGTGACTCTGAGTAAATCAAGAGTGCACCATTTTGTTTGATTTTAAATTTGTTACAGTGAGCCACTTGTATCATATATTGCACCTCAGTTGTGGTAATACCACGTAAGAGTGGAGGACATAATAACTAAATCCGTCGTTTAGCCAGATGGGCATTACAGAGAGAAATAAATACACCAACTAATACTGTAATTCTAGGAACTTCTATTGACAGAATCCACCTCATATTGAATATATTAGTGAGTCGCATAAAGAACCACCCCTATAAACGAAGACTGCAGTTCCTACCTGGACCACCTATTGCGATATATTGGCCTTGGCACGACCAAGAGTATTTCAATAATCTAGGAACACTCTAAGTTGATCCCGAGCCTAGCCCCCCACCTCGGCCGTGTGCAGTCCCAAGCGAACTGACAATTACATGTAGAGTTCGCACAGCCGCTGGGAAAATAATAATTGTTCTCGTACCTCCGAAACCAGCGGTTTCACGTAGGGTAGTGATCATTACCCTGGAATTCATCCCTGCGAGGAAGCCAACTAGGCCAGCTCTTACAAGTGCAGGGAAAGCTCACGAGAAACTGAATAGTTGGTAACTGGGAGGATTCATCTCATCATTTCATGGTTTTATAATTTTTATTATCCTCCTTACTTTGCGACAGCTGGCATTACACATTTTGACAACCTTCACAGTAAGCCAGCCCAAACTCCCTGGGAGGGAGATTTATGTGATCAAGCTCGCCCTGGGGTTTGATTCCCCTCCTCCAGTTAAAACTCCGCCTATACAGTATCACCCCAGAGCTCCCAATGTGGGCAGATCCGCAACCAGGCAACCCAAATAACAAGTCCAAGGACATTTCCGGAGGAAACTCACTCCATTAGTAGTAGAGGAGGGAATCAGCACTAATACGTACCGGCTATCATCTTCCGTGAAGCAGAACAAATTAGGATAAACTTATGGATTATAATTATTAAGTTTATATCAAATTAAATTTTATTTTTGAATTTTTTTTCTCCCCTCTTTTCCTGTGGAAGGAATGTGCGTCAGCTTTCAAAACACAATTTTAACCATAACTTTTAAGTACAATTAAAGTTTTGAATTACAACTTTTAGTTCTGAAAACTCTTTTCTTCCATAGTCATCAACCATCATGAATATCACCAACATAACAACATACATCCTGCAAAAAC
The DNA here is from genome assembly GCA_029891345.1 of Dryococelus australis. NCBI lineage: Eukaryota > Metazoa > Arthropoda > Insecta > Phasmatodea > Phasmatidae > Dryococelus > Dryococelus australis. The sequence continues at coordinate 245,935,630 of CM056993.1, read as the reverse complement.
TCATCAGCCAATACAATAGGTACTTCGCAGATGAAAGTATTCAATGTTTACATTTTGTGTATGTTGGTGACATTATCTGTCAAAATTTAGTCAACATACATAAGAAGCAGTATAGTAAATTATTGCACAATATATGGTGTCAATAGTACTACTACTCCAGGCAGTGTTTATTTCAGTAATAGATTGTTTTTAATTGCTGTCAAGTCTTGTAATTTCTCATACATAAAAAAAAAAAATTATATGTCAAAACTCAATAACTTGATACCTAAAACATTAAATGATATGAAGGTGAAAACTATCTAGATTTTATATTACATATCTGTATGCATTCTGAATATTAGGCCTGGCAGTTAGAAGATATACTAATATTGAAGTATAAAAACTTATCAGCTTCAAATTCTTAAGAATTTCTGTCATACACCAAAGCAAACAACTTGGTTATTTTAATACAAGCATTTAACATGTTCATTCAATAGTCTCCTTTATATATTTAAAAAAATAAAAAATAAAATATATATATAAAAGAGGGAACAGAACAAAATTTTGACTCCTATTTCATTAAGTAATTTAAATGTTTGCTCAGAATTTTATGCATAAAACTGTGAGCATTGTCTGGACTGTACCAACAGTTGAACATTATGTTTTTTCACCACTACACTATGTAAACATAACAGAAATTATGAATTAAGGTTAAAAAATTTAATGAATATTCTGTATTCGGTTACATCAGATAAACAGTGCTAGAAAATTGTTATGTGAACACTTGGAAAAATTCTACCTACAAATGATGTTGACACAAAGGTTGGTAGTGATGAGATTTTTACTGTTCACAATGCAACATGTGTCAGATGCAATTACGTATGAATACTTCACCAAGCAAAATTCAAACAACAGCATTATTGTAACAAGATTGTGCTATAGTAGCCATTAAAATGTAAAATATTGTATTTGCAGATATTTCTAAAGAAAAAGGCACACATTACAGTTAACACACATTTTTAATTCAGTACAGAATACGTCCGTAATGTTTTTAAATAAAAAATATTTTTAAAACTATAAAGATTTATGATGTGCAATAAAGTCACATAAAAAAAATAAAAACAGTAATAATTTTCTAGTTATATGTACTGTCTATGAACAAAGCAGTATTTTGTTTCTACACAAAAGAAAACTTAATTACACAAAATTCACACTATAAAAAAGTCTATAAATGATGCAAACTAAGTTATACACAAGATATACACTTGCATATCACCTAACCTTTAGCATGTCATTATATACAACATTGTCAATTGTTAGTACAACTAGAACATATATTTTATAATAATTATGTGTATATATATATATTTTTTTTTTAATTCTACATTATATATGACTGAGAATTTATGCATGAATAAACAATATAAAAATATAAATATACATTGTACATTTTTAACATGGCCATAATACATCAGCTTAAATATACAGCTCTTACAAGAGGCAAAATAATACACTGTAATCAAAACAAAAAATACAAACATGTAAAAAAAACAAAGCTGCATTGAAATCCTCAGTCTAACATAATAATATATCCCATTTCTAATAAGGAAAAAACAATACAACATTTAACAATAGGAAATGACAGAGTAAGTCAAGTTCATGGATGATATAGGGAAGAACAATAAGCACATAATTTATTATTTACAAATTCCAAGGCAACACATCAAGAGAAAAGTTCTTTCCCACCATCACAGTAAAAACAAGGTCAGTAGAAAGTGAGTGGCTTTCAATGGAGGAGAGCGAAGCACCCCTGACTGTACAATATGTTCAGTTAAAAAACTATTACAGACACTAACAAATAGTCAATAAAGTAACATTTATGTTGCATATAAAGGACAAAAACATCTACTTTGTAAAATTGAAATATATTTCGCTATAAATTATGTACTTAAATGTTTTAATAAAGATTTAAGTATATTTTCATTCTAGATGCTTCAAAAATCACATTTTGCAAAAAAAGAAAAACCCCCTTCATCCAGAAGATTATCACAATAATTATTCTCATTGTCTGTAATACAAATTTTGTAATTACAGTAGAACCCCTTTTTTAAACATATTTTAAGGGATCAAAACAGAAATATGTAAAAAGCGGTAATCTGTTATCTTGTAAAAAAACAACATTAAAGAAGATCTATTCAGGGTAAATACATACTTAACTAAGCAAGAAGTAACAAAATCATCCACTTGACTGTAAATCGTGTGTTTTTATGACACCTGGGTTCTTGTTTCGCATGTTTGATTAATTTCATGAAAATCTTTTAGTTGGCACTTGTTTTGTTCTTTGGTAGGGAAATAGTTTTGTGGACCAATCATTACATGTTGATTACTCTGTTTAATTCATTTAAATTGAGTTGTCTCCTGTGACATGTTTTTCATTCACTACTTAGCATTATTTCATATTTGTGGCATGCAACGTGCTTTTTCTCTCGTGTAACGTCATTTTTAATGTTTTATATTTATTTCATTTGCTTCGCTTGAATATTTATTTCTCCTGTATCTAATTACTCGCAAATGCTCATTACTCCACAGACATTCGAACTGAACGGCCGTGTACACTGCTCCCGACTTCAATACACACTGACGCTCTCAAAACAAATTAAAATACACATATTCCACTCTTGCACCAACCTCATGTCTTATATACCCAATACACTACACCTTGCTGCTCAGTCGGCTGCCAGACGTCGCTCCTCAATTACACATACCACCCCCAAAATACAAAAATTAAATATCACAACTTTGGAAATTTTGCCAAAAAAGAAAAAGACATAATCTGATTACGCAAAATGCAAATTAATCTGATTAAATCTAACCAATTAATCGGATTAGCCATTAAACTATCAATTAATCCATTCCATCAACATGTCATTCGCCTAGTCCCAGAACTGGCATGCTCCTACCACTACAATCGAGTGACGTACATGTAACTTCAACTTTTTTTCTGAAGCTTCTTAAGATAACGTATGTACATTGATGGAAATACATTAGCAAAAGGCAAGTAAGTAATGCATTCATAATATAGGTTATATGATGGTACAAAAAAAAAAAATGCACATTGCAGGAATTTGTGAAAACCAGGTATGTGAAAACGAGGATCTACTGTATGTTTGTAAGATTCTTAATATTTAAGCCATTTGAGACACGAAAGTTATCATTTTAATTTTATTACCTACATACAGAGATTTATTATCATGGCCTAGTTTGATTAAGGTTTCTTTGCAAAATGTACTTCCTGAAGCACCAAGTATGGAAACATGTAAAATTTTGATTGCAAATATACTTTTCCTGCTTTACTTTTTATAACATTTAAATACGCAAATTCCAGCTAATTTTTTTCAGTTTCACAAAGTATATGATTAATTTCTTCATATGCAACTTAAACCATACTTTTCTGACAATTCTGATAGTGTACATTGAAGCGTGAAGCATTTTACGCATTGGGAATGCACACCCTACTCTCCGAATTCGCTCCATCTTCGAGCAAGCTGCTCATATGGGGGCAAGTCACCACTCCTCAATATTACAATGGGACATGTGTCTACAGGGTGCATTGGCATACGTCAACAGAGACTAGATACGTGGCCTGAAATTGTACTGTTTACCAAGAAACTCCAAGAAGCTGTCATGCTGTCACCCTACCCCTGACGTAGGATTTTACTGTTCTCTGAGATATCAGCACCTTCCAGGAAGGTCAAGCTGGTGTCTCGGTTTGCCACTGGAGGGCAGCACCCAGTCTACTCCAGCAGTAGAGCCTCCAGAGCCTTTCACCGAGGCGATAAGGAATGTCAACGCCTCCAGCCGAGGCAAGTATTTCCCCTGAAATGAGCATCGCCCCTCCATCCATCGTAGAGACAGCAACAGCAGCACTGCTCACCTGCAGAGTGAGTATGGCAGCAGGAAAGATCATGCGGCTCCAAATCAAAAACCCGGTACCCAAACGATGTAAAGTAGTAACAGTAGTCCCAGATTTAGTACCCTCTCGTCAACATCAACCTACCAGACCCACGCTATATAACGGCCGGGCACCTCAGGCTCCTAAGGACACTGCCTAGTTTCATCAATTGCTCCCCATGAAACTTGCTTCACGTTACTAGACATTGCTAAAAGTAAACCAAACCAAGATCTCCTACCATCAAACCTACCTGTCAGGTTTACTATAATCCCCCTCATGTTGGTCGCCACTAGAATAAAGAAAACCAAAGCATAAGTATCTTCAACGTGGGGAACTCTCGACCCAGCCAGGCATCTGTGTATTTCGCACCTCAGTGCTTATCTCATATTAAACACCCATAGCGTGCACCAAAGAGTAGAGAGAGGATGACGCCTCAATGTACTACTTTGAAATGTGTTGTTAAAGTTTACGGTCTGATGCAATATTCCACTGGAAACCTTACAAATTGTTAATGGGAGATACGATCCCATGAAATTAAAAAGAAATTACACTGTAAGGGAAGCATAACCCTTAACTAGAGAAGCAGTAAAAAAACGTCAAGTTCTCATGATTAGTAAGAAAACTACAAACTGTAAGTTGGATGATGAGTCAAAGACACCACAATAACTTGGAATGATGAAAAGAAGATGATGAGTTCTCAAAATTGGATGAAACAGGAATTTTACACCTACATCCTGGTTGCAATTTACATATCAAACATAATAGCAAGGAATTTCAGTTACTCCCTCATTCATCAGGAGAAACTTCCATCAATTTTACCCTAATATAGTTCATATTCCAAAATGGATATTTTTAAACTACATTTTGAGTCATCATTTTTGTTTTTCAAAGGATTAAAATACAAGTGAGGAAATTCATATTTAAACGTCAACTATAACGTCATGGCTCACAAATATTTTATTAATGATATACGTAATATTTTTATTTGAACTTTCCCCATTATTCAAAATTTATATGTACTATTTAATGATGAGCGATAAAAATTATTGTTCATGAGACACTGTACAGTATAGTACAGTAATATTTAATGCTAATCTCCAAAAATCAAAAACTTTACAGAATAAAACTTTATCCCTCCTTTCAAAAATACAGCTGGCACAAAAGTATGACTGCTTTCCTGTGTGATATTGCTATTTAAAACATAATATTTTTTGATTTCCTGTAGTCACATAAAAATTATAAAATTGAGGTAAACAGAGCTTTAAAATTATTGAATAAAAATATGCCTTCACAAGTTTTATACAAAAAAATTATAAGAAAGCTGCTTTTGATTACAACACTGAATCTCATTCTAGTTATCCTTAGGTCACACTCATTTTCTGTTTTATCTAAAATTCAAATTGTACAATACAAGAAACAATTTCCACAACCAGATCAACATGATAGATGCAACTGTTAACTGATAATAAATAGGAACTATTGCACAATAGTTTATTGAAAAGGAAATGCAAGTGTCATGCCTCGGCCAGATAATTTCTTCAGCAATTAGCACCCATTTCTTTTATATTTTAGAGAATTAGGCAGTCGTTGGTGCAATGACGTAAAGCTGTCTAAATAATGCCAAGATACATAGAATACTTTTGTTAAAATGTAGCTACAGCAATTACACATTGTAATGTGCATTGAAAGCAATGCATATGCACCAGTACGTGTATCTCAGTACTAAACATGCTAATTAATACATAAATAAACAATTCTAAATTTTCTGAATGTCATGGCACAGCATGCTGTGATTGGAGTGTGCGAGAGTACAAGTCACAAAATTAAATCAACACCACAACAAAAAATGAATGACAAAAAACATCAACAAACCTGCGACATCAGTATTTTCTGCTTTTTTCGCTATGCGTATAAAAAATTTACACAAACAATAAGCTGCAAACAAAAAGCATAGGTTGTTGTCTATTAACTAAGCTGCTACTAATGGTCACTTCCAGAAGCACATAAGTGAATTATTATACCAATGTTTTAAAACATCATTACAGCAACAACAAAGCAGTAAATTACATGTTGATGTACAAGTGCGTGATTACCAGCTAAGAGGAAAAACTTGATCTCTATTAATATAATGGCTAAGCAACATAATTATAAAGACTTTCAACATGCAGATATTCACATAACGAGCAGGAACACCCAACAAGGAAACATTATATTAACAAACATCTAGAACTGTCAAAATTATCAATCAGTCATTCAATGGCAATAACATGGAATGGAGAAACAACAATCAACCATGCTTAAGTACTATTACGTACGCTGACTATAATAATTATAATTTCTGAAACAAACAATAAACCAATAAAAATTTCAAAACATTAAAGTAATACATGAAGCAAAAACAACAATTACAATTTAACAATTCAAATAATTTGAAAACCTCGATATCGCAACAAGGTTTCCCATATCTGCTCTGCTCAAAAGAGATGTAAATACACAAATCCACACACTGCCCCTTCTTCTTCGAGAGATATCACAGATACTTGCGTGTCGTAATCACTCGTGCATAGTCTTTGGTCTGACTAGAATACTGTCAGCGGTTGAGCTGCCAATCTCTGGACAGCACGGCTGCTCCAATCATTCTAGTTTGCGGCCAGCTTCGCACAGCTCATCCATGCCATTCTTCCTACAACCCCACAACTAAGTCAGAACAGTGCAACTGAACCATCCACAAACGTACTTTTCAAGGTTATAAAGTATTGGTAAAAATGCTCCACTGTTTTAAAGGTTTAAAAATAAGTCTTGGATGTACGTATTTTGATATTTACATTTGTAGAAATTAAGTTTTATGAAGGCTAATTTTTACCATTTTTGGGATTTGTGAAGAGGCGAAATGAGCACAAGAAACCTTACATCCATGAAGGATAGTTCCCTCCCATGATATTTCTCCAGTTTGTGAACACATCCCCAATATTTCCGTTGATTCACTTCTGTATTTCCATGCAACCAACTGATGTGAAAGCTGATCAGTTCATATTTTATTAGGAGGAGAAGAAGAATTTTATATATATATATATATATATATATATATATATATATATATATATATATATATATATATATATAAATTATTTTCAGGAACATATTCTATAAGTTACGCTATGGTAAGTGAAATCTATGTGTATGAAGAGAAACACATTTTTTAATTAAATACTTTCACATTACCCGTATTTCCTTGAAATACTTCTATTATGCTATGCTGCATTTATAAAAGCCACAGGAAAGTGCACATGCAAGATCATTATTATAGTTTACTTTTTTGGTGAAAACTGGAAGTCTATGCAAGGGTGCCAATTTTCAGACATAAACGCTTGAAAACTTAACTGCAGTTTTTCAATTGGTAACCCGTGAAGTTAAAACTGATATATCTTCACAGTACTGTACTTGCACACAAAACCAACACTTGCATATTGTTGCGAAGACAAATTTTAAGCCCCCCCCCCCCCCCCCCCCAAATTACAAGTTAATTTTTTGTTCAAATAAGTATCAGAAATGGTTATGTCATAATGGTTATGCTTGTCCTTTTTTGTTTGGATGTAGGACGCGTTTAGGTATTTTTGACAGTTTTTGGAAATGTCTTTTTCGTAAGTTTTGGGTGTAGTTAGCAAATTAATTGTAGTTGTTCATTTTTAATTCGAGATTTAACTTATGAACCTTTTGGCTGTAAATTGTTAGTTTTTTTGTCTGCCGATTTCAAATTGTAGGTTTTATTCACAATTCAAAGTTCACCCACTTTAAAGCTAAGAAGGCTTGGATAGGAAACTTCAGGTTAGCTCGGATCACCTTGCGATCACACATCATGGTGTGGAGAGTGGTGATGACTTGGGTTTTCGTTCAGTCAGCTAGACGCCGGATGTGTTCATGTGTGCTGTGATTGACTAAGCGAGAACAGGGCAAAGGAAGCCAGTGGACTGTGGCGTAATGCGCGAACTAGCTGAGCTTCGCACAGCGCTGAAAGACAGTTGTGCATAGGCTCTAACAGCACCATTGTGGTGAAGCGGGGGTGGGCGGCAGTTAAGCAATTCGCTGACGACCACTCAGCAACCGCAACGTGACAGCTTGGGTGACGCGCCGGGTCGTTTGGGATGCGGACAGAGTCAGAGTCGTAACTGAGCAACAGACGAATGTGGACGTGAGTGAAAAGAGTTCATGGATGAGTGAAAGGTAGGCCGGAGCAGCCTCAATGAAGTTGTCGCCATGTAGGAGTTAAAAAGCTAAGAACATTAATTTTAGTACTTTGTAGTCTTAAATAGTAGGTTCCAGGGTTTCGGTATGACACAACATTTTGGAAATGGCCGTTGAAGTTGAAGGATTTTAATAGTTTTAAAGTTTGAGACTGTAAAAGTTTGGTGTAGAATTTAATTGCCGCTATTGTAAGGGAAAGTTCCTGGGAGATGAGATATAAGCAGATACAAGATTGCCGGTAAATACCAGACGTTTTCTGGATGTAATGTTTTGGTTATTTAAGTAGCAATTTTCCCTCATGTCGTAAATGTGTGTGCCCGTCGTAAAACATGTTAAATGTAAAACTTTAGTTTTGCCGTTTCTGGTTGGAAAATGTTCTGAAAAGTACGTAACCCCTCTCTTTTATGGTTTGCTAAAAAGAAATTGCATTTTATTTTTGTTCAATTGTACTGAAATTGAAATATTTTATTGATTGTGTAAAGCCATTTTAAAGTTGATGTGTCAAGGATTATATTTTTATTTTATTTCTTTTACCTTTCACTGTAAAGTACAAATATCAGAGAAGCTAAGTTTATTTTAAATGTTCACAATTTTTTTATATGATATGATGTTTTGATTTTGGTAAAAATTAATTGGATGCAGTTTAGAAGCCCACTTCTTTCATTGAGCATATTTTATAAATTGCCCCTAAGTCATGAGTGAATTTTAATTATTCATTAATTTTTATTTAATTACTATCTTTGTGTCAGTATCTGCCTAAAAGATCTCATTTTTGCCTCTTCTGCAACATGAAGTGAGTTAATGCTGTAAAATCTGAGTTTGCCTCACTGTTGATACGTGTTAATTAGTTAGGAGCATTAGGACTATCCACTGAAAAGTCCTGTGGTGGAGCTATACACCCTCCCCTCCCAATGAGATGGAGGCTTACAGACTGATTGTACGCCGTACAATGTTTAAGTTATTATAGCCTCTAATGACATTATGATGTTTACTTGAAGCGAGGATGGACGTTGATGAGGTTATTGAGGACGTTTTGACGTTTAAGAAGTTCACCCCTTCAGTTTATCCTTTTAGGTTTATATTTTTAGTATGCCGCTTACATACTGTTTATTTAATATTTTTTCACTCCGCTACAATATGATGTCCACCATTCACTGAGCACTTTTAAAATCAACCTTTGAAAAATGTCACTGCCCAGAAACTGCATATATTTTAAGATAAACACTGACTGAAATACTCATGGTAGAGTTAGCAGCAAATTAGGAAAAACCCACATACAAAGTTAATCATTAATGCAGGGCTGCCAACAACCTTTAAACAAAAATCCTTAATCCAGATTTTAAAAATTCTTGAAAACTGACACGTGATGTGTTTTCAACAACATTAAATTGACTTTACTCTTCAGTGTAAACTGTCCTGTTTGCCCGATGGTAAAAGACGCACGCTTCACACCCAAATAATTGTACTGTTCACCGGCCGAGCCACAGAAACTTAAGCATCAAGGTCCCCAAGTACTATAGTGCACCGCCGGAGGACACTACTAGTATGAAACACAGAGACATGCAGCAGCTGGAACCTGAGCGGGCCGGTGACGTCACGCCCAGAGGATCTAATGGTGCTTCCCCCCTCCACCTTACCAAGGGTGAGCCAGAAAGAGTATAAATACTGAGGCCTGGCCCTTGGAATGCGGTCTGTCCTGTTCCTTCACCAAACTACTGGTTCAGAAGGAATCATAGGCTCTGCTTGGTCTTCACCGTGCTTCTGGTGCCAAAAACAAGTCTTGAGCATCCCTCTTCATCTCTAAGATCATCAGTTTTAGTTGTTGAACAATTAGACACACTATGGCCCCTTCAGGATACTCACCATCAGTTAGGGTTAACACTGAAATTATAACAATACAAAGAGGCTGAAAAGGGGATGGGGATGCAACCTGTGCAGCAGATGCCACCTGACAAGCAACTGACAAGAAAACCACATTGCAGGCTGGAAACGCCGCTGCTGGTGGGCAAAACAGACCAACCCCACTGGATTGCAAGGAGCCATCATCCAGCTCCTAGATGAGGAAGTGGAACCGTCAAAAGTTCCCCACATTGAAATCAGTCACAATGGGAGGAAAGTTCTAGTCCTATTCGACTCAGCCACTACAAGCAACTTCATGCACAGTGACAGTGACATCACTCCACCCACAGACGCATACCGTGAGCACAGAAAAAAGAGATTTCACTCTACGAGTCGACGGCCAGACCGTCTTCACCGTCGAGCTATACAAACACTCTAAACCCTGATGCGTGCCGCTCCTACTACTAATCAACTACGATTATGAGTCATCACTTTTTATGTGAACTATACCCTTACTTCAACCTATGTAACAGTTGTCTATTACAACCACCCACAAGATAGTTGTGTACACAATACTTTGCACATGAGTTCTCGGCCTCCACGAATTTACTGACCGGCTGGCCACAATGCTATGCAACCAGCGGGCACGCCACCTCTCCCTCTCCCACCTTGCTGAGAGCCTACAAGCCACCCACCACCGGGCAAAGCCAAGCGCTACTTAAGAAGAACGAAGCAGTATTGCTGACCAGAGATTTTCAACTCCCAGGCCACAGCAGAAGGCACACGCCTTCCCGCACCCTGCTGCGGCAGACTAGACGTGAACACTACATAAGTCCGTGTGCAGCGGAGCTCCAGCAGTTATTCTTCCAGAGTCATTCTTGTTTCTTCTCTCACGACATCTCGAGCACTACTCAGTGCTGGGACCTACAGATATCTTCCAAGTCTTGAGCACCCCCCAGTGGTTGCTTCCAACGTCGACGACCAGCGAACATGCTCTCATACGTATCAAATTCACTTTAGTCTCCTATAGGCACCTTTTACTAGAACAATTTAATAGTAGTATATATTTTACTGTCTAGATTTATCTTTCCCGCTTACAACCTAGAATCAGGTCGCCTACACCTAGCCAGCATAGTTACCTTCAGCACTCTACTGCTTGGTAGGAGGTAGCATGTGTCGCATGTTTATTGAGTTTCCACCGTGTATTCGTACCAGCTACAAGTATCACCCTGTTGTCTACAGCTTCTTAACCGGAGCGCAAGTTCGCCTAGGTTGGGACGTAATCTTCTGGACAAAAGAAGCATGACTTTGGAACATTTGTGCAGGCATTCACCCCGCTTAAGCATAAAATTATCTCAACTACCGAACTAGAGGTGAGAGTGTATCAGAACTAGCTGACACTCCTCGCCTCATTCCCACTACCTAAGTCACTTTTGGTCTAGTGAGTAAAAACTACTGTGTCCCGTCAGTTTAATTGGACACGCATCAAGAGATTTTCTGGTGCCCAACATGGGACGTCAGACGAATAACTGTGAGCAGTGAAAGGCACGAATAGACCAACCATACCCCGAGAGCTAAGGGTCAATATGATTAAATAAGAGGACTTCACGGAGTCCTTGAAACACCCCTAGCGCTCTTAATCACGACCATGTCAGACGTAGAGGCCAACGCCGTCATCGGGCAAAAACCCTGATAATGAAAACTACGTATCTAACGTACCATGTACTCATGCCGACTGCACAGGCAATGGCACCCTAATTGTCTAGTGCACCTACTGCACAAAACTCTTCCATTATGTGTGTATAGGCTGGCCAGAAGATACCAAGGTTACTGACGGCTTGGAGTACCGCTGAACAGCAGGCTGAGAACAGCCTACAAGCTTCTGAAACAAGATAACGTGCCCTGGGCGGGGCATAAACAGCATCAGGTGCACCACGTGTAGTGAGCCCTACCACCATATGTGTATAGGGTGGCCCGACGACCATGTCTCCATGCCCGGGATGGCCTAACAGTGCGAAAGATGTCAGAGGGAACACACCCTTTCTCCCGCCAATCTAAGCCTTCCCGAATATACATCCAACCAGGAATGGCACCTGGCCATCCAGCTATGGGTAAAGACTATGACATACAAATAACGGCTTTGCAGGCTGCCGCACAAAACCCCATCGTATTCACTCAGGAGTGCGAGAAGGAATTTAAGGAAACAAATCTGCTGCCGAAACAATGGGTTAACTGGGCTAAACTACATTTAAAGGGCATCGCCCTCACCTGGTGGGAGCGTTACGGGGAATTCTTAACCAAATGGAAACAGTTCTGCGACCACATAGCAATAGAATTTACAGGCAAGGAAGTGTTGGCTAGGTTAACCACCCAGTTATACAGCCAGACCCAGGAACTCGACGAGGAAGCGGAAATCTTCATATGAAGAAAAGAGCAAATGTTCCGACGAGTATTTCCAGGTGTCAATGAGGCTACTGCCATTCGCTCAATCGGCTGCATGTTACTGCCAACTCTCCGCAACATACTCTTGACATCGAACCCTACGGCTGTGGCTCGAGAAGCTGAGCAGAATTTCGCCGCTCAGACGAGCCTTGAGAATCCTGTCTCCATCAGGGCCGCCGACGTGCGAACGCCATACGTGGCGCCTCCTAAAGGCGTAACAACTACAACCCCATGCATGGCCGTTGTACCCAAGTGCTAGATCTGCCTGGACAATCATTGGAACAAAGACTGTCCGCGGAAACCAGAGGGAGCCACCGCTCCACTCAACCGAGCGGGCAACATGTCAGCAAATATCCCGCAGCGACCAGCTAGCAAACCAACTCAAGAAACCAAGCCGGGAAACACCGATGCCGGGGTACTAAGGGAAACCGCTATCTCCTAGTGGTAACAGACCAATTCTGCTGGTGGGTAGAGGCATTCCCTCTACCCAGCTAAGAAACAACCCCCATTGTGTGGAAAATGGAAGCGGAGATTTTCGCACATGGGGCTACCCGAAAGCCACATTGACAGACAATGGCACCCAGTTTACTAGCAGTCAATGGCAAACCGCCTGTCAAGAGTGGAGAGTAGGAACCTTGACTACCCCCCTTACCATCCACAAGCCAACCCCACTAAACTGAGGCACCAGGAGATCAAGAAGTAAATCCGTATCAGTGTGGGGCATGACCACAAACACTGGGATAAATACATCCCCACCATACTGTTTGCCCTTCGACGCCGTACTAACGAGGCCGTCGACACTAGCCCGAGCATCCTACTCCTGGGACAACCCTTGCGCTGACCAGGCGACTGGCAGTGGGAAAATGAGCCCACTGAGATGCCTCAGCCAGAGGACATCCGGCTAGCAGCATTAGCACGAACCACGCACGCCCAGAGAGCTCAAAATACTTATATTTCGAAGAAATATCACCAACCAAAGACAGGGGTAAAACAGTTCAACCTGGGGGAAGCCATCCTCCTATGAAGTCAACCACTCAGCAAAGCCAGCAACCAATTCAGCGCTGGCCTCGCTGACACATGGGATGGGCTGTACCGTATAGTAGGAAAACGTGATTACGTTTACTGGGCGGAGGATATACGAGGGGGAATTCGTAAAGCCACCAGAGGTCAGATACGACCGTATCCAGAGGACGTGCCAATGCTTGGGGATGGCGACGCTGAAGGGGACACGTATGGCCAAATGGAAGATGAAGATGAACCTCCACTCAAGAGGATAGAACCTGAAACTGAGCCAGGACCTTCAACGAGACCCATCGTGGTTGAACGGGCGACTAGTTACATTGCACCGTGGAAACCCGATGTTGAACAACATCAAGGAGCATTTTACGTAAGATCAATGCCCTCGACACCACGCAGCTACGCCGATAAAATAGCAGCCACGAGATCCAGCTGCTCTGAATTATCCTGACGGAGTCCCCACAACAGAGAACCCCGTCAAACACCCAGTCGATCAAGTCACATCAGTGAGCATTCGGAAGTACCTTCGGTGAGGGGGCTAGGAATCACCCAGGCACTTACCTCCCCACCTAGTACAACTACGGAACTGGAAGTTACGGCTGTCCCAACTTCAGAGAGGTTGCCCTCAGACGACGAAGTACATACCGCCACTAAACCACCGGAAATTACGCTCAGCAAGAACGCACCTACTGCGAAAGAAGAGGAAATGCCAAGGGGATTGGTCAAGGTAATTCCAGCTTCCACAAAGTCGACCACTGCAACCAACAGCGATGAACTACCGCAGCTTGGGACGTTGAGCTACTATGATAGTGATCAGCCTCAAGAACCTACCACGCAGGATCTCCTGCTAGTAAGTCATCGAGCTCGGACAAGAGTGCTCTGTACCAGCCTCCTGTTACACAGGAAACTCCGCTACCCGGGGCGATGAGCTGCAACAGACGTGTTCCGTCCCCAGGTTCTGTGACGTAGGAATACCAGCAGACCCGGACGTCGAGCTGCCACATTGCAAGTGCTCCGCCCCGCAAACTTGTTACACGAGAAGCTGCACCCGTCGAGACCACTGATGCCACCCATGACCCCTCAACAGGCACAGTGGAGGATGACTTAAACTTCCCCTCCACTACCAGGCCCCAGGACTTGGCTACCAAGACCGTTGATGCCGCCCACGACAGGCTATGCTGCAGACAGTTGGGGTGGAGACCTTTCTCCCTCGCACTGCCCTGTCAGAGGAACATCCTGCCCTATGGGTAGGAACCCGCACAGTCGGGGTGGAAGGGCTGACCTTCCCCCGCACTGCCTCAACATCCCCTGAACGAGTGCCCTCTCACTTTGTTGTGGCAGAAGCACAAACCACGACGCCCCAGGCTGCTCGACGACCCCTGATGCCCCCACGTACCGCCAAGGCCGCCCACACGCCTGGCCGGTACAGGGAATCGCCATGGAGACCTACAACCAGGAACATGTGGCAGTACCCTCAGCATGCTGCCCTTTGTCGCAAGGTCAGTGATAATGAGGGGGAAGATGAAGATTGCCAACAGTGTGGGCACTTTAAAAACTGTGTAGTAATCGTAAACCACTACTGCATGCACATGACAAAAGGACTCGTTATAGAACGGGTCACGTGCACTGCACTTAATTTAGCCAAAAGACAGTGACGTAAGCAGAACATTCACATTTAGACTAAAGTTAAAAAAGCAGTGCAGTTTCAGTATAAAAAACCAATGAGGTAAATTAGCAAGTAATAAATCACTAGGCTACGTGATAATTCACTTTTTATTTACAACCATAATAAGTAGTACAGCAGTAACTTTAAACAGACATTTTACACCTCATGGTTCAGGTATTTCAGTGGTCAACAGCCCACTTAAAAAGTAGCATTACAAACAGATGCTCTCCACACTGACAGTAATAGCTACAATGATAAATGGTATCACGTATGGACACTCACCACTGTGCACGTGATAGGTGAAGACAGACACTTCCTTTTTCTTTTTTATTCTTTCTTATATCACTGCAGCAAGCACCAAGATAGTAGTGGCGTTTCCCCGCCTTCCGTGAGTACGGTTTGTACATATTGTAAATATTCTAAATTTCATTCCCCTCATTTTGTCGTGTCATACTTTTTTTAATAATTTTTCTTTCAAGGTTTATGTACAATTTACTTGTAATATCCACCAGCGCTATGTTGGTTCTTGTGAATGGCATGCATTATGAAAAGTAGGCCAGTGGGGGCACCCGACACGCACGGCTTCCTACCCTAGTAATCTTTGCACACGGGGGAATATACATTCTCGCCATATCAGCAAAGCCCGACAACCAGGCCGCAGGGCAGAGAAGGCTGCCCGCCACGTGCACGAGAGAGTAAGCTTCAAGGTCGCCAGCCGGCCGACACCACTTCATGTCTCCACATGTTGCCTTGCGACGGCTGGTCGCCCCGAGCGCACAGAACATGCGCTGCTACAGCTTCCTGTATGAAAAAAAAAATTTGTGTTGCCTACCTAAGCATGTCTTTGGACATCTACTCCGACATTTTAGAGACCATCTAGACCTTCCGGAGAGGGGGCCTATACCTTTCTACAGCACCTTTTTCACGATGAGTCTTCATTGCAACGAAAAGGGGGGGGGGGGGGGTTAAAGATTGATGAGCGCAGTTTCTACACCTGTTATAATACAACTCCGACTCATCGCCTAGTAGTACTGCTTCCATCTCTACAGATGTGAGCAACATGTTGCCTACCCCTACAGGCAAAGGGGACACACGTGTTTTTCCTGCTCACCTGGAAGGCATGCATCCCAGCAGGCTCGCCGCCCACCCCCCCCCCCCCCCAGCAGCTCTTCGCAGGCCGAGCTTACCCAAAGAGGCACGAAGCCAGAACCGCTGACGAGATAATTCTCAGCAGTACCTAGGGCCAGAGGACATCACACCTCCCCTGCACCCCGCACCGGCAGCCTACAAGCTTCCACTATATAAGTCCAGACGCTGCCGGCCTAGGGAGTCATGCTTTCGCATCTCTTGCACTGCCCAGAGCATTCTTAGTGCTTGGGAGCTCTAGAGAAGTTCGAAGTCTATAAGTACGCCTTCGCGGCAACCAACTACGTACGCTGACGATCAGTCAATCCGGCGACATACCAACACAAACTTTCTTCTGTTAAATCCCTTTGTCGCCTCTAGACACCTTTAATTAGTAGTATAATAGTAACTATTATTTTTCGTCTGGACTCAGCTTTTCCCATTTATTCAGAACCATGTCACCTACACCTGGAACCATGCAGTTACCTTCAGCTATCCCCGGGTTTGTAGGAGGAAGCACAGAGGTTACGTGTCTCTTGAACTTTCAATAAACACACGTTCCTTTCTACTTTACTACTATTATTTCCAAGGTATATATCAGTACACACAGTTGGAGGTAGATTAAACTGTGTACTGCCAACGGAATCTGGGGAAGTTATTAAACCGAACCAAGACATACCCATTTGTTTCTTCCCATCAAACACACAGCACTATTAGTGCTCGTGGGGAAGAAACAGTAACGCCCCAACCACTAGTAACACCTTCACATCAAGAGGCACGACACACTCGGGTTGCTCGCACCACTCGCACTATTACTACGCGGTGACGGTGACCTGCAGCGCTGCCGGGTATTCTGGGTGGACGCCAACCAGCAGAGGCTTGGCGCAACACAGGCTCAACATCCCTGATCAGTCCGTCTATGGTGGGGGATCAGTGGGGACTCTTATCGAGCCGGCCGACAAATCACTATTGGGGTACACTGTTAATATTTCCGTTTCAGTGCACTGCGTGATTCATAGATCTGTGACCCTAGTCTCATGAGAGAATGAGTGGTAGGAGATGTATAGAGCAACACCTCGCTCCCCCTGCTATCTGGCCGAGGATAGTATCACCCTATCCTACGCTGGATAGACAGGCGGAACGGGTTCGTGCCGCCGAACTCAGACGTCAAGCAGTCGCGCCTGCACCGGCAATATTAATTGAGTTTCCACAGTGTGTTTGTACCAGCTACAAGTATCACCCTGTTGTCTACAGCTTCTTAACCAGAGCGCAAGTTCGCCTAGGTTGGGACGTGATCTTCTGGACGAAAGAAGCACGACTTTGGAACATTCGTGCAGGCATTCACCCCGCTTAAGCATAAACTTACCTCAACTACCGAACTAGAGGTGAGAGTGTATCAGAACTAGCTGACACTCCTCGCCTCATCCCCACTACCTAAGTTGCTTTTGGTCTAGTGAGTAAAATCTGTAACTACTGTGTCCAGTAACTCTAATCGGACACGCGTCAGTACCATCGACATGCAAACAGGGTACTGGTGAAACTGGTGAATTGCTGTACACCCGGACAGTAGAAAATTCACGACCTTCACCACCATGGAGGGAGAAACCCTCCAGTTTAGCATTTTGCCTTTCGGCCTTAAGAACGTTGCAGCAACCTTCCAGCGGCTCATGTCCGCAGAGTTATTAACAGGATATATACATCAATTCTGTTTTGTCGATCTTGATGACATCATATACTTGAAATCATGGGAGAAACATCTTGGGCACATCCAGCCGGTCCTCTTAATGTCTAGAGCTACATGGGATGACAGTGAAACTCTCAAAGAGACACTTCTGAAAGTCTTTGATTCATTATCTAGACCATGTAGTCACCCCCAACGGAACCTACCCACAAGAGAAGTCTATAAGGGCGATTCAGAAAGCAGATGAGCCGGCCACCAAGAAGCAACTGCTGTTTCCGGCCTAAGCAACTGGCTCAGACAGTTTGTGCCTAACATAGCCAACCACATGGCCTCATTACACCCCCTGCTGGCAAAGGATTTACTATGGCGTTTGTGAACGAACACGTGCAGCATTTTAAGTTTTGAATTATGTATAAATATTTTTATACTACTGATGGTGGATTAAACATTTTAGGCTGAAAATTTCCAAGTTTACTGAAAAATTTATTTTCAAGTTGAAGTCAAAGAAACAAAAATATTTGATTCAATTTTGAAATTGCGAAGCTTTACACACCCTAGACGGCAACTGGAGGTTGTAATCGAAAGAACCTTTTTATGTGGTGTTGGAGGCATGATGCTTTGTATTGTATAGCATAGACAGCTTTTTGCTTGATTCTGCCTGAAGCTCATCATTTTTCTTTAATAACGAATTGTACTGAAGTGCTCATTTGTGAATGCAAAGATTTTGTTAGACACACTTTGCCTGTTATCAGTTTAACTCACGAAAATACACCTACTAATAACATAAATATTTTTGTATTGTCAAGTTCCTTGAAACCTGAGAAGTTATGCCAGCTGTCTTCTTAAATAAAAATATTTACATCTTGAAATCTTGCACATAAGTGATGTTATGCTGTTTGGAGTGCACATGATAATTTTTACTTTTCATAGCATAAAACTGTTAAAAAATTTTTCTTATTTAATTTGCTTGCAGCAAAATTTTTTTTACAGTTCATTGTTGTGTTTTGGAATACTGTAATGACTGTAACAAGCCTTTTAAGTGTTCTTGGCTGCATACAATATTTTTTAATAATAAATAATCAAAGTAATTCAAATATTGTTTTATCACATAAAAATTACTTCTAATGTGGGTATTGGTATCGGCAGTATTGGCACACGAGTGTCGGGTATAGGTGGAATCAGCAAAAAGTGATATTAGTCCAGTCCTAGTTTTTATACAAAAAACATATCATCAAAATGTTTGGTTTTACTTACCAAAATTTAACAATTTTATTTAACTTACCATTTTTAGTGGCCTGTGGGCCACTGTGGTATAGTGGTCAGACCACTCGCCTCTCACCAAGAAGAATCGGGTATGATTCCCAGCGGGGTCACTCCTGAACTTTTGCACGTAGACATTATGCCAGATGATGCCACTGGTCAACTGGTTTTCTCGAGGATCTCTAGTTTCCCCAACCCTTGCATCCCAGCACTGCTTCGTACGCACCATGTTTCACCCTTATTGGCTCTCAAGACCTCATGCTAAGAGCAGCAAAAACCACTCCACTCTACACTTCAGTGGCCCTAAATTCATAAAGTAATGTTCAAAAACAGACCAAAATGCACATATCGAAAGCCAAACACCAGCTGAACAAATAATTTAATTTTCACATGTAGGCAAGGCACCAGTGACCAAAAATACAGGATGAGGATGATCAGTAAGAAATGGGACCTCCATGGTAGGCGATACATTGCTGAACCTGACACGGCACCAGTTAAATGAGTGTCTAAAACCTGGGGCATTGTTGACAATATGTTGTTCATCCGAGTCCACAGTTCATCTTCCCCATAGCGATTTTAAGAAGTCATCGTCAAAATTTTTTATAAAATTGGGGGCCTACTGAAGTGTGCAGGGTAGATGGAAACTATGAGAATGGCTATTGAGCGGTACCAACCTGTGCTTGTCTTCGTTCTTCCAGCTGCTTACAGCGATGTGAGGAGGCGGCAGGAAGGAGCGCAGAGACTGGACCAACTGTATTGTGTCAACGAGTGCTAAAAACATAGCAACAGTCAACTGTTAAAAACACACTCAATTACTTGATCATTAACATATTCGTTACTGGTGATGGTCATAAGCATTAGACGGCATGCAGGCATCACCAACTGAACCCAGTGCAGCAGACGCACAACATTTTTTTCTAATGCTCAGAAATTATATTTGATATCCGTATTAAGAAAATATTGACACTTCAAGACTTTTCACAAATATGATTTCAACTCTAAGTTTCAGCAGCTAATATGTTAAATATCATACAATATATACTCAAGATTAATCATATACTACTACGGATCAGTGTTTTTTGCGAAAAGATTTTAATACCAGTTGTACTCCAAAACACACTTGTTCATATGCACTTTCGTGGTTGGATGATTTTAAATGTCACGTGCCTCAAGTATCTGTCCGCAAATCATGGATGTTCAGAATCGGAGTACTTTATTAGACTAGCCCAGTCAAATATGAACATGTCTCCTCACATAGACACACTGCCAATAACCGAAGGATGTCGTAGTAGTTGTGGACGCGACGTATGATATCGAAGTATAGTATACCCATAAATCTCTTCGCGATAAACACCTGTACCTACTTACTACCTATGTTAATGTCCATCTCCACTTATCAAACCTATAGTACACCCAACTCTCACCACATATGTATTATGGTCATGGGACTGTAACTGGGATACCAAACTAAACTGTGATCCAGTAACTATGCCTTACATAGTGTCCTACAACACGCAGCCTAATGAAACTGGCCTAGCCAGCGAAACTTTGCAATTGTGCAACCACGTGAAAAAATGTGTCGTCCTTCTTTGTGTGTGCACCTATTAACAAGTAGTAGTCCGTGAGTACTTCCTGCCGGGTTCCACATCCTCCAGGTGAGAAGGATTAGCTTAAAGTTCCCGTTGTCTGTAAGTTAGGCAACGTATCACCCACGTATGTAGTGGTGGAAGAGGTACTCTAGGAGATAAATTGTAATTGTATTAAATTTAATGTATAAGCGGCACGCGTCAATTCCCCCCGGCTGCGACGAAGACTCATCGTGGAAAAAGTGGTGGAGAAAGGTGTAGGTCCCCTCTCTGGAAGGTCTCTAGAAGGTCTGAGCAGACGTTGGTAGATGTGCTGAGACAGGTAGCACGGGAAAACATTTTAATTTTCCGTAGACAGGTAGGTGGTACCCTTAATGTTGGGGTTCTTGACCGCTGTAGCGGCACGTGTTCTGTGCGCTTCTGGGTGGCCGGCCAGTGAAGCGAAATGTGTGAGACGTGAGTGGTGTCGGCCGGCCGGCGACCTTGATTATTTCTCTCTTTTGCGGTCAGGAGTCCTCCTCTGCCCCTCACCCTGGTTATAGGGCTTTGCTTATGTGGCGAAAGTGTGTATTCCCCCCGTGTGCAAAGATTATTGGATTAGGAAGCCACATGTGTTGGGTGTCCCACCTGCTTACATTTCATATGCGAGCCATTGATAAAAACCAGCATAGCGCTGGTGGTTATTACAAGGGAATTAAAGTAAGAATAATTATAATATGTACAAGCCTTACTCGCGGAAGGTGAGGAAATACCACTACTATCATGGAGCTTGCTGCAGTGAGTTAAGAAAGAAAAAGGAAAATCTTCCCAGGGAACCTTTGCGGCTGTCAGCAATCTAAATAGTTACGTGTGACAGATTGCGAAATGGCCAACCACTGGCCCTTCAATACCTGAGTTGACTGGCTAAACGAATACAAAGCGAGTACACTACATGCATGATTAATGCGGCAAATTGTTTGCACGTCAGTCACTGGATACAATACACATACACTCAAAATGGAAGTTAAAATATCTTGCACCATATTTGGGGAGCTTTAACGCTCAGAGTGTTAACTGAGTAGATGCACAAGATATTGCAAACAAAAGTACATACAACTATAAGCATATACATAAAAATACCCTCCTACAAAACTGCATTATTTATTGTAGGAGATCTTCACATATACCATTTCAAAATGTATTATTATATTTAATTGTGTGCCTCCACATCAATTCAGATTTAATGCTGAAAAGCATAAGCCAAAACTAAACTAGCTATCCCTTGTAGGAGTCCATCTTATATCGTAGGTCTAACAGCTAGTATGTAAACTGTGTATCTTCGTTGGAATGTGCTAGGCAAGTTCGTAAGGAATGTTCACTTTTGTCCATGCTGAAAATACACTCTTACACTACTGCATTCTTCGTGTAAGCGATCTTCACATAAACACTTTCAAAAGTATTGTGACATTTCTAGGTTTACCTACACATAAAGTCAGATTTATGGATGACCATTATAAAAATATAAAAAGCTAAAATGTTATTGTATTGTCGAAGTCTCTGTCTTCAACTTAATCACTGGCACTGTGGTGAGCGACTATTTTTAATGCTACTTACTTAAATGGACTGTCGACCACTAAAAACAATGGAACCTCGAGGTGTAAAATGTTTATAAAAAGTGACTGACATACAGCTTTTTACGGTTGCATTAGGAAGTTAATTAGCATGAAGTCGAGTGACTAATCATGGGTGCATTTACCTCGTTGGTTCTTTATATTTGTATTTGTACTGGATACTTTTTAATTTAACCTAAATGTGATTGTTTTGCTTATGTCACTGTCTTTTCCTTGCAGCTAAATTTAATGTGGTGCACGTAACTTGTCTATAACGAGTCTTTTTGTCATGTGCACGTAGTAGTGGTTTACAGCTAATACAATGTTTTTAAACTTCGCGAACTTACTGGCGATCTTCGGTTTCACTTTCAATGTGCCTCCGCTTTAGACGATGGGCAACGTGCAGAGGGTATGGCCACGTATACCTGGTTGTGGGTCTCCATGGCGATTCCCGGTACCGGTCAGGCGTTGGGTGGCCTTGGCGGTACGTGGGGGTATCAGGCATCATGGAGTAGCCTGGGGTATCGTGGCACCTGCTTCTACCACAACCACAACAAAGTGGGAGGGCACTCATTCAAGGGATGTTGAGGCAGTGCGGGGGATTGTCAAGCCTTCCACCCTGACTGCACGGGTTCCTACCCCTAGGGCAGGATGTTTCTCTGACGAGGCAGTGCAGGGGAGAAAGATTTCCACCCCGACTGCGGGCAGCACAGCTCATCGTGGTACCAGGTCGTGGGCGGCATCGACTGTCTCAGTGGCCAGTTCCTGGGGCGAGACAGTGGAAGGGAGATTCACGTCGACCTCCATTGCGGGTGATGTGCCTGTTGAGGGGCAGTGGGTGGCATTGATGTTCTTGATGGAAGAAGCAGCCTCTTGCATAGCAAAATGGCGGGGCAGAGCACTTCCAATGTGGCACCTCGACATCCGGGTCTGCAGGTATTCCTGCGTCACAGGACCTGGAGACGGAGCACGTCTGTTGCAGCTCGACGTCCCGGGAAACAGAGTTTCCTGTGTAACAGGTGGCTGGGACAGAGCACTCTTGTCCGAGCTAGACGTCCAAGCTGGCGGGAGTTCCTGCGTGGCAGGATCTTGAGGCAGAACACTTCCGGCGTGGCAGCTCGACACACCAGTGGGTGGTTCTTCCTGCATGGTAGGGGGTTGAGGCGGAGCACTCTTGTCGGAGCTCAACATTCCGGGTTCCGGTGGTCTAGTGGCATCTCATACTTCATCTTCGGAGCCAGATGTCAACTTCGTTGAGTAAGAATGACCTTGATCTTTTGCTTTGGAGTCGTACCAGGTGGAGTGGTAGGTGCTCGTTCTGGGTCCATAGTGTACTCGCCTGTTGGCGGCCCAGTGGAGGGTACGGTAACCTCCCGGCATCAGAAACTTGCTTCGGGAATTCTCAGACGTCTTGGATTTTTGACTTGGGGGTTGTACCAGGTAGGAAGGAAGGTGCTCGGATTGCTCCCGTCTCCTTCATCATTGGCAGTTTGGATCTCTCTGTCAATCCGACTTGACCAGAAAGGTGTTTGGTAGGGATGGGACGAACCCAGATTTTGGAAACGAACCGAACTAGAACTTAACCCAGAATATTTTTACTAAACCAAATCTGAACCGAACCTTTAAATTTCTACACAAACCGAACTATGCTATAATTCGTCGAACTCCAACCGAACTTTAAAAAATGTCTTATCCTCGCACATATGCCTTCATAGTTCAGCCCTAAATTGGTATATATGTAACAAAAAACAAATATGTAGAACCACCTTAAAAAATACAGTGGATTATGGATGGTAAACAGCAATCAGTGTGTGCACACATGCATATCTGCAAATTAAGTACTTAACATCGATTACAGTGGTCCCATGGATAATTTTAGCAGTGTTGCCCACTCAAGTAATGAGAGTTTTGTTATTGAACCTCTGGACTTAGCTACGAGTGCAAAGTGAAAACAACACATATACATACAGCCTTCATAGTCAGCCCCTATTTATTCAAGTATAAAACACAAACAAATACAACCACATTCACAATTTCATGTCTAATTCTTTAAACATGTGAGCCTAAAATAAAGAGTAAACACACACACAATCTACACAGTTTCACCACTTATAGTTCCAAAATGTAATGGTCAAATTTTTTCTAGAGTGGAAAAAAAAGTACAAAAATAACATAATATTAACTTTTGGTTTTTATAGATTTGGTTGATATGATAATTTATCATAATACTAGGAAATGTATATTTCTAGTCGTTTTAGACGTGGTATGTGAAAACCACAAATTAGCAGCACAAAAAAATGTTAATTGAAAATGTAATTTCCCAAAAACTCAAACACATCACTTATTTTGCATACAATCATTTAAATAAAGAATAGCACCTGGCTTTACATACTATAGAGTTCAAGATATAATGCTGTCATCACTGCTACAAAAACAATAATCAAATATGACTTTTTAGGTAGTTTATGTTGTGTTGCATTTTAATTTTTCAACTTCTTTGAAGTGAAGTACCATATTTACTTGTGTATAGCGCCACCACGAATTTTGCAACAAGTTCCTGGAAAAACATTTTTTTAAATACTAAAATTGCATCAACAATTTGCGGGGCCTTGTTAGTAAGTATGCAACACATTATTTTTTTATTTTAAATTAATTTGTGGCGATTGCGATATATTTGGAAAATATTTTAATTAAATAACTCGTGGGGCTAAAAGGTCACGGTAACCTTATGATTGTTAAAAGAAGAATGTCAACAACTGAGGTGGGCAGCTGGGTTCCTTTTTTTCGCTTCTTTTATGCAGTGCCAGTCATTAAAAGAGTAGCCTGGGCGGCCTGCTTTCTTTTTTTGCTTCTTTTAGGCAGTGGGATACAGACACTACCCTTCTCTAAAAAACAGTGCTGCCTCTTCCCTTTTCACCCAGGTGGCAATCCTCTAGACTATTCTACTGCACTTCCCTTTAAACATCATGGGACAGTTTAGGAGTGGAAAATTTACGACTACCACTCTACAGAAATGTTTTCCTTTGTTTTGGGGGAAAAAAAGGACACGCTGTACATGAATAAATACTTGTTCATTTTACGTTAATGATGTTCCTTCTTAGCACATTTTTGAACTGAACAGGAACTCCTGTAAATTTTTCGAACCAAACTAGAACCAACCTTTGACATGGCAATAAATTTATAACAGAACCCGAACATAACCTTAAAGTTCGGGTTCGGTTTGAAATTTGAACGTTCGACCCATCTCTAGCATTCGGATGTCTTCCCTATCTCTGGGGCATCGCCAAGACATTTTGGTGCAGCTAAGGGTGGCCTGGTCAGGTGTGACAATGACTTTGTAGCCATAGCTGGTTGGCATTGAGGGCAGGGATTTAACGGAGACTGCATCTCAGCATGGCTGCATCTCTATTCTCCCTGGTGGAGAATACGATGGCTCCCTGTTGGGTTCCGGGATTCGGACCTCTTCATTGGTCTAGGTTCAACTTCGGGAGCTGTCTTGTAAGTCGGGGGCCTCGAAAGCTCTTGGTCTGGGGCCTCTTCGGACTGAGATCGCGCATGACGTTGACGGGTTCTTTGGGCCTGATTTCTAGTCGGGTGATTTACGTGGGCTGGCTGGTTCATGTCTATCAGTAACTGTTGGAGGCGGATCGGAGTACTGGGAGGGGCAGCATTCGGCTGGCTGCCTTCCCAGTTAATGAGAGTTCCTTCGTCTCTTCCTAGGTGAAGGCAACGTTGTCCATAGTCAAGAATACAGTGCTGTTGAAGTAGCCATGGTTGACCCACAATCATGGATTTCCCAATATGGGGCGTAGCTATAAAATTAACGTGGGCTGTCTTATTCTGTATCCTGATTGATAACTTTATGCCTCCTTTGACCTGAAGGAAGTGATCCGGTTGTGCGAGTCTGACCTTACTTTTAACGGGGTCAGTTGGACTCGGCAGGGCGTGAGCAGATCACTCATAAAATTTCCCATGGCGGCCAAGTCTACCACCGCCACGGTGTTTCCTTTATTAAGGCGGACCTCTACACGAGGCATTCCAGGGAAATAAAAACCCCTTTGTTAAATTTTGAAGTGAGATTGGGGGTTCTTCTCCCCCTTGTTCTGGTTCTGGATTCACCCTCTCTTTCTTCGTAGGGCAGTTTCTTTTGTGATGTCGGCCGGCACGATCCAGACACTTTAGCGACATCTGATAGCGGGGAGGGGAACCGAAGGTCGGAGTTTCAGGCGGCATAGGGGCGGGCGCGTGGCCTGTCAGTGTTCTCCCCTCCTTCCCCTTTTCGGCTTGCCTATGGTCTAGCTCGGCTTGCTCCGCATAATTTCACTCTGTTTCCCGTGCGTGTTCTATTGGCTCTGCTATCAACTGCAGCTTTGGGGCTTGTAGAAAATTGCGCAGCTTCGATAATAGCATTCAAACTATGAAGCGTACACAATTTTCTTCGTTGTTTTCTGCCGGAAAGAGGCAGTGGTAAATCCATACCTTGTTTCATATAAACAATTCGGCCTCTTCATCCATGTCCTGGGTCTGGCTATAAAATTGTGTCGTTAGCCTAGCCAACACCTCCTCGCCCGTGAATTCTACCGCTATCCGGTCACTGAACTTCTTCTAGTCCGTTAAAAATTCTCAATATCTTTCCCCCCAGGTGAGGGCGAGGCCCTTCAAATGCAGTTAGGCCCGGTCAACCCATTGTTTTGGTGGCAGGTCCATTTCTTTGAATTCTTTTTCCTATTCCTGCTTGAGTGCGACTGAGTCTTCATGTGGGCGACCTGCAAAGTCGGTTATTTGAATATTGTTGTCTCTACCATCAGCCGGATGGCCAGGCGCCGTTCCAAGTTGGATATATATCCGAGAAGGCTTGGATCTGCGGGAGTGAGAGATGTGTTTTCTTCGACATCTCTCGCACTGGTAGACCATCCCGGGCATAGAGACGCGTTCGTCGGGCCACCCTATGCGAAAAACGTGGGAGATCAGCATTACTGATATACAAAAATTGTTGAATTTTTCATCTGCTATACGTATTTTAAAAAGTAAATTGATGTCGAAAGTTAGGACAAAGTTAGGACAAAAAACATACATTCATTTCTTTTAGTATACAAAAACTGTAGTATTAAGTGCTTACTGAGTTAGCAAAATACAAACATTGCACCGGCGATCGGCATGAAGTAAACAACTGCGCGATCCATAGATATATTGATTGAATATTTCCACTTCCATGTAAATGGAAGACGGGATGTTTTCTGTTAGCGTCATGTAGGCGGTACATAAATGTGTCTCCATGCAATAAATGGAACGTGTATGCGCACGGTCATATTTTGGCATAGTTCTTAGAATAACAATAAACAAAAGTCATATTGATTCCAAAAAAATTAAGCAATTTTATAATTTTCCTGTAAAGAATCACGGACACGAATAAATTTTGGTGTTTCGTGGAAATGGGAAATACAATGACTGTGTAGGTAAATTTTGGTTCATCCACGACATATTAGCGTACCTGCACAAACTTCTTATGTTGTTAGTAGTGTACGGTTGTTTATACTAAGTTGCAGTGAGTAAAACAATACGTTCAAATGCCTAAAATCGTGTCTGTTCGACTGCTCACGTGAATTTGAAAATTAAGGATTTTATGTTTTTGATAAAAAAATAATAATAATAATAATGTGTAAGTACTGCAACCAGCGAATAGAGTGGGCGTGACGAGACACATGCGTGAATCATTGCACAGGCAGTGCTACACACAAAAAGTATGAAAGTTAGCTGCACAAAAAAGTCCTACCATTAAAAGACCAATGTCCTTGGTAGAATGTTCAGATAGTTCTGCAGCCAAAACAGCTAAACACGAACACAAAGAATTTATCTGTTCGACCACCGGAGTTTTTATGGCAGCTAACATCCCTCTGGAAAAGTTTGATGACTCCTCCTTGCAAGAATGGATGGAAACACACATTGAAGTTATGTTGTTTTTAAGACCAGGGAAAATGTAAGTTCTCTGTAGTTAGGTTAGGTTAGGTTAAGAATTGGTGTGGTTGCGAGCATTAAGTGGTGCTTACAACAACTATATTAACCTAACCCAATCTGAATTCTGGAAATATTTTTCCGAAAGCATGCTTGCCGAGTATGCATCAGAAATTATTTTTTTTTGTGAATGCCTGACCATTAATTTACAAACTGTGTGTAACTTAATGTGAATACTGGTTTACATTTCAGGATCTGGAGATCTACCAAAAGATGAAAGAAACGCTTAGGCAAAATTATGTTCCTGAGATACAAGCCCAACAGTCTGAAAACATCAAAAACATTCTTTGTGGAAAGAAGGTGGCTGTGCTTTGCGATGAAACCACTGATTGGAAAGGTCAGTGCGTGTTTGTGGTGCTCTTTAAAACATTGTGTGATTCAGTAGAGCAAGATCTTGATGTTGGTTCCGTGAAAATTCTTTACAAGGCTTCAGCTACTGAATGTTCTAGTTAGTGCTCTTCTGGACACATTCAGCAAGTATGAAATCAACTACGACAATTTTGTTTGTATAGTTAGTGACAGTGCATGCTACATGACGAAATGTGTAAACTCTATCCAAGTCCTCTTATCATATCATCTACTACACATCCAGTGTTGGGACCATAAACTCAATCTCATTCAGACACTGTGCCCAGCTCAGCTTCCTGAGCTCAGTGCATCCATAACAAAAACAAAAGTTGCACTCCAGAATACTACTCGTAAATGGAAACACAACTACATCAACTTTCTGAAAGAGAAATACCTGGAAATAAGACTAAACATAGTCTGTTTCCTTCACCAGTGTTAACGAGGTGGAACTCCTGGTTCCTTGCTGTGAAGTACGTAGAGGAATTTCTGCAAGATCTTGTGGAATACTGCTGCACTTTAGGAGACACTTCTGTGGCAGTCACATATTTCACCAATTTGTCACTATCTCATACGAAGGTCATCCATTACCAGGCCTTGTTCTTGGATGGACATTGCCAGCAGGTTACAAGTGACATTGTTGAATTTGAATATAGCAATAAACCCTTGTCCCACAATCTGCGTCGTCAAGTAAACCATTTGAAAAACTGTTTTGAATCGTCTGCTGATGACATTGTTGGAGATAAAACCTCAGAGCTTTTGAACAAACTGTCAATGGTACAGTCAGCTGCTGTGAAAAGGCAGTTTAAAGATCTTGGCATAGCATGTTTGAACAAAATAAAAACTCTCATTTCTGATGACCCGCCATTTGAATTTTTCAAGAGCATTAGTATATTTGATTCATACAGTATTGTTAACATGACTATGAATGAGAGTCTGTATGAAACAGCACAGTTAATACCCTTGATGCAAAATGTCACAAAAATTGAGTTTTTGTCTGGTTACAAAGCCTTACAAGACGAAGTGAACCAAGTGTTGGAGATCAATGGACATGGTGCTGTGGACATTGTGAACATTTTAATTAGACTGAAAGAACAACACCCCACATTTGCATCATTTTCACTTCAAGTTTTGTGGGTGCCAGTCACAAAAATTGACAGTTAACATGCATTTTCTGCACATGGAAATGTATCGTCAGACAAGCGGTGCAATCTTACACCAAGCGATTTGGAAATCATGATGTCAGAGCATTTTAACTAAAAATCTCTTGGAAAAATTTTATATTTTTTACCGTTTAAGTGACGAAATAAAATTCTATTTAACACTTTTATATACCAAAATGCAATTTTTTGAATACCAAAATCATAAAGATTAATTTACCACAAAAAGGGGTCCTAGACTTAAGGAATTTACCACTAGCCAGAAGGCAGAGGTTAAGAGTTGGCGTTCCTGAAAGGATGAAGATATTTACAAGCTGATGCTGATGGTTTCTTTGGCACCAAGAGTGTGGAGAAGGAACAGACTGGTGCTTAAGGGTCATGCATCGGTATTTATACTGGCTGGCTTGCTCTTGTCCAGGTGGTGGGAGGAAGGTGGTGTGCCGTCCTCAGGGTCTGCGACGTTGCCGGTCAGCCAGAGTTTCAGCTGATGCGGCACGAGTCAGCACTCTTACTAGTAGTTCAATCCCTTGGCACACTATGGTATTACATGGCCTTGAAACGTCATCTCAGTTACTCAGTCGACAGCTCATTTATACTTGTGTAAATCAGCGTTTAATTTTACAGTGGGGTGAACAGTACAATTTCTCAGCGTCTATAATAGCCCCTGCAACAAGGGGTCTATCCTGTAGGCACTTCTGGAAGACTTTTAGTGTTAATTGAACCCCGCTGGTAGCAATAAGAAGGTTCACGCTGATAAGGTAAATTTGTATTAGTAGTTTGAAAAAGACATCACGCATCAGCAAAAAACTTTTTTAATTTTTAGATTGTGGGTATTACACGAGATTTCATTCTAACTAGCAATTTCCACACTGTTGTCGTTCATCTGACACGCTGTTATAGGCTGAAATAATATATATTTATTGGCTATTATTTTTAATGGGAGGGCTTTCAAGAGTGCTCACTTTACAATGAACAGCCTATACCGGGACTGCTTTATTAAGTTCCATGATATATTATTGCACTAATTGACAGTCAACATGGCGAGTCAAATGTGAATTGAAAACATGTTTTCATTGTAATTTGTCACAAAATTAAAATGACCAGAATAAATGTAATATTTATGCCATGATTCTGCAATTTTTAAAAATTGCTTTTCTATAATCGAACACTTGATAACTAATACCAAATATTCGCTACTGCCGAATATTTGTTTCCAAAACAATATTATTTACATTAATTTGTAGCCTGAATCAAAAATGAAAGACAGCAACTATCAATATCATTTTCGGTAAATTGAATATTCACATGACCATAAAGAACACACTACAATATAGCATGTAAATTGTAAATTGGCTCTACATTTTCATACTTGCCCTCCTCACTGGATGTCAAGACTTACTTTTTTGCAGAGCCTCGGACTGCTTGCCATAAGGCTTGCACATGGCTGGCCGGACACACGCCTTCATGCGAGACATGTTTTTCATTATTTCAGCAAATGCTCGCACTATCTTCTCCTGACCCACTGCAACATAAAAAAAAAAAAAATATATATATCTGCAAGAAACAAACATCCTTCACATCTGCAAGGCAGGGTCATCAACTTTACAGCGTGTCAAACACTCCCCCCCCCCCCCCCTTCTCTGGCACAAAGGTGCAGTGGAAAGGACATGACAAGGACCAACAAGCTGGTCTGAGAGCAGTACACCTGTGTAGGCTCTTCCGTTTTGCCTACCGTGTAGATAGAATGTGAGACAGTGCTAAGTATGAGTATTTTCCCGGGATCACCTGAAATTACCTTGCATCCACTAAGTCAACTAGGATGGTGCTAGTCTACACGAAGAATGGTTCTCAGGATTGCATGGTGCTAGTCTACAGGAGGTTTTCAGGATTGCAGTAAAACACACATTTTATTTCCTTATTAGGGAAACAACCCGTGATGATGCACTACCTCCTACGTTAGCAAGAGCGTCTGCCGGGAAGCTCACTATGCAAATACCAGTAGAGGCGACTGGTGCTAACTAACAATAGGGATAGGGTAGGCTAGTGTCGTGAAAACAACTTGGAACTAGCTATCACAGACTCCTGTTGTAGCCCAGAGGAGGCAGCTGTGTCTAGTGTGTAGATGATGGAACAGCATGCTGGCACAGTGCTAGGTTGACTAAGCAGGATGTGGCAGGAGAGACTCTCAGGAGGGCGTAAAGAGATGGAGTTTTCTTCTGGCATGGAGGTGCAATGAAGGTTATAATAACCTTGGCAACTAGCATGGTGGGTGTAACAAAACTAATATGAAAGTAAAGGGTCAAGGTGCAGGCTGGTTAGTGCCTGAGCAATACGTGCTAGATGACTGAAGACTGGTAACAGTTTGATCAGTGCCCTGGTGGCAAGCAGCTGAAGATTGATCATTCAGGCTAGTCAGAATTCCGCAAGGGAGAACTGAAGACTGGTCTGGAGTCAAGCGATGAATCTCCTTCTTTTATAAAAAATCTGGCTGCTAATCCTCGGTTTGCTAGCATCTCGTAGACGAGGGGATGGTCACAGTGTAAGGGGGGGGGGGGGGAGTGCAAAAAACATAGCTCTCAACTGTGACGTCACCGACTAGCTCGAAGGAAGCAAAACAAGCTACGGAACTAGACTAGTAAAGCTATCCAATGGCATGCGAAAGTCCTCTGTGCTCTGAATGCATTGTTACGGTGGGCCTGTGAATAATATAATTTACCCTTAGAACGCCCATCTTAATAGGCAAACACGTGATGGGTTAAAGGCAACGCTAACCTCTATACTCAAAAGCAAAGATAGGTGTAGGAATGAGGTGCAGTCATCTAATCACCATTGTTGCAAAAAGCGTCATGCGCCAAGTTTAATAAGAACAAGCATATAGTAAATTTTTTTTTTAATGAACATATCTGTGAGTGAGTGAGTTAGTTGAAATGAGTGAATTGGAGTGAGCGAGGGGGGGGTTTGTGAGAGAGTGAGAGAGAGAGAGAGAGAGAGAGAGAGAGAGAGAGAGAGAGAGAGAGAGAGACACACACAAAGAAAGAGAGACACCTCGTAAGCCTATCTCATCTTCTGAAAGTAGGCTAAAAATTGCACGTAGAGCCATGGCTTAGCCAAGATTTAAACGCAAGTGTACACAGTCAAAAAGTAATACCACATTGTGACAAAGTAATTATTTGTAAGCAGCAACCAAACCCATTACAGATTATGGAATTCTACACATATAAAAGCCAGCATGCATAATTACTATGGCCTTTCAAGCAAACTTAGTGGTTATGAACCCAATTAATAAAAACAGTTTCTGGTACCTTCAGTACTTGAAGAAGTCCTCTTGTCCAAATCAACAGAATTATTATTGTTGTTGATCCAAGCACCATTATGAAGCGCCAGCAAATCCTATGTAAAATACAACACTGACCAATAGACAGACAAGAATTTCCGCATAGTATAATATATCAAGTATCAGACATTCAGTCATGTACAGACTCATTACTTGCTGAATACACAACAAACTGACTCTCACAGAAACTGCACTCATTTTATTGCTGAAATTGTAAAGGTGCCAAATCACATGCATGACAACACTTTTATCCAATAACTACTAAACATTTTTTAAAATATGTATTCATTTAAAGTCTATTGTCTCGTAGTTTAGCGTAAGCTTTGTCAAGTCACTAAAAATTAATTCTATTCATATATTATGATATGGTGGATTTTACATTGGCATAACAGGCTTGACACGAAAAGAGGGGAGAATATTATAACTGCCAGCTGATTAAAAATAAGCAATGTACGAGGTTAACATGACAGAAATTACCAAGGTAAAATTGTTTTCACAAATATGATTTCTAATTTTGATCTGTCAAGAATGTGATGTTCATAAATAAATAGAATTATTACATTTTATAACAGTGGTGGCAATACATAGTTGGCAAAATTTTATACGCATGGCCACTTGGTATATTTTTATCTTCGAATTTTACTAAATGAATCATTCTATCTTCAAATATTGTCACATTAATTCTACGGATAAGGTCACGAAAATATTTTATCACTCCTGGGAATATTAGCTAACTTCAAACAAATTATTTCACAATCTGTTCAGTTATTCTTTTAATCAGATATTGCCATACTCATTGCTGGATGTAGGCACGAGAGTATAACATTAATTTGTCACTGCTTCCCCTCTGGTTTACAATGCTGGGATCATCTCTTATTATTATGTAGTATTTACATTAATACTTATGGATTATACGTGCCATTTTAATCAAGTGAGAAGCTTAAAGACTTGCATTTTTGCCATGCCAACGAAGAACAAAAACATTATGACCTCTTCATTTTGTGCTGTATACTTTGGTGTGATTCTTATTTACAACATTGAAAGTAAATAAAACCCTCTTTAGAAGTTGTCTGTTAATAAGTTATCCTGCTTACTACGCTTTAGAAAGTTTGCACTTGGTATACTATAAACACAATTTTACCCTTTAAGAAGTTTTCCTGGTTAATTATGCACACAATTTTCTGTATTTTTCTGAAATGTCTTAATAGGGTTTCACTATTTAGTTTTACATACTTCCAAGTTAGGTCACATTCCTTTTTCTACTAACAGCGCTGAGGCTACTGATCAGCAAGAGATTATTTACGAATGCAAACGTCCAGTCACTGGCCTCTGTGGCAGAACACTTGTGAGAACTTCCAGCAGTAGAAATAAATGGTGTCTGCTGTGCCTGATTGACTTTGTCGTCATGTCACTAGTAATGGATGTGTTTTTTCAATGACAAGGAGAATAATTTGTAAAAGTTGTATCATTACTCTATTTGTATCTTTATCAAAATACAGCAATGTTACAGTTTCTTGATTACAATGATCGTTTACTGCTGCCATCTTCAGTCACCTGCTACTGCTGAGAATGCTTGTCCTCCTGAACATCTGTGGTCTCGGCAGGAAGTGTGGTCTCCCATCCAACTACCAAAACACATCTTGTCATTGACTCATCAACAGCATCAGTGAATAAAGGAACATTCTTCAGGAGTATAGTGGAGTGGCGTTGAGAGTGGAGTGAGGTGGCTTGGGTGGCTCTTAACATTGACATCACAGGAGCCAATGAGGATGAAGCAAGGTGAGCATATAGCAGCACCACAGTGCAGAGGTGGGGGAAACGGAAGATCCAAGAGAAAACCAGTCTGGCACAATTCCCACATTCAAAAATCTGGGAGTGACTCTGTTACGTGTTGAACCAGGTTCGTTGTGGTGGGAGGTGAGCACCCTAACCACTGTGTGCCTCCCATTCGCCAATAATCTCAGATGTTAACAACAGCAAAAGGAATGTGGCAATACAGAGTTTATTCACTGCTAGTGCTGCCCTGAAAATGGTAACTGCAATGTTAAGTGGAATGCAAAATTTTCTTATATTTAGACAGTTCTAATTCCAAAAAGCGTTGAATTTTCAAGATAGGCTGTAATTTCTTCTATACAGTGGAAGTTTCCTAATATTTTCATGTTATCTCAGAAAGACAGCAGAAAAATATTTGTGAGAAGGAAAAAAGTGCGACACCATTAGGTTTTACATCACAATTATGCTTTCTCACAAAAAAAATTTCAATAAATATTACTTACTGAGTCACTCAGTTGTTTCATCAGAAAAAATT
Source organism: Dryococelus australis (assembly GCA_029891345.1). NCBI lineage: Eukaryota > Metazoa > Arthropoda > Insecta > Phasmatodea > Phasmatidae > Dryococelus > Dryococelus australis. The sequence continues at coordinate 245,900,093 of CM056993.1, read as the reverse complement.
AAACCATGAAAACATTCCTAGGCACCTTAAATATTTTGCTATACTATAGAACAGAAAAACAGGAATACTGGTATATCCTCTTTGCCATGATGTACTTCATTGTGAAAAATAAGGTTATGTTCAAATGCAACTAATAAAGTTGTCCTTCCCTAGCGAGAATTCCTTCTGACACCACTGATAAAAAATATGCATGAATTTTAAGTCCTGCATCACAGCTTGGTTCTTCATTTGTGATTAACAAGTTTTATAACTTTACACTCAGCTGATACCCACTGCAAGAGAACCATTTTAAAACCAAGTAAGAATTCAGTTATTGCGTTAATTCTTCACAGAAAGACATCAGTATTGTCTGTATCAATAAATCTGTTTTCATTTGCTGTACTGCTCTCCTTCGTACAAACATAATTTGATGCTGCATACAGAAGTGTGCAATTCCCCGTGGTCACGAAGGTTGCAGGACTGAGTGTTGATGTGTTTAAAATAGCAGTTAATTGCATCTGCATCATGGGTGATTTTTTAATCTCACTTGTACAAACACCACAAGCAAAACAAATCAAATAATATTGTGCATTTCATCTTCATGCCAGTCAACAACAAAACCCCTTCATGTAACCCTTTTTGCTAGAAAAATTATTCAAATACAAAGTAAATGTTTACAAATGCAAGAAACTTTAAAACAAAAAAAAAAAGTATGACATACGACAATTTTTATACCAAACAAATTTTTATAACAATTTCAGAGAAGATTATAATTGCACTCATCATCCAAAAATTTTTTCATGTACATTAATCTGTAATGCTAAAAATTGCTACACTAGCATCTAAATGTATCAAAAGTAAACAATACTGAATATACTAGTCATAAATAAGTCAAGATACAACTAAGTATCATTAAAATTTTCAGCTATGGTATTTACTATAAAACGCTGCACGTTCATTACAATGACTTTGTGCCAGTAAAGTTTTACGAGAGTGTAAAAGTGTAAAATAAAAAGGGTTGTTTGTATTTTAAAACAAAAACATTTGGCATTATGTCAGACAAAGAGCACAGAATACACAGTGTTATGAAACTACATGCCAGACTACGTACCTTGTTAGCGCTGGACAAGCCCTCCAGACTTTCGAAGCTGGTCCGCAGGAAGTCTGTCAGTTTGTGGTCACTAAGCATAGGAGGTGGCTGGGGCTGCGGGGGTAGCTGCGGCGGCTGCGAGTCGTACTTGGACAGCTTGTGTTCTGCCCCATGAGGGGTGCGAGCACCCTTGTCCGCCCTCGACAACGACACCTTTTCAGGCTGCAGGCCTGTCAGATCCACTGCTCCAGTTGAGTGGTGTAAGGGCGGAGGCAGAGGCATGTTGAACTCTGGAGTGCCTGGATATGGGGTTCCCCGCAGGATGCTCGTGGCATCTGAGGTTGGGGTCAACGAGGCAGAGCCTGAAATGTTAAATGTTTATTTGTCGCAATAAAACAATGTCACATATTTAATGATACTACATGCAACGAATGAACAATCTTTTACAATGGAAATGTCACCCATTAATAATTTTCTATTTTTCATTTATATAAAATTCAAACAGATAAATGATTTCATAAAGAGCGCTGACCACAAAGTGGACACTTGTCCTCAGAAAACTTTTCAGGACCAGTTACTGTGTACATAATTGATGCACACAGGACATAATAGTATATAGAAACCATTGTAGGGCTGTACATGTGCTGATATTGATAACAGAGGATGTCTTCCTAACATCAAATTTTGAAATCCAAGCGACGTAGAACAGCAAGTAGTATGTAACACAGCCCCCTCCACCTCCCACACACTCAAGTAAGTTCATCCACGAACAGACTCTGCAACATTCGGTCCTTCGTATGGTGCCAGTCAGTCAACACAGACAACCTTCAGCTACGCCCAAGAGCCTTTAAAACAAATCTGAAAGACCGCAGCATTGAATTTCTTCAGAATTGTGCAAGAAGCTTTCCAACATTTTTTAAGTTTCAGGCAGTACCCTTTCCACCTCTGTGGATTGTACAACCACACCAGCTGTCCTCCGTGAAGTACCTTACCCAAAATTCTCCTGTCGTACAGGGTCTTCAACCTGTCACTATTTATTCTGAGGCGCTGTCAAGTAAAATCATGAAAGCCAACTAGTCTGCAACATAGTTTGCTGGAGTATTCTGGAGCAGCAGATGTAAGCAAGGAGAAAGAACTGCACCATTGAATACCAATCCTTTTCATTATCTGCCACAAAGATTGACAGGTACTGCTCAAGAGTGTGATTAAGGCTCTCAACCATTCCATCTGACAATGGTGAAAAGCTGTAGTCCTAGTATTTTTCATCCCCAGAATCTTTGTTACATCCTGGAACACAGCATCTTCAAATATTTTCTTCCTTGATCGGAATGGAGTTCTAGTGACACCCCAAACCTCAAGAAGACATGCTCTACGAGTGCATCAACCACAGTACATGTTTCTTGACTTGGGAGGGGAATGACAAACCACATGGTTAAGTAATCTTGGGCCACTTGCAGATTATTATCTCTCTGTGACAGGCAAGAGTCCCCGAATATATACTGCCATCCTCTCAAATGGGGCTCCAAAACTGTATTTTTGGAGGTGACCTTGTCCCAAAGTCTTTGGTCCTTTCCTCACGGTGCAGGTGTAGCGGCCGGAGTTGGGCCGCACACAATATCTTACAAACAGTGGAGTGTAGCCACCAGAGATAGGCAGCACACATAATTTTATAAACAGCGATGCCTGACCAACTCAGCCGAGGGTATATACTGAGACTGTGACGTGCTCAGATGATCAGAAGCAGTACTATGTGTAATTGTCGGAGCCAACGTCGCCGAGGTCACAGCGAGGCTGAAGACGAAGGCAACACACTATCCAGGCCTTGAGGAGCTCATAGCCGACTGCATCTACGACTTCAGTGGTGAGCACAATCCGGTTGGCAGTAGAACGTAAGGCTATCTATTGAGACCCCGTTATTCAGACTTAAAACAGTAATCAATTAACTACTGGCAAGGATAGGACGGTCACTGAGTAGTATCCTTAAAGTCACTCAGTATAAGTAAATGGATTCAGTATAAGAATTAAGGTAGTTGTTATTGATTTTATTGTTCCTATTTCTGTAAATATTTGTGACAGTAAATGTGTTTTGTATTTAGACAATTTGCGGGTTGCTTGTTCTCATTTACCATCAAGCTACATCACCCCTTGACTGTTTTCCCTTCATGATACAATATATAAATCCTTAATCACAGAGGTGATTAGCTGAGAACCTAGGAATGAATAGACCGGCAGAAGGTAGACGCTACACAAGCGTCACACATTCAGCACCACTTCTCAAAATCCTCCTGACAATGAAGCCACTAGAATCTACGTTGAAGGTCTCAATACCAAAGTGACACCGACTGCAATGTTAAGCAGATCCTTTATGAATTTGGGAACCTTTCATTCTGAAAAGACCAACTGTGTGTGTGTTTCCCATTATTAATTTTCCAGATCCTGTAAAACACACCATTCTTCAGTACAAGAGAATTCTATTATGCCCACTATGCATTCCCTGCTGTACTCAGACTCTTCCCATTTTGGCTGAAAGCCAGCATCTTTCCACTTTAGTAATGGATGCAAAGTGGGATCATTTGGATGATCTTTCCTAATAGCCTCATCACTTTATATAGGTGACCCACCACAAGATACAGAACCTTGAATTCTTGTCCATCATACATTCAGTGACTCTTTTATTCCTGGCATTCACAATGACAACACAATGGTTTACATGGCCTCCTAGAAAGGGCATCTGAATTGCTGTCAAGGCATCCAGATTTTTCCTGTATTTCAATGTCGTATTTTTAAAGATGATGTATCCACCGAGCTATTTGACCTTTGGGGTTCTTGAAATCAAATAGCCAGCATAATAAAAAGTGGTCGGTACTTAGAATAAAATGTTTGCCATAAAAGTACGGGCAGAAATGCGAAATTGCCTTCACCATGTCCAGGAGCTCAATGCCTGTAACACAGTAGCTTCTCTTGCCCTTACTAAAGAATTCTACTGGTCTCGCCTTTCTATCTTGAATCTGAGATAACAAAGTTCCAATGCCTACTTCACTAGCATTAGTATCCAAAATGAATGTGCCCTCATGTTTTGAGAATCCCAGGACTGGTGGAGACATCAGAATTTTCTTTAACTTACTAAAAGTAATGAACTCAGTCATCCAATGAAATTTCCTTTTTGTTTCACTCAATTCATGTAATGGCTTGGCAATTGTGGCAAACACAGATACAAAATTTTAGAAATAAGCACATAAGTGCAGAAAAGTCTGCACTTTGGTGTTATCTGTTGGTGTCAGCCAATTTCTTATTGCTTTTGTCTTCTTGGAGACACTTCGGGCCCTATTCAGTTGTATCTTAGTCCAAGAATGATCCAGAGATCATCTTCCTCAGAGTTGGTCTGAGGATAGTCCGGACTACAGGTGGACTAACTATATTGATTCACAAACCCAAACAGGAGTGAGTGAAGAGAATTGGGTGGCTCTTAACATCTAGGTTTTGAAAGCCTAACTCAGACTAACTTTAATTGAGGGATCATCAAAGTACAGTGTTGCAACTGTCCTGTTGTGCATGCGCATTGCATATTCTCATCCCAAATAATCAATTTATTATGAAAGGATTTGAAAAGACACGCATTAAAAGTATATTTACATTTAATCAATTCAAACAGAGATTATTCCTTTACTAAATGACCAAATTTCCTGTACACTGCCACTAATCCAATGTTTCATTTATGATGTAATGATCTGCAATATTTCTATTTGTTAACTCAGAAGTGCATATGACTGTGTAGAGCAGTGGACAAGATTCTTGCTTTGTAAATGTAAACTGTGAGAGAATCTCACTTGCTCATTAATTTTTTCTATATGACCATCCCTTTTGATGGCAAGTACATTTAAAAAATGAATTATATCATTTGATATGTTTTTGTAATTGCAAAAAATAGCACTTTTTTGGTTTGAAGATTTTGCATATACAGTCAACTCCCGATTTACCAAGGGCGGCTTAATTGGGTTGCGGCCTAACTGTGGAGCAACCGGTTCAAAGTCAAATATTGAACAGCTGCCACCAGTTGCATATCACTTCTATTAATAACCTATGCACATGCTGTTAATTACCAGACTGCAGTCAAGTGATGCTGTACTGATTAATTTTAATATGAGATGATTTTTTTCTACGGCCTATCGTCTCGTCAACCATGCCTTGATTTCATCATCGACAGCCACTCCTCCTTGCTTCCCCTCCCTCCTTGCCCCCTCTCTCTCCTCCACGAGTTTACTCCAGCAGGTGCGCTTGTATGGCACTCCGTTGCCTGCCTGCTACCTGTCCACTTCGCCTGTCTGCTTCTCCATTGGGATGCCCTGGTTGACGTCTGCTGGGGTCAGCATGTTACTCATCACGGATCAAGTGTATATCGCCTGTAGTCATGTTTATGGGACATTACCAACCTGTTGCTTGATTTCTTCATGACTGCGCACAAGAGGCCATTAAGTGTGGGTGAGTCAACTTCAGTCAAGAGATTGAGGAGAATTAAATATGGTACTGTTGGTAAAGTAAAATATCAGGAAGGGCATGGGTTGCTCAGCGAAGTTACCTATTTAAAATGATAATTTGTGTGCCTGAGGTAATGTTTTCGCCCTAGTTTGTGAGTAACTCGCAGTTTGTTTTTTTCCAGTTATTCAAGTATAGAATTGCTTATTGGTTATGGCGATCATAATTTTTTTATGATGGTTCTATTTCTTCCGACTGAAGAGGCATACCAGAGTACGTATAGCAAGGGGTCGTTAGGTTTGAATGTGGGTTTGTGTCACTTTAACGAGCAAAGCTTTGATTGGGCTGTATGTGTATTAGTCACATTCGTTCACGTTATTATTTTATGAAGGTTTTAGTGCAAAATTTACAGTGTAAAAGTTTTAGTGGAGCCACGGCCTGGTTGGAGCTTTTTCATCTGTCTGCCGCCTGCACCCTTTTAAGCTGGTCGAATGGTATGGTATGTGGGTAAACACAATCTCAAAGCCCTGTTGTGTAGTAATTTGTGCCATATTATACAGGGGGCTAGTTCTCATACGGATTGTTGCTTTTGGTATTACGAATTGGCCGTTATCATAATTTATTGTGCTTTGCTTTTAGTCTGTGAAGTGAGTAGAGAAATTGGGGTATTTATGGAGCAGCCCTGTTTTGTTCCTGATAGCAATATTTAATGCAGCTTTTTTTTATGTCGATGGAGCAACATAAATTGTCCGTTTGAGAGCACAGCGAAATGGTATGGAGTATTTTAACCTTGTATTTCATGATTGTATTTGGTTATACTATTTTGAGAGAACTTTATATGAGAAATATCTTGGATGCATTTTTCACTACGAGGCACACTGTGAGCTTGTAGATAGAGCTAAACTGCATTTTATGTGTGTTAAATCAGACAGAAGTACAGGATTAGGAAATTCTAGAAACACATTATGAAAGCAATTGGAGCTGTACAAATGAGTTGTAATATAATTGTTGCACGGTTCAATGATTACTTTGTGGTTAAATAAGGCCTTTCGAAAAAGGCAAGTGAGTATAATAAATATTAATGAATTGATGTGGAGAGTTAACCAGATTTTGTAAAATCTTATTGGTGAAACCGTCTCTGTTTATTGTTGTTGGAAACCCATTTAGAGTGAGCAATAAATAGTTTGGTGATGTTAATTTTGCCATGTCAATTCTGTGTGAAGGAAGAATCTTGTTTTGGTCTGATGAATGTAACATGACTTATGCGAATAAATTTGTGGAGTGGCTTTGAATTGGTTTTGGGTAATTATGTTCTTTATGGGGTACAAAACAAATATTAAAACTGTTCTGGTACTATATTTACACACATTTTTAACAGTGAATATATGAGAAACTTGGAAGTAATAGGAATTTGGGGAAAATGTTAGACGACACATTTTCACTCATAATAATTAAATATTTCACAATTAAAACTGTCATCTGCTAGTCAAAAAGGCGAGATCGTGTAGTTTAAAGTAGTTGGTACACACAGAGGCTATTTATAAATTAACTGGCACCGAGTGCGACTGGATGACGAAATATCACATTAATATAAATATTATTTGCTGCAAAAACGATTCCATCGCAAACATGGTGTAGTTTTAGTAAATAAATAAAATTTATTAGGTTTGTTCCATTCTACCTTTCATCTTTTTGAGTTCCATTCACAGGAAGCAGTATGGCGGTGGATGTTCCGTTCGCCAGATCAAAATGCCTATGGGTCATTTAGGTCACACTTTTTCTGCTCCTCCTCACAAGCAAGAGTTGCGAGGGCAAATTGTCTGCTGGGTAGATTTTGGCAGGCTTCACTGGTTTGTCTTCTTTATTGTTTACAAAACAAGAACATCTTTAACCTTTCAACTTATCCTCAAAGAGATAAAGTGCAGAATTTAAGATGTTATGGCTAGACACACGCAAAATTCACGTTATTATTTGAAGACAGACGAGACTTCAAACACTTGTGTTTTGTACTGCCTTTGTCATTGGACTACATGTTTGTTAGGATACACCCAGGAAGGCTTTGGACCAATAGCAAACCACTAACAAGAATCTGACCCAGTCACGTCCAATCAAGTTGAAAGGGAAAATGTGTCCTCGCTGCTGCATAAGTCAATAAAGAAGCATCACCGACTCGAACATGCATAGGACAGTGAATTTTAGCATGCTGCCAGAAAATAACGTGAATTTTGCATGTGTCCAGTTATGGATAATGAAATGCGTTTTACAATAACATATGTTTGGGGAAAATTATTTCTGAACATAAACTATAACAAAAATAAACATAACGTCAGCTACAAAGTGTCTGCTATATTCGCCACTGTGACTTTTATACACAAAAAGGACCTAAAAGCATTCCATTCACTTTGAATGGATTAACAACTTTTTTGACCCTGGTCACTTTTGACCTCAACTCTCACGACTCCGAAGTGCAAAATGAGAGGCAGAATAGAAACAACCTATTTTTGCTTTGTTGCTAATGTGGGAGGGGAGTCAGGATAAAGAAAATAGTGAACCGGACTTAGAAAGGCTTGGCGATACCAGGCTTAACCCAAATTATTAACAAGAAGAATTGCTTTGCACCGAAATACGTAACCATGAGGAAAATTATAACTCTGAGAATTCATTCACAAATTTGCATATTACACATGAAAAATTGATCATTTCATGTGTGCTTGGTTTTTCAAGCAAGCCGTACGCACTGACCAACAGATGGCAGTACGGTCACCTATTTTGATGTGTCGCAAAAATGTATCTATCACGTCCTTTTAAAAGTAAATTTTTCATGTCGTGCGGGCTCAAAACAACTTGGGTGTAACATATTTTATTTCAAATTATAAATATTTGAAAATATTCTGCGATAGACGTGTGACCACTTCAATTAAAAGGAAGCATGCACATGGTGTTAGCAGTAAGCACTAGCTATGGCCTATGAAGAAGAGACATATGAAGCTAAACTCTCACATACAATGGACCATTTTGTTTAAACATCTACACATTTTTCTAGAATGAAGTTTAATTTGTTACACTAATAAAAGCTGTTTTGTAACAATATAAAATAAGATACATAGACATTTAGTCTACGATCTCTTTCCTGCCCCCATATTTTTCTGATGTCTGTTGTGCAAATGTAGGCTGTCACAATAGCCAACGTGAAATTTTCTTGCAATCATTCATGCATCAACTGATACAGGATTTTGTGTATGTGTTCATGTTAACAACATTTATGACGTTAGCGGATCTCAAGACCTCCATGTTAAGAGCCACTCAAATCTCTTCACTCATTCATTTATGACTTTGCCACACACTGGCTGTCAAAAAATTTAATTCTTATTTGACTATATTATTATGTTATATAACCTACATGTAGAGCTTGTAGGCCTAAAGTACAGCCCCCCCCCCCCCCTCCAAATGCTTTATCATGAATATTGGTTATCCAAGTCATTATCTCGGAAAATCCAGAGTTTACTTTATCTGACTATTGATCCTGTATTGTAATATGACAGGATGAATGACAAAAAAATTAATACACTTATAATGTTAATATTCAATGTTGATTTGTTAATTTTTCATAGAACATACTAGTGAATTGCACACACCTATGCACAGGTAGTACAGGCTGGTTTCATTTCTTTATGTCAATATTGCCTCTATAATGATGATATATTTCATTTCAGTGCTAAATACAAAATATAAATACATTGAGTTAAAATTTTATTCACTCAGTTGTAGTTCTCAGTAAACACCAACGGACTAGCTCAGCGTGAGTTGGAGACTTCGACTACATAGTAATTAAAGTTTGTTGATTCCAGGATTGTCAATAAATAAAAGAAGAAGTTAAATGTTTACTGGAGATTTATTGTCGTCTTGGCAAAACAAACTATTGACACTTGCAGCTGACGAACAAAAAAAAAAACAAGACAGAATGGCAGCCTTTAGAAAACAAAACTTCTCACTTCGAGAGTTACGGAGACGAGAGAGAAACCTTAATTTTCTCTCACGGCTCTTTGAATACGAAAAAAATTGGTCAGAGAATGATATTTCCCTAGTCTGGATTAAAAACGACTATGAATAAGGATCTACGAGTCCCAAGAAATGTATTTTCTTTTGAAATAGATGGAACTTATTAGGAACTAGTTTTAAGATGGCCAAGGCCACTTTTTGAAATACAGAGTTCAAGATACCTGAAGAGAGGGCTTTTCACATCAGGCATTTGAATTAGCAGGAGCATAGCCCAAAGAAATAATTTTGAACTCTTGTACACAAAATGCAGTCTTCTCTCTTTGTCCTCTGGAGCCAACTTGCATTGCCAGTACACCACCCTTCATGACCAAAGTAGAAAACCATTGTCAACCTGCTCGGTTGTCCAGTGTGCTGTCTATCCTTGAGAGTGGATGGAAGTCTTTCTTTGTCATATAATTAAGGTGGTGATAACCCACACAAAAACTCAGAAAGCCATCTTTCTCCTTAATAAGTACAATTGAGGAAGACCACGGATTAACTGGTGATTCTATCACATGTAACTGTTTCATTTCCTTTGGAATACCATCAACTGCCTCATGCAAAGCTAGTGACAGTCTTTTGGTGGCTCCTTTATGGGCCTGGCAACTCCTGTATTAACGTGGTGGAGGTCACGTTAGTCATTCCAAGATCATTTGTTGGTCCACGAGAAGGCATCTGTATTTCTCTGCAGTAATTCACAGACAGCCTTATCTTGTTCTTACTAGAAGTTCCTCCAGTACTTCTGGTAGAGGACATTCAATTTATTTTACTCTACAAGCTTCTAGAACATTTTGATATAACTGTGTGACCTGCTTGCAAAATCCTATCACAACCTCCTTCTTATGACGAAAAGCACTATCAGACAAATTAATCATTCTAACTGGCTGTCAGAATTTGAAGAGACCAAGACCAAAGTCCTTGCTACAATTACAATCTCTGGCAGGATGCCACATTTCTCTGTTGGCTCTATTAGACCCAAACTACTGACAAATTTTCCTTGACATCCAACTGTAATGACAATTTCACTAGAAACCAGTAGCATAGTGGGTTGACAACTGATTACTCGGGCAGCTAATCATGCCATGCTGACCCCACCAATTCAGTACTGCCTACCTGTGGCACACCAAGTGGGACAATGACACCCCAGCTTACGTAGTATAAGCCACAAAACACATTCATCCTAGGTTTATATCACCAAGCTTCAAGTTCACCTTTCTCTTATCTCCAACTGGTGAAATCTACCTGCTATTGTAGTCGAATAGCATTAGGCAATCACTGGGGGAAGGCCCCAGGATGTCTAGTCTTACTGCTGTTATGATCACCTCAAGGTTGACGACCATCTGGTAAAGAAAACCATTCAGGTTCTCCTCCATCAATATTGCATCAAAATCCTGTTTCAATGAATGACCCTGCAAGAACATCGGAGACCATCTCTCTAGCAGTCACCGACCTCTGCCCCTGAAGATTGGTGTTTACAAGTTTTCACAATGTATTGTACGCTCACCAGCCTCTCGCTGCCTCTTTTCATGCTGCTGCTGTTGTGGGCAGTAGGCTCTCAGGTGTCCCTGCGATCCACATGACCAACACTTAAGGCAGTTTAGTTGGGGGACTGCAAAAATTTTCAGTGGGGAACCTGGAAGCAATGTCCCTTTTGGTCGTCTGCATCTTCTTCAGTGTCTTCATGCTGTCAAGCATCGTTCTGGCTCAGCATTACTGCCAGCACTGGATGTCGGGGTGCTTAGACCTGTGTGGCTGACTCCACCTCCAGTGCCTCGTCCAGGGCGGTCTGCATGGTGATGAGTGCAGTCTGGTGTACTACTAGCCGTACCTCTGTGTCAGGGATGGCATCGATGAAGAAGCCAACTATGATGATGTCATGCACCTCATCGGGGTTCCCTTCCAGAGATAAGTAGAACCGCCGCACAATGTCTTGCCATAGTTCCTGCAGTGACTCCCCTAATTGCTGGGTGCGGCTTCGCAGTTGGGCATGGTAGGCATGATGAAAGTATTCTTCACTGAAACGTAGCTCCAATACCGACACAAGTTTGGGATACTCCAGTCAATGTCACTCTGGCAGAGATTGTAGTATGTGTAATATGGGGCCTCTCAATAGAGCCACGGGGTAGAGGTAGTAAACCCTCTGTTCATCTAATCAACCATTAAGAGTAGTGACTATTTCAATTTGGTGTTGGTACATCAGTCAAGAAATGTAACCATTGTAAGATACAGAACTACTTCCCATGCATCATTACCAACTTTACTGGGCACACGTCACACAGGGCACCTGTTAAAATATATGCAGGCAGGGGCAGCGACTTTTTATGAGGTTGATTTCAAAAGTGCTCACTTTACTGTGAACAGCCGTTAACTAAATGTGCTTAATATCACTAACTACTAGCTTATTGGCTAACTTATTTACAACTGTTTAGTTAATAATTGCCTCCATCCCACTTGTGACATCAGTGTCACAAGACATTAGGGATGTATCCGAATTCGTCAGGGACGGAGGTCTTAATAAAATAAAAGAACTAAATTTGATTTTTAATATTGTTACGCCCTTAAAAGTAATGATTCTTTTTTTTTTTTTATTTCTATTTTTGTTTGGACACATGCTAGGTTTGGAGGTGCATTTTATTAGTTTTCAGGATAGGAATTGTTTTAAGGGATAGAATTTTAATTTTTGTTCAGAGGGAATACATTTTTGTATGGTTTGACTTAATTTTCTCTTCAACTCACAATTAGGGACACCCGGAATTTTCTCTCTTGATTGGGTTAGGAATCTGCTTGTTATTGTGTTAGCTGTGAATTCTACTGTTCTCAGTATCAAACTTTCCAGGACGAAGTGAAGTTGCAGTTTTGTTTTTTTTCTGGTAGTTTCGATGACGACAGTTTATAGGAACTTGGTATGCGAGGAATGAGGCTTCAGCAGATGCCAGCTGTACATCGCACATTTTTGCACGCCATGTAGAAGGATTGAGGCGAGCTGAGACGCTGTGTTTTGCAGCGGTGGCTGGCCAGAATTTGTGCTATGTCTGCTATGGAGATTTTTCAGCCTTAGAAGATTGAAGAAGGGGAGTTCGACCACCGAGGAGCAGAGTGGGTCCCCTATGGGACCCATAGTGGAACACATTAGGACAAGTGGTAAGGTTAGGGCTACCATACGTGATGCTGAAGGGCGTAAAATTGTTTTGTGGTTATCAATGGAAGATGAGGCTGATGCCCAATAATGAATGGGATAGCTATTGTTAATTGTTGTGTTTTTCATGAGGTTATAGTATGTTTAATAAGCTTTTGTGATGCTTGTTGTAATTTTTTCTTGGCCTGAAAGTTTTGAGTCCTTCTAATAGACAGTATAACTGGAGCTTATGCAGAGATATTACCATACTGAGTAAATTAATTGTTAAATGTACACTATTACTGCCCATGTTAAATTGAGAGGAAATTGTTAATCTTGATATTGACCAACTTGAAATAGGCCGATGTCATGAAAGAATGAATCTCATGTAAATGAAAGAATTTAAATGTTCTTTGTGAGAGCCTTAGGTGAATAGTATAGTCAAGTCACTTTAATTTTTCGTAAACAAGATTAGTAGATTACCTGAATGAAGCCTTGGGTATTTTGGGGAGCAATGATGGTAATATTGGTACATAGGAAATTGCGGACCCAGTTGAGTCAATGACCTAATCGAGAGGAGTGGAGTAAGTTATTTGCTGTCTCCCTTGGAACTAACAGCCTTAAGAGGCTAGGTTTTGATAACCCTTAAGGGGAGACGTCCCCTCATCTCTTCTCATCTGACTGCTGAACATGTGACTCTCTGAACAGCCAAGTGTTTTGCTTTCGGAGAAGCGGCAGCTGTTGACGACCCCACTTTTGGTCTTCGCTGATGACCCGGGGACTCCGGTGCTGCTGATAGTTTCAGTGGGGATGCCCTCCGGCAGCTGTCACAACCCAGCTCTGGTGGATGTGGCTAGTTTCCACCCTTGGTCAGTACGTGCACCCGGAAGAAGCGAGCCAGTGGTGTGGATTTTGGAATAATCAAGATAAGGACTCACTACTGCCCATCAGTGTGAATGTATAAAAGGACTTCCTTGTTGGTTGTGGTCATCCCGATGCCGGCTAGAGGAGTGCCCAGCCATGAAGAAGATGTGGTAAGAATTATTAGTTACTCTGATTAGTTTTGCTCAGTGATCAAGTATTGGGAGGGTAATTTGTTTCTTTTCTGGATTCAATTGCATAATGTGTAAGGTTAGTGGTAGCTAACACCCTGTTCCTCCTTAAGATAAGATTGTGTGATGTCATGTCTAATAAAAGTTCAACTGTTGTTTCAGTACCATAATGAATGAGATGGCGAAGAGACCAAGGCAACCAACTAGTCATGAGCAGCTGACTGATGCAAGCAGTCGAGGAGAACCCTGAAGTTGTGGGACTTTAATCTTGGACTTTGCTTTCTTTGTGGTGTGAAGTGAACAGAAGAGGGCCTTCGAAGGTTGCACGTGGATAGTTGTGCAGAACGACACCTTGTTCAATCAAATCAGTCTTGACAATTTTTATTACTACATTGTGTAACTGTTAAAGAAGGGAATTTGAAATGAGAGAAACATAGGCAGAAGTATATATTGATATTGCATGACTTGGTCAGTAACACAATTCACAAGGATGAAAGAAATTTTTGTAAATCTAATTAAGGATCGTACAGAAACCTACAAGCCGGATATGGAATGGTAAAAGCGGTTAGTTAATTCTTTCTGCGATTTGGAGGCCCCTACCCATTAACCAATCATAAGTTTTTTTTGTTTGTTCATAAAATAGACAAAGTTTTTGTCATTTGTAAACAATAAAATATTCATCTTTCTTTTGTAAAATTTGAATATTTATGGGGGTCCACAAATCGTTGAGTGAGGGCAAATGTTACGTCCTTAAAAGGTATGTGTAATTTTTTTTTAACTTCTATTTTTTGTTTGGACATAGTTTTCCGGATAGGAATTTTTTTAGAGGATTAAATTTTATCTTTTGTTCTGAGGGAATACTTTTTTCATATGGTGTGACTTAATTTCCTCTTCAACTCACAATTAGGGAAACCTGGAATTTTCTCTCTTGATCGGGTCAGGAATCTGCTTGTTATTGTGTTAGCTGTGAATGCTACTGTTCTCAGCATCGACATTTCCAGGACAAAGTGAAGTTGCAGTTTTGTTCCTTTCTGGTAGTTTCGATGATGACAGTTTTATAGTAACTTGGTATGCGAGGAATGAGGCTTCAGCAGATGCCAGCTGTGCCTCGCACATTTTTGCGCACCATGTAGAAGGTTTGAGGCGAGCTGAGATGCTGTTTTGCAGCTGTGGCTGTCCAGAGTTAGGATCGTGCCCGGGGCGAGGGGAAGATTTCCTACTGATTCCAGCCTGGCGAGGCGTGATGGTTCCGGGGAAAGGAGAAAACAGTCACATGCCTCCTTTGTGGTCTGACTGAGGCCAGAGGGGCGATTTCGCCCGCTGATTGGCTGAAGACCGAGGCAAGGCAGACAAAAGGAAGGTCAGGACGAGGGGAGGAGACAGTACAGTCGTGTAAGTGATGTAGAAGTGAGCGGAGGCTGTGCGGGTGCATCGCCCAGCAGCGGTTGGGAGAGCCATTCAGATATCTTCCAGAATGAGTTAAGTTGAGGATTTATTAATTTTTTCTGCTTAGGTTAGTGGTTGGTCAGGACATTTCTTTCCGAAAGTTCGGGAAGAATGGCCCCAACAATATTATAAATTTAAGTCGTAGGATAAGTTAGGTTTAGAAAGAAGAGAGTAAGCAGAGGGTTAGTACTTAAGGTGACATGGTAGAGTGTAGTCCAGAGTCGACAAGAGGGAGTTGGTATGTACGCAGCTACGAGACAAGAGGTGCAGTTACTGTTGTTTCAGAAGTATCATCGAGGGTGAGTTAATTTTTGTTCTCATGGTGTATAACGAGTCGTCGTTTGGTCGTGTCTTTTGTCCTTTGTTTATTTGAAGTTAGCAGTTGGTACTCCTGGCAGTTGCACGTTGTTTTGTTCTCTAGGTGCAAGGTAGTTTTAATTGATTTTAACATCTAGGTTAATTTAAATATAAGGTAATTTTATTTGAGTATAATTCCTGCTTGTCTTGCCAATTTTTTGAAGTACTTAGCTATTTTGATAGTCTGTTGTGTACACAGTTATTGATCGTGGAGTCTATTGTTTACATCTGGAAAGTTATGAGATTATTTTCTGTTAAACTTTTTTGATTATTTAAAAGTTTCACATACAATCCTTAATCCCAATTTAATTAGTTCTTTTTTTTTCTTTTTATAAAGAATACTCCAAATATTTTTCTCAAGCTATCAAAAACGCTACTCTCTGTTTACAGTATCATTTTATATTTTTATTGGCTCAAATTACACAATAATACTCATTTACAGCCGATAAGATATTATATCCACGTTTTATTATTATTGTTACCTTATACAGATTAATAGTTGTTAATAAAATTGTTTATCTTTTGTAATGAAACTGGTGAGTTTCATTTTTGTTTTTAATACCCTAATCAGGTAGTCAATCAATTTGAGTTTTGAAGGTTATGATACGCGCTTTTCTTATTTTCTTCAAATTTTATTAGATTTTATTCAGTACATCAGTAATACTACAGATTAAATAAATTTATAATAATAGAGAAAGTTTTCTGGATGCATGTGGATGTATTCATAGGTAGGAATTTTAATAGAACTACCCTACAGAGTCATTACACGATCCCAATCCCTATATCCCTATACCCCCCCCCCCCCCCCCACTTCTTCTTTCCTTTCTGTACCTCTTTGCAGCCTAAGGCGAATGTTTTATGCCCACGTTATCCCAAAGTGGGAAAGATTAAATAAAGGTTGGTTGACTGAGATTGGTCGCAGTATCTATACATGTATATTAAGGGTATTTGAGGGCACCCCGAAGACCCATATTTATTAAGGTGTTGAATTTTCTACCTTTTGAGACTTTGAAGTGGAGCTCCGGTCATTTGAGTTGAGATTTCAGTGACCTCTTCTTTCTTCTACCTCCTTATCCTATCCTTTTCCCTTTTCCTTACCCTCTTTCCCTCTAATTCTCCACATCTGGTGTAGTTAGCCGGGTACTTTCTTCCCCTCTTTCCGGCGTAACAAACTCTGACTCCCCCCCCCCCCCCGCTTTATATCAATATATTTATAATTATATAAAGATTCACAGAGCTATTATTTAATCAATAAACTACATATCTCCACTATTACTCTTGTTTCTCTCAGTGAGCACAGTACATATTTGTCTCTCTCAGTTCTAATTAAAGTTTTTATCACATCTCTACATTGGTAATGGTCACTTAAATTCACACTCATTATTTACACATATTCAATCAGTCTATTGCCACCATTCCAAACATCTGTCACTCACACATTCAGTTCAATAGTCCTGCTCGTAAGTCTCTCTCTCTTTCTCAACTGTACCAATGCTCACAGTCCGCAGACTTCACACGCGCTGGTCACTTGTCGCCACTCATAGCTTCACTATCTTTGTGCACCTGACTCTTAAGGCCGCACAATGCTCCAAACTCTGTCTGCTCGGAAACCAGTCCACAGCTTAAATAGTGTTGCTGGCATGACGAAGAAGGTTTCCCACATGCTGAGTGATGACCAGAATATTCTTCCAACTATAACCCCAGACATTCAATACCCTCAATGATAGAAGGTGGTACAAGTCCTAATACGCTTATGGTGGCAGTGACACTTCTTTGTAAATCTCCACGCACTTCTTGTTACCAAAGAAGCGATGCAGACCAGCAACATGTTAACAGTATGTAGGCACATTATTTAACTGCATTATATTGCATATTGAAGTTACCTAACACCTACAACCTTTTAATAACACTGTTATGAAATATTTGACATGCTACATGCAGTTGCATGTTGTAAGCAGGGAAAGTGAGTAGCGATAATGTAATGTGTAGCTTCCACACTATATCTCCTCTTAGTCCTCTTAGCCAGTCTAGTTCTGAATATGCTCAATAAATAAACATTTCAGAAGCAGATGAATGAGACATTGAACATTTTGTTTGTGTTAGAGTAAACGAAAATGTGTGCCTAAATGTTTAAATTGATTGAAGAACTCAAGTCTTGTGCTTCTGTGCACATAACTTGGGAATGCAAGACAAATTATCTTAGACATAAAAAGAGAAACAGGAACGTTGAAGGCATTTGCTTTGCAATGTAAAGCTGAAAAAAAAATGCAGTTTCCATTAGGGAAAAGTTTCCCAGCAATACAAATCTGGAGGAGGCTGTACACAGATGATATATATAGCAAAATTCAAGTGGGGTCATAGCGTGTGGTGTACAACTACATACGACAGCTGAAACATTAGCTAAACAAGCATTAAATTCAGATTGTGGGGATTCCAACACCAGCATGGCATCATTAACAAAAGTATGTTTGGATAAGTATTCATTGAGTATCAATACTGCTAGTGTTGAGCCATTCAGGAAATGGCTATTCTACTGCATTCATGAACAAATAATTGACTTGCACACAGCTTGACCATGCTGAGAAGACAGGCCTATTTTGTAATTTTCTATCTGAAAATACAGAGGGTTACATGCATAAGTGCACTGCCCCTGGGTAGAAACCAATATGTGGAGAGTGAGCCAAGTGGGACTACTGAACTGGATGTGTGAGTGATGAACATTTGTAACAATGGCAATACACAGCTGGACTGAATACGTGAAAATAATACGTGTGAATTAAGAGACTGTAAAAAATATAAATTCAGTGATAACATTTAGTAGAATTCAGATTGGCATTACATATTGCTTTCCCTGAGAACAATAAGTGTTAATAGTAGAGATAGACAGTTAAACGTTGTAAATAACAGCTGTGTGTGTTTTTATAGGTAAATTAAAATAAAATTTAGTTCTTTAATTGGTATAAAGATCTATTTCCTACACAAATTGATATTCCTCAGTGAAATTTTAACAATATGGACAGAATAAATGACTTAAAAATAGTGAGTACACGAGAAGTAGGTACAGTTTATAAATTATTACAGGATACAATTACTTAATCATGAAGCAGTATGTCAAAATCACAGAGCCAAGAGTAAAGGCACTAACAGAATGTAAGATAATCATATTTAAAAATAAATAATAATTGTAATTATATAAACATTTTAAAAAATGATTTTGACTTTTAAAAAGAATAAAGAGTTTTTAATAAGTTTTGCAAGTTTCCAAAGCCGCAGACTGCATGTTCTTGGCTTGTGTCACCAGCTCCTGCTACTTTACCCTGAAGATGGAGGCTCTATAATGTCTTCCGAAACACTGTGGCTACAACCCAAAAGCCAAGAACAAGTAAGTGAAGAGATTTGGGTGGCTTTTAACAGTGACGTCTTTAGAGCTGATGAGGGTGATTGAAGTGAATATGGAGCAGCGCCGGAATGAAGGGGCGGAGGAAACTGGAGATCCCCGAGAAAATTCGCCGACCAACGGCACCACCCAGTAAGATTCCCACTTGCAAAAATCCGGTGACCCGCCTGGGAATTGAACCCAGTTCGTTCAGCCACCGTGGCCCCTCCAAGAACAAGAAATATAAACACCGTCCTTACCTACTGACCTGAATATATATATATATATATATATATATATATATATATATATATTATATATATATATATATATATATATATATATATATATATATATATATATATATATATATATATGCACACACGCACCCACGCACACACACACGCGTTGCAAAAAGCAAAAGGGAACCAATTTCAGTTACAACAACTTTAAACCTCAAATGTCTAAACAGATGACATTATGTAGAAAAACTTTTCACAATTTATTGCAAACATTACACAGTTATTTCAGTTAGTAAACAGTTAGGGAATTTTTTTTTTTTTTTTTTTTTTTCAAAGATAGGTTTCAAAAGTGCACATATCCACAGTTGAAGTTACTGTCATGGTAATGAACACCTCACCTCGGAGACGATGTATTACAACAACACACAGGTTCCATTTTACCTGGACCACTATATGTAAAGCATTTTTAAATCTCTGATTTGAAGACTTCAGAGTCCACCTTACTTTATATATATATATATATATATATATATATATATATATATATATATAAAGTAAGGTGGACTCTGAAGTCCTCAAATCAGAGATTTAAAAATGCTTTACATATATATATATATATATATATATATATATATATATATATATATATATATATATATATATATATATATATATATATATATATATATATATAGACAGAGAGATGGGTGGAGGGGGGAGGGAAGGAGGGAGAGGGAGACAGTCAGATATATATATAGCAGTCATGTACCCACCACATTAATTACGATTGATATTTTCAAAAATATTAACACAAAAACACTTGACTGAAAACTATTTTCAATCCACCCAAATGAACCTGTGAAATTAAGTTTATTTTATCCCTGCCATGTCAGGACAAAGGAAGTAAAAATTATAAGTAATAATACAATCAGATTACATGAAAATGCACCAAGTACTCAAAAAAAATTATACTTTACACTTAATAGAATTCAAATACCCACCTGTAGACTCCGGTATATACGTAGGTGCCCCACTCATATGCAAGGATTTTTGCGAAAGTTCCAACTGACTTTTATAGTAACGGCAAGCAGGGTTAGGACAATTCTGAACAACCTCCACAATAAATTCCTTTTCCATGCCAAAACACTCCCGGCCAATCGTGTAAGATTCCATTACCTGACAAAAAAAAACATTGAAATTGTAACAAGAGTTCTTTGACAAGAAACAACAAGCTCTTAATGTCCACGATAAATGCATGAAGGTTATAAATTGCATTAAATAAGTCATGCTTACAAATTTGTTTGAATATCACAATAACTTTTGATAAACAGTTTCAAAAGTACCCATAAAAACATCACAGACAAAACTTAATTTGATGAATACCCAAATTAACACATGCACATTAAAAGCGTACTGAACATACGCACACAAAATCATTACAAACATCTGCATTTAATACATTTATAATCTATTCCCAGTAAAGTGAGCACTTTTGATATTCCTCTCATTTGGAATAATAGTCAATAAATATATTTTAATTTTAGCTTTAGAGGTGATCTTCCAAGTGCGGTGGAATATGCACACTGTGTTTATTACTTACATGGCAATATTTATTTTAAAAAGGTAGTTAAAAGATTAAAAAATGGATGGAAGGAAAACTCAACTAGGGCCTTAATAGTGCTCACTTTACCATGAACAGCATATAACAGTTATCAAGAATGCACTTGCACCATGAGGAAAATAGTTCTTATAAAGTGCACTGTCTCTGAGATAATGTCTGATTTTGGTAACACAAACTACTACTTATGTAGCAACATCTTTTAAATATGGTCCTCGTTCACTAAAGATGAAACATATTAACATGTGTGATTACTCTGCATCACTAACGCAAACTCGTCGGGGCTCGCCCGCCAGCATGTGGGTAGTGTGGTGACAGCCTATACACAGAGCAGGGTAGGATGGGAGTAATTGTACCGTACACAAATTACAAAATTACATGAACCCTCAAAAGATACATGAAACAAGATGGGACACAAGATGAGTATTCACAATAAACACGCACATGTGTGAAAATAAGTTTAGATGGCGTGGATGCCGCTGGATGAAGTTCGTAGCCGACCACGTGGTGCAGGTGGAATTGCAATATTTCTTTGTGAAAGCGGCAAATTAAATCAGACAAAATATTATTCTGATAGAGAAAATTATTCTCTTTATGATTTAAGTGATTGCAGGTATGTAGCATGTCTGATGGCAGTAAAATCAAACATTAAAATGACAGTGTGGTCAAGTACAAAAAGCATCAATTTACGTGAAATTACATAGAACCCTGACAAAATTTAACATAGAACCCTGAATAAAACATTGCACATACAATATTACACAGATAAGCTCTCAAAACACAATGATGGCATATAAAAATACTTGGCGTTGGTCAGCCACTTGGTGATACGTGATGTTGCCGTAAATATTCAAACATGGGAAATACCCTCAAATACATACATAAAAAAAATTTCATTTGTAGGCCCCAATTTATGTGTGTGCAAATTTATGCCAAAATGTTTTCTGAAGATAGCAAAAGCACTTTGTTAAAAAGCTGTTGCAATATTTTTTTTTCATATAAAATGAAATAATTTCTGCAACTTTTCAGGTCTTTTCCACTGTGCTGTTTAATTTCCAAGCCTTTATAAAAAAATTGTATGAATTTAAATGGCATAGTTCTGAGTGCTGATTGTAAATAGCAATATGATTTTGTGTGTTAAAAGTCCTATCAGTTGTTAATTGTAGGAATCTACAATCTGAAACGAATCAGGCATTGACAGAGAATCAAGAATCTAGTATCAGTATCAAAAAAATTTGGAATTGTCCCTTCTCTAATAATTATACTAATTTTTTTTATTTAAAATTAAATAGCTATGTATGTACACAATAAATTCATAAAAGAAAAAAATATCTATTTACAGTATGTTCTTGTTTAATGGACAGGTAATTTTCCCAGGGAGTTGTCCTCATTTGAAACAAAGTAATGTAATCTGTCAAGGTCAGGTTTCTCTATCATGCAGAAACACCTAGATTTTGCTTTGTATCTCAAAAATTGTGCATTAAAAACAAAAAAAAAAGGAAGGGGAATGTGTTTAGTTTAGTTTAAAAAACAGTTGTTCTTATGTATGTACTACACTATGAAAAGTATCTGTACCTTCTGGTTGAAATTAATTTTTGTTTACCCAATTCAAGTTTGCTCCCTGCAAAACTGGCTAAACTCTGGAATATATATCAACTCATAAAAATTCTACCATTATAAAACAAATCAGAATTTGACTCCATTCTGCATGTTCATTAACATAATCAGTTACGTCTATTGCAATTTGAAAATACAATGTCTACATCAATGGTACCTTCAAGTAAGTACTACAATTATTATGCTTACTGTCAATACAGTAAAACTTTTTAATAAAAACCTCATTAATAAAAGTTATCATTATACAAAGTTGTCTTCTTCCCCTTGGAGTGAGATTTGAATTCAACATTAATTTATATGCTTAATAAAATATATTTGCAGGTAATAAGAATGTATTACTATCCATATGCTGAATCACAAAGTGGACATTTGAGTTTTTATGAACATTGTAAATACCTGTTAATACAGGCTGTCCACTGAAATTCCTTTTTGGAATTCCCTGACTTTTCTAGTCAGAATCTTACCATTTTCCCCGGCATATTTTCAGGACTGAAACCTTCCAATACAATATTTTTCCACTGCTGACAGATCAAATATACTATCAGCGAAGTTGCATTAAATTACACAGCAAGAGACCAAGTAAGCAGGGCCAAAATTGTTTTCAGCACATTGATATTTCTAGCGATACAAGCTACTGAATTCACATGAATTCTCATTACAAATTTCAAAAATACTTTATATTGTACCCATAGGCACTTGGCAAAAATGTATTATTGCCAGTTAACAAACTTAAAAAATTTGAATTTTAGAACAAAAGTTTTACATAGTAGCAATTATTTACTTTTCCCTGAGGGTAGATACCCTATAATACAAACTTTACAATTACAAACTGCAAAAATTCAGGTCCCTTGAGCTTTGTGATAAAGAGGTATCACTGTCATATGAAATTTCACTACCATATTGATCTCGTAACCTAGGTCCTACCCTTTACACGTCAGTGACGTAACTCATCCCCACCAAGCAGATAGCCACAGGAGCCTGTTTGTTCCCACAGACCCATGCATGTAACCCAATACATGTGGGAGCATGGCCTCGAAAAAGCATAAAATGGCAAGGAAATTGCTAATGCTATTGTCACCACTGACATAAAATCATTGAAAGCACTTGATAGTAACGCCAGTCTCCAATATCCCTAAATTGCAGATTCGAGAACTCTGCCATTTGCAAGATTAGTGTGGAATGTAAGGCAGATTACGGCACTTCTCAAGTGCAACTGTGGTTTATTTACCTCAGTCTGTTTACCCAGCTCTGGATCCATTACATATAGACAGTCAAGTCAGTTCAGTAGCTTAGCGTACAGCATCATTCAGTCTCAGTCAGCTCAAGCCGGTATATCTCAGGCTTGGAGAGATTCTGAAGTGCATTAAACTAGTTCAGTGTACATCTGTTTGGGTAACAGCTGTTCTAGGTTATTAGGGCTGCCAAACATCTGGTAACCACTTCTGACTCTCACTCCTGGTAAGGAGTGGGAATCTCTCTCAACCACCTTTCCAGATACACAAGGTACCTTCTCTTCCCACCGTCAGGGGCAAATACAAGGTGTGTGGGAGGGAATTACAGAGGACATGAACCCCCCCCCCCCCCCAAACACTGCAAATATTTCAAAATTGAAATTAAATAACATCACATCATTTAAATGCTAATTTTATTTTTCCTAAAATTAAGTTGAGAAAGTGCCTCCCACCCGTGCTACGAATCAAAAGTCTACGACATGCACCTGCACAATGGGGAAGTGCGAAAGTCTAAATTCCCTCCTGCCCGCTGTAGGGCAGCAGTAATTCCAACCTAGGGACACCTGTAGCTGTATAACAAGTGATGCCAAAGCTGTGCTCAGACCACGCAGCTCAAGGAACAACTGAAAGCCTATGACTACAAGATTGAAACTCTTCATGCAGTAGAATTATAGGATCAATCATGAATTCCGCCACCCCAATTCAATCAGTGGAGATAACTTACAGCTCTAACTGTTCCTTCCAGGCTCAGATGCAGTCCATGAGGTCCATTCATGTGTTTCAGCATGACTGCATTTGCAAAATGCTCATATGGGAGAATAATCTTACCATTCTCCCTGAGAATCAGCCTTCCTTGACCATCAAGAGCAACCCGAGAGGCCATCATCCTAAAAAGAGCAAAAACACACCTTGAGATGAATACTAAATTAACCAATTACTCTCCAAATTACCAAATAAATTCAAAATGACATCAAAACACAAGAAAAATTAAAAAAAATTATCTTTTCTGTTTCTGAAATTTTATCAATGCACCTTCATTGTGATAGACTTCTTTCAAAACTGTTTTCTTGGTTTATTTTTATAAGTACAGTAAAATCTCATTAATGCAGACTAATTAGGGCTTTAACTCATCCACATTAAAAAATAATCTACAAAATGAGCAGAGGTATAGTTAAAATACCCTTTACAATAGCAAAAAACATCTATTTTACCCTTAATTCAAATAGTACAACACAAATTCTAAATTACTCCACAGAAAAAAACTACATAACCATAAAATCTGATTAAGTTGTGTATGTACGTACATAACAATGGTTTCTACTGTACTTAGAACTTGCGTCACTTGACACGCTCACTAGTCTGAAGAAACTACTGTCACACTTTCGACAATTTCCCCCTCCATTAATATATGATAAACTAGATCTTCTTCATCTGCTTCTAGCCATAACTCACTGTCTTCTAGTGTCACAGCATTTTCGCCACCTTGGTGGAAAGTGTTCTGGGAATCTTCTGTTTCAAATCCAGCTGTTTATGGGTTAACATTTTCATTTATCAAAAGTTTTTCCCCTGAATTAACCAAAGTTGAGGGTTATATATAATTCACAGCAGCTGAAATATTAAAAGACATAGATCTCAAATTGTTAGCTTTGACATTCTTTAATGTCTTCTGCCCTCTTCTCCTACAGCCAGTTCATCAACTTCCATGTGGGTTTTTTCAACCATTGTCGCTCCGTTTGTCAGGTAATATTTAGTAAGGTAAGAGTTTCCGTGTTGCTGTGCAAAAAATGCTGACGAAAGTCACTCCATTTAAAAGGAATTTTTTTGTATAGATGTTTATGACCCTGCATAGATGCCTTGGTCAATAGAATGATCAAAGATATTGCACTTAGAGGCATAAACACATAAATAATCTTCTCATAGTCATTTGTCAGCTTTTCCACATGTGGATGTGCTGCAACATTGTCAAGTAAAATAAGGGTTTTCACTTTCCCTTCAGGAAATTTGAAAACTTCAGTTTGGTATCTTTCAATTTCGGGAACTGCTTTTTCGTGAAATCTATCCATTGTGATATCTGAAGTGAATCACACCTCCTAAGAGCTGCAGTAGCATACTGGTAAATTTGTCTCTATAATTATTATTGCCCGTGGCTTTTTTATACTAGCCCACAATTTTCCATCAGCATTTTTGCAGAGCGACATGGAAACTCATTCTTACTAATATTTCTTCCACTTTGATTTTGTCGGGTAAGACTATCCAATACAAGCCCATCTCATCATAACTATACAACTCTGAACACTTTATTTTTTCCCCCCATTAAAAAATAGTTCAGTATTTTCCTACAGGTCTCAACAGCTTCAACCTCTGCACCAAAACATTCAAAACATACTTTTTTATTTTTTATGATATGACACTTTCTGAACCTAAACAAACCATCCGAACTGGCTTAATAGTTGCTAATGCCCATTTATTAGGTGCAGCAGACAGTGTGTCAATCCCTCCCACGGCAAATCAAGAAAAACAAAGCTAAGAAAACCATTTATAAAAGGCATCATCCAGAGATTGTTCTGTAGGCATCCACATTCTTTTCACAACACTTGTTTCCTTTTCTGTATATCTGAAACAGCCTGTTTGATTATGCCACATTCCACAAAAATGCTAACCTTTTCTAGTTTTTTTCTATCAAACATAGTTCATCATAGAGAGATGGCCCTATATTTACATTTTTTACCTTAGTAGGGTTGCTTAACATCACTGCACGAAAATGACAACACTGTAACACTGTTTTCAAATCACACAACAACTGCAAATAAGTAAAGAGACAGTGTAACACAAGACGTGATGTGTGGCATACAAGACAAAGTGGCTGACAGCAAAAGCTTAAGAGATGAGTCACGGCAGATTAACACTCTGCTACTGCCATTCGCACAATAAATGTGTAGTTGCAGTCTTGCATCCATAGCTCAGCTATTTACTTGGTTTTTTACATGCTGTCTGGATATTAAACTATATGTGGCTTAATGAGGATCAACCGTGGCACCATTCAACAATTAAAATTTTAAATAGAAATTATACTCTGTTTTATTTCAATACGTGTGATATGAAATTCAAAGTTTTAACGACAGTTTAATCACTTTGAATAAAATGAAGTGTCCTGGCTGACTCACTCAACACACAGCCCAAACGACTGGATGCAAAAGCATGGAAATTTTGGGATGGTTTCTCCTTAGAGCACAGCACTCACTGAAAAGGCACCTTCCAAACAGATACCTGAAACCTAATTTTAGTCTTCTATTTTGAAATTCAAACCCCAAGAGAGTGAAAAGGGGTGAAATATGTTTTTTAAAACTTCTCAGTACATCATTGACCCAAAGAGATATCATTAGGCTCCTTGCTTAAAAGGATACATAAATAAATGGATGAAAACAAATTGCTGTAAAGATTTTTTTCAAATTCTACCCATAATATGGTGAAAAGGGTTAAAAGTTGGGGAATCTTTCAATAGATCACTGATAGAATACTGATATACTTTTTGCTTCCAAAAGTTGGCCATTCATTTGCATACAAAAGAATTTCCAGATTTATAAAAATTCAAACTCCCTAAGGTGAAAAGGAGTGAAATGTATTTTTTATGTTATGTTAACTATATTACTTATACATGTTGCTGGTCTGCAACACTTCCTTTGCCCTGTCCTGCTCGAGCAAGCAACACAGCGTGCCCTGAGCGGTGGTATTTCAAGGAGTACATAGTAATTTTCAAAGGCAAGCCGCCATGTGTGTCAGATAAGCCTATTGAGACACACACTCGAGTACTTCAGCAGATAGGATTTCTTGGGTTATCTTTGCATGAATGTTCTGGTCATCATCTTGGCCTCTCTCAGCGACACTCTTGAATACAAGGAACCTTCTCAATCGGGCCAATGAGACTATTTAAGCCAGGATGGGCCTCCGAGCTGACAGTTTAGAGTTTGAAGAATTGTACGACCTTAAGCACCAGGTGTGCCAAGAGAGTGAAGCAACGAACCAGCAAGACAAGTGAAGTCTGCAGACTGAAACATCTTCCTTAGTAACATAAACAAAACATTAATCAGTTAGTGTGGCGAGTTGTAAAACCAACATGTGTACAGGGAGGTATGCAGAATATATTGAAAAACTACAAAAATAAGTATAAAATGAAGTAAAATACATAGAAAAAATTTGTAAGTGCAAATATAGTGAAGTAAAAAAGGTACTATTGTTCATAGTGTAAGGATTTATTATGGAAAAAAATAGTATATGTTATGGTGATAGATTGAACATCAAGTAAAGAAGATAAGAGAGTGAACTCACACAGTGGCAGTACATGAGTACGTTGAGGAAAGGTAAATGAAGAGTTACTGAAATGTGAGTATGTGTGTGAGTAAATAAAAAACTATTATGAGAGGTATGAAGTAGTTGCTATGGTAGAAATTGATGGATAACAAGCTAGGAGGTAAGTTATGGGTGTTGATGTGTATATAAATATGCACAGATGTATGTGTTGTATTATAGTTTAGTATTATATGTGGCTGAGTTAAGTGCTGTAGTTAGGTAATGTTAGATATGAAAACCTGTTAAATTCACATTGGAACAGTTAGGTTTCTGTAGGGAAAACAAAAATATTACTTGTAGTAAGAGGAGATATATTTCAGGCAATGCAATATAAGGTACCATACCACACTATTGTATGGAGATGTGAGTTCGGGTCCAATTGTATTTTGGAATACAATATGTAATTTATGCATCTGCTGAGCTTTTATATCCTGTTCTGTGATTCACCTACTACGATGCTGTTTTAAACAATGCACAGGCTGATTCACTGACTCTTCGATAAAGTGTTTCGCCACTATTTTAATTTTTTTGTTTTAGTTAGCTTTCAATAGGATTTGATTACCACGTTCTGTGCTTCATCCACTCCAGATCCATTTTAAATGAGGCACCGAAATATTCAACGACAGATGTGACTTCAGTGACATTTTTTGCAGCTACATTTTATTTTATTTAAATCTTCCAAAAGAAAATGTTTACCATCTTCTATGATTCATCCAACCAGCTGACATATTAAACAAGCACTGAGCGACTCTCAGAAAAATGTTGCTCTTTCATGCAAACATAACCCTTTCTTTAATATTGGGATAGCAGTGGATGGCATAGTATAATATAGGTACTTCAGTGGAGAGTTGAAGCAAATTATGATAGCAGAAAAGGTATAGAGTAGTATGGTTGAGGGAAATATAGTCTATTCATGGTTTCTTCACTCTCTTTGATCCAAACCTTTAAAAATCACCCCATGTAGGTATGATGTATTGTTGTCTCCTAATGTATATGTTGTATATCACAAGTATTTTATATCTATGTTAACATGAAAATGCCTTATTTTTTGGGTAAATTGAACTTTTACTTATATTTTATGTATGATTTATAATATTTAATTTTTTATTAATATAAATAAAACCAGGGAGAAAATAAGTGTGTTGGTAATGCCTAGTAAGGAGTAGTTTTTATGTAGAATATTATTACACTAAATGTGCACGAATGTGGGGCGTTGTCCCTTTGGTGTAATTTTCTAGACTAGGTTAAGCTTTGTTTGCATGAGGTGGAGGAACATTCTGGAAGTAGAATTTTAGCAGGTCAGGCTTCATAAAAGTGTGAAGTAACCATGAATGAGCTATAGTGTAAATGTGCCACAGAATAGTGTTGTACAACTGAGCGGATGGGGTGAAGTATATTTTCCAATACCATATACTACAATATCAAGACATATAACTGAGCCCATCTGCTCAACTGTAGGCCTACTTCCCCATACCAAAGTCTATATCTATGTTACAATTGTCCCAAATGAAAACCCTGACATTCCCATAGAATTGTAAAGGTAGAGAAGCAGTGGAGTAATAGATAAAAATGTGCAGCATTGATGCCATGTGGTATAGTCATCACTTCCAAGTCAACAGTCGGTACCAGGTCATATATAAGTCCCCCAACTTATTGTTAACAGTTAATACAAATACATTTTAACCCATTTACACTTTGTGTACACAACAAACCCAGAGTGTCTACTGATTTCCAACTAACTAAATTCATTAGTCATAGACTGATAGAGGTCTCTGCCTGCTGACGTAGCAGTATCACATGATGCCAATGTGGAGGGGGTACAACTAAGAGAAGCAAAATTTGCTCAATGAACACTGCCATGCGGTCAATACATACTATGGTAACATCTTACCTGAATTATATTGAGTAGTATAACCTGGGGTTGTTAAATGTAGCATCACTTCACACATTTCTATAAGCAAATCAAGCTATTAACATTGCAAAACAACCAGTTGTCAGAATAATTGCCTCATGTGACAGCCACATTTCATCTTACGTACAGGATAGTTTTAAACATTTTGTACATTCACGTTACATAAAAATGTCAAGTAGTGATGGATGTCATAATTAATAAATAGATAAATAAAAACACCTTTCTCTTCTTCTTTTCGTTTAGGCCAACTGTGGACCACATTAATTTAGTTTTAACTACTTTTGGCCTTTGAACTTCACCCAGTACTCTCTCATTCTTTCACTCTGTATTCTCCTCCTCTCTTACAATCAAGGTGCTTGGGTCTGGTATATCATTTTGTTCTTGGAAACTCCTCGTGTTGTTAGTTATAGACTTGTATGCTGACTTCTGCACCTTGTATTCTCATCACATCCAGGACCTTTTTCACATCCTGATGCCACCATACCATAGTTTTCCTGGTCACAAAAAGCCTTATTATATAATTGGTTAATCTTCCCAGGTCCATTCTACAGATGTGTCCGAAGAATACTGTTCTTCTTTTCTGGCTGGTGTCCGAGATCTTCTCTATATTGAGGTACAATTCTTGGTTCCCTTTCTTTCTGTATGATCCACTTTCTGTTCTTCAAGGTCCCAGTATTTACCTCAGAATCTTTCTCTCCACTATGTTGTTTTATAAGGCTTCCAGATGGATCATTGTCTGATAGTGTCTCAGTTTTGCATTGATTGAGATATTGAGATATTGTGCTTGTTGTCTGTGTACTGTACATTGTTATTAGTAGTACCTTGTTGTACCTCTATATCAGTGCGTCTTTTTCTGATAGATTGTTTTCTATCCACTCTCTTAGGCATTTTAATCTCTCCCCTTTCTGGATCCTTTCCCCCTGCACTGTCATCCATTTTGTGGCTGTTTCGATGTTGGTCATGTATTGTGTCTTCTCAAAAGAACTGGAGGTAAATTGTGAGGTGAAATTTTATCAAGAAAACTTAATTTTTTTTTGTACCGGGCCACAATTTCCCAGATGTTCATACCCCTCCCCACTATCGTATTTGTAACTTGTATTGGTAATGTTGTAAAATTGGGTATTGTTCATTTAGGTCTTTTTGCAATTTAACATGTTGTCATTAATAAATTTTATGATGATGTACATATTGTTCACTCGTTCTACCCCACAATTTCCTTGTTTTTCATAATCCTCCCCACTATGTTAAGTTAAATTTAATTTTGTAACGAACTCACAGACTACATCGCCATCAATTCTCCAACATAACGTAACATTCCATTTGACTCTTCATACACTCAAATCACCCCACAAATAAGTATTATAATTTCACTTTCTGCATTCAGATATTACTTACCACAGCAACACTCACACTTTCGCACAATTGTTTTATTTAACGCATCCAAATGAATTAATTGCAACAAAACACGCTTCTAAGCACTTTTGTAACCGTTAAAAACTTCAAACGTCCCTTCAGTAACTTCTCAGAATGTAACTGTGACATGAACTATCGACAAATTGTCATACTACAGGATAGTCAAATTAATGGTAACTCACCACATTAAGTTACATCTCGTACCAATACTACTTGGTCATCGTACACAAATCCAAATAGTAATACGTACCATAAATGGAACGTGAAACATGTCGCCGGTCAAATGTAAACATACAGAGCGGACCGCTTGTACATTAAAAAATTTTATTTTCGATGTTTTACTTAATATATCATCAAGCCCCTGTAGATATCAATCAGCAAGTAAGCCTCGAGTAATTCACCAGAATTACATGTTCTTCTGACTTGTTTTACACCTGTGTTGTTTATACCTGAATAACCCTATTTCCACTGCATAAATATACCCTGTAAATGACATATTAAACATTAACGATTTATTTCAAATGGTAATCTCACATTTAATACAATTATTTGACTCATATAAATATATTCTACGTAAATTATACGTGTTTTATAGGCCTAGCATAAACACAGCAATCTTGATAACCCTCCTCCTCATTACATTAAATTTTTTACAGAATACTACTTAAAGCCTTTCCAAAATATCTAGTAATTATGATTACTAACAATCATATCTAACATATATTATCCAGGTATTATTTTTCCGATTTTCGTAAAAACCTCTAATCTGGAAATTTACCTCACAATAAATCTGGGACAAAATCAGTTAAACTATCATCTATTTATTTTTCAAGTAACGTATTTCTAGTTCACGCACTTGCCAAAATATGTCACCACACAGCTTTCAGTCCGCATTCACTTCATCTTCACCCTTGTTTACATGAAACCCAGATTGAAATCTTTACTTGAACGCAACTTTCGGTCTACGTCCGCTCTTTGATCGCTATGGTTTAACTCCAGTCATAAGTTTCACTCCAAATGTAGCAAATGATTGTGATAATGAAGTGATGTGTCAACTTAAAGTATGGCATGTTTCAAAAGAGTTGTGATTTTCAAGACATGAAATCATAAATGAGGTATGAAAGGATTGAACAAAATGTAAGCAAAAAACTACACAGTTAATTACCTTATGAGCATAAACACATTAAAATACAACACAGTCATTAAAAGTCATGCACAGTAAAGAAATATACAGATTAACTCTAAAATAAATACAATTTTTAATACTTGTAAATTCCACGAGACTTACTGAAGATACGCTGCACTAGGAAGCATGGAGGCCTCTTTCAGTTCCGCAAAACATTGCAGCAGCTCCACAGACGGATTCCAACCCTTGTTCTGGAGGTACAACTGTAGTAACATGTACAGTTTCTCCGTAACATATCCTGGTCCAGGAAATGGAGGGCCCATTTCTGTCTGAATACCTTTCGCGACTATGTTCTTCATTGTCTCTGCAAGATCCATCTGGCAATTATAGCTGGCTTCTCAATAAAATTCTGTAAAAATAACACCAACTTGTGTCAATTACAACACCGAATATATAAAGTGACACAACAATGACTATAGCTAGTCCTGAAAGTTGTGCGTTATCAAAATATATATCCAAATGTTTACGTTTTATCCTTGGTGTAGGTTAAAACTTTCACTTCATACTTCAATTGCTATTATATTTATCATACGTCGATATTTTAAAAACTATTAGAAATATTGTCATATCACGTGCAATTGTACTAAAAAAAACCATTACCTATGCCACATTATGAATAAAGAATGTATTATTTCCTTTCGTCAAATACTTCCATTACTGCTGTCACAAAAAAAAAAAGTTTTTGTTCGCATCCTCGCTCTGTTCGAAGCTCGAGATAAACACTCACCCTGTGCGTACACCCTCACCCGCGTACAGTAAATACAGTATTAAGACAACCAGCTGCGTCTTGTTACCATGGCAACAAGAGAATTGTCTTCGGAAATGGAGCGTAAAGATGTCTTTCGCAGTGTTCCTTCACCGTATAAGGAACAGCTGATTGATATATCCAATGGCTTTGTTTTCTTCTTCCTCCACTGTCGTGCAGCCAACGTAACATTGTCAAATATTATTTTCTCAGAATACAAATACATGTATGTATAATCTCAAATTAGAAACATAATAATTAAAATAATTCCTGTTTTTAAGACATCCTGAATGATAAAACAATGATATACACTAATAATAATCGGTCAAGGCCAGGACCGTGTTCAAGGTAGGATTAATGAAATGTGTATAAAATATTCTCCAGAGAAGTTTGTACTTTAGTAATTTCCATTTTTTTTTTTTTTTAATAATTATCCAAAAATTAGCTTTAAATCTTGAAATACATGGAAATAAGATGGTAGGCAGGGAATCTTAAAAATCTGCCTTTCGGATGCGTTCTTTTAAGTGTATTCAGTGTATTATAGTGCAACTATCAACATGATTTTTTTTTTCCATGGACCTCGGGGTCGGTTAAATACACGTTTTTATAGGAGCAAGAAATTTGCACTTGCGTTGCAAAAAATTGTATTAAATATGAACAAACAGAGGTGGAAGTAGTTGCGTACCGATGTAAAATGCAGAGAAATCAGCTCCCAAGCAGATACCTTGGAGCAAGTGCGATTACTCTCACTTCGCATGCACAGTCGACACATGTAGCTAACGAACATCACAGGTATCATTTAAGTAATTGTCAATAAATATGTTTTGGTTCGCTGTTTTCAGTGGCAAATTGTGTAAATTACTAAATGAGAGTGATTTCAACAACAAATTGTAAGTTAAAAGATAATGTTTTTTTTTTGTTTGGGTGCACAGCTGTTGAGGTGAAGCATGCTTCATTATTAGATGTACAGCAGTATCCAATTATTAGGATACTATTTCAGCTACATGCCTTACAAATTATACTTTTTTGCATGAACATGAGAGAAATATTGTTTATGACACATGAATATTCTGACTTTGTTTTGATGACATTAAAAAATCCCAGGTGACGTTCTCGGCTAGGGGAATAACTGATGACCATTCATAACAAGTCATACTTGGGCAAACCACCTGACGTGCCATTGCTTTTGCCATCTGGGGAGTTGTTAAGATGACGGCGGTTGTAGGTTATGCCCGTGCAGGCACCAGTGCTCTCCTCAGTGTAGAGCAAGAAGTATTGCATTGGGTCATGGGCCTATCGCCTAAATGTAGCCCCCAGATGTGCAGATATCTTTGTAGATGTTATAATTCAAGGTTCAACTATATCCATCCTTTGCCTTGTTTAGTAGAGGCTATCCAAGCTACCTCTATACGCTTGTACTAAAAGATGAGGGATTGTTCCGGTCCTCCCATGCCGTTATCAGTGCACATTTTTAAGTTATGGGGTCGTTAGACGACCCGAAAAATAAATTGGATGCCGAACTTCCGGGACAATCGCATTTTATTTTACTTGTTCCCTCATAAAGAGGCACTTATATAAACACTAGCTCATATTTAGTTGGAGCGTACTTAACCTGACAAAAATGATGCGAAGCCGATAGTGGTTACATGAACAAGTTTAGTGCCAGACATGTATAAAATGAACTGGGTTGCTGTGCGGCACTCTCCCCGGATACGAAATGACTTATGGTTCCATATAAAAAACTTACTTTTTATACACTACATAATTGAGCCCAAATTTGGTGAAGGTCCGGGAAGGACGCGACGACGTGCGTCTACACAGCACCGAGGATACCACGCTACTCTCCTGGCATCGGGTGGGCTGCCTTCTCATTGGCCAGCCCATCCTGTGTCAGTTATGAAAAAACTCTTACATTACTTTTATTTCACATTATTAGATGAGTGATGCACTAACTTGATTCGAAATGACAAAATATTACATAAGAACACTTTCATTCAACTCATAAAACCTCTAATATTAAAAGGAAAATTAATATTTGTTATGGTGATATGCTGTGGCTTAATGGTAACCTAATGTCTTATGGTGTTCACAACATAAGAGTTCTGTTTTAGATTACGGGCAAAATATAATTGTCCAATTCAGAGTTTTATATCTCATCTTACAAATTTCTATAGCGACTTCCCAGTGTTTATTATCATAGTTCTCACATTTGCTTCTTTAATACATTTTCCATGAAAGTAGGGTTAGAAAACCCACGTGGTCACTGTTTACGTTTGACGTGTTCCTGACGTCCATGTATGCCTTGTGCCCGTTTTTTCCATCGCCGACGCATTAACCACACAGCAACATTCGACCAATCGACATTAGGTCGCAGTCTCGATCAGTGCAGGTCGACAAGAATGACGTTTACACTTTTCTTGCCGCCCTGTAACTTGTTGCCGTGGGTCATAATATTTAACATTCGTCACAAGAGGTAACACTCGTGATGAATGAATTTGAGGCCTAAGTGAGTGTGTCCCATGAAGTCACGATTGTTAGACACAACAGCCGTTGGAGGAAAAATTGCGATAAGCGGTGCCGCTTATTCCCACAGCTTTCCGATGTGCACAATGTCGATGGGCCCAGTGGCCGAATACGGATTGCGATGTGTCTACAAGTAGTGTCAAAAGACGGGGAATCACATCCCTGCAGGAAGTGTAAGTAGATATGAAAGGCCGATTCTAGCACAACTCAATTTTCATCGAAAAATATATGTTTTTTGGTCATGTTATGCTCCAAAATCAAGTTTTTTGCTCCAAAATCATGGTTTGAAATTCAAGAAACTAGGCATTCTAAAAAACAAGTAAATTTACTCCAAAATCAAGCATTTTTACCCCAAAATCAAGTAAATTTTCCACTTTTTCAAAAATTCCCAAGCACGATTTGTGTCACCTTAAAAACATTAAATTTTAAGCTTAAATCAAGCAAATTTCTCACTTTTGAAGTATAATTTTCATGTGTTCTAGAAATAGCAATTTTGCAAGCAAGCAATCTAAATAAAGCAAAATAAGCAAAATCAAATGAAAATATAAAAAAAATGTAATTGATAGAATTTATAGATTTTATTCAACAAAAGTAAAACACCAATAAGACTTTTTATAGTCTACAAATAAAGAAAAATCTGAAGTATAAACATTACTGATTCCTTAATCCCAACCATCACAACAATCCAAACCATAAACATCTACTTTAAAATCAGAAAATGTATTTGATCTTAAATCATTTTTATCGATCTTTAAAACAACTTTGAAATGAACAAGGTCCAATTCTTTATCAATAAAAGATTCTGTTTTTATAATTTCATATCCAATATTCGAAAGTTCAAAAAGATCTATGATTTGATCCATTTATAATATTTAAAAAATTTTATGTGTTTTATAAAAAAGAGGGACATATTATTGTTTGCAGATATATTCAAAATTTTTAGAAATACATGAATAAATTCATATGATTTAGACCCTGCATGGTATTTTACAGCACCAGGTTTATCGTGGGATGCAATGTTAAAAATAACTAAACCACCACTAGATTTATTTCATAACTATGATATGATTTTAATGATTGTAAAAGGAATTAGAGGCGGTATTTTACAATGTTGTAAGTGATATGTTAAAGCAAATAACAAATATTTAGAAGACTTTAATCCTAATCAAGAATCAAATTATTTAGCTTATCTCGATGCTAATAATTTATATGGCTGGGTAATGTCACAATATTTACCATATGGAGGTTTTGAATGGGTTTATTATAGATTAAATGATTTATAGTAGTGTAATATAAAAATATTAAATTAGAAAGATGATTCACAATATTGATTATATGTTAGAAATTAATTTAGAATGTCCACAAGAACTACATAATATACACAAAGATTTACCTTTTGTCCTGAAAATAAGATAGTTCCAAAAACAAATCAATCTAAATTATTAACAAGTTTACATAAAAAATAAAAGTATGAAATACACTATCATAATTTAAAACAGTGTCTAAATAATGTTTTAAAACTTACAAAAATACATAGAATATTAACATTCCATCAGTCTGGTTGGATTAAAAAAGTATATGGATTTAAACACAACAATGAGAACTAATGCTAAAAATTATTTTAAAAAAAAATTCTTATAAGCTCATGAATAACTCAGTGTTTGGTAAAACTATGGAAATATTAGAAACAGAGTTGATATAAAACTAGTATCAGATGGTGAAAATTGTGAAAAATTAGTAGCAAAATTAAATTTCAAAGTACTATATTTAATGAAAATCTTGTAGCTATACATATGAATAAAACAAATGTAAAATTTAATAAACCAATTTATGTGGGTATGTAAATTTTAGATATTTCAAAATATTTAATGTATGATTTTCATTATAAAGGGATGAAACCAAAATATGATGATGAGTTGTGTTATCAAGATACCACTAGTTATATATTTAACATAAAAACAGAAGATTTCTATGAAGATATGAAGTCAATGATAGAAAAATTAGATACAAGTGGTTAACCAAAATACATTATCTATAACATGCCAAAAATAAGTAAAAAAAGTTTTAGATAAAGAAAACAAAAAATCTAAAGGCATGAAAAATGTGTTATTAATAAGAGAATTACATTCGAAGGCTATAAGAATTGTTTGTTTGATGAGAAAATTCAATTTAGAACAGTGGATTTAATAAGGAATGTGAAACAAAATATATACACTAGAAGTTAATAAAATCACATAAAGTCATTGTGATAAAAGAATTACACTACAAAATAAAATCGATATACTGCCATATGGATATCGAAATTTATAACTAAGTTTTATATTATTATATTTTAAACTTCTTTAATCTCCAAAACAATGTCGATATCAGAACCATCAAAATCAATTACATTTCCATTTTTGTCTCTAATTTCTAAGAAAATATAATTTAAATGTTCATTATTTATTCTATAAAAAATTTGATATGGGGCTCATAGCTAATGTACTCTCTAAAACCAAACATAGTTTTGGTTTAAAACATACCATATGCCAAGTTACAATGAATATTGATTGTTTTATATGGACTAAAATTCGGCAATTTAGTCCCTACAAAAATGTTATCTTTTTCAATAGTCAGAGTTTTTCAAAGCCAAGAACATCAGATAAGTCATCATCAAGTTTAATATAAATATTAGTTTTGCTCGATTTCTATTTTTCACATTGTCTGTTGTCAATTCAATGTTATTTTTTTTGGAAATGGCTCAATTGAATATATAGCTTATTTTAATGATTCAACATGGTATTGGCCTTTGGGAATGGTTATAATTTCATTTTGTTCAATGGTATCACTTTTTTTTTCAATTGTAGTTACAGTATTACTGTCTATACTTGGTATTAAAATTTTGCATGAAAACTAATTAAACCTATCGATTTATCTTTATGAATTATATCTTAGTGAAGTTTCTTCTTTAAAATAGAACTATTGTTTGTTAACTTGAAAACTTAATTTGACAGCTCAAGCAGTCGCGACAAAGTCATATGATCGATTTATTACAAACATTATTGTACTTAAATGAGTAAGTTCACTGGGGTGATGATGTTTTAATTTCTGAAAAATATCTAAGAATTAAAAAATTGCATTCTTTTGCCTGATAATATAATAGCTATAATGGTATGTCCAAGTAATAGTGGAAAAATTAATTTGATGATAAATTTATATCTAATATAGGGTAGTTAAACTTTAATAAATTACTTGTTGCTCTAAAAGTTTGAATCAACCAAAATATACTCAACTTCAAGACAATTTTGAAGAGATATCCAAAAAAATTTAAGAACACATGGCATGTTTTAAAAATATCACAGAAGAAATGGATCCTTTAGATCAATGCAAAAACCAATTTTCTCTAATTGTATTTGATGATTACTCGAGGAAGACATTAAAATATCGAT
Organism: Dryococelus australis; assembly: GCA_029891345.1. Taxonomy (NCBI): domain Eukaryota; kingdom Metazoa; phylum Arthropoda; class Insecta; order Phasmatodea; family Phasmatidae; genus Dryococelus; species Dryococelus australis. The sequence goes on along the minus strand of CM056993.1, from coordinate 245,860,904 downwards.
GTTTTCTATTTGGCTCAAACTTATTCCAGAGTTCCTAAACAAATGGTAAGAGACAATACAAATTTTTTGTGGATATTTAGACAATATGATACTAACTTAAAGCATATTTATAATGATTTTGTTGGTGGAGATGTGCCTTATGAAAAATTTAAAGATATTTGCACAAAATGTTTGGGCGAAGTTTATTGATTTATTACAATAGATATGAATAAAAAAAATTATGACGTTAAGTATAGAAATAAAATGAGAGTGTTTACATTTTAAAACTTTATATATATAAATGAAGACTTATATAATTATTCTTGCCATTACAAATATAATTTTTGCACTATCCGAAAAAGAGAATCAGACAATATATGTTATCAACTTTTTAAAATAAATATGGATATATAGAAGGTGATGCATTTATGCTTTCAAAAATCGATACTAAAAAGTACGAAACGTCTTTAAGAATATTTCAAGAATATGACAACCACTCTTCAATCGAAGGTAAACTCAATGAAGAAGCACTTAATTTAATCAACAAGTCAAGATGAGATGTTAAATACAATATATTCTAAACATACTCAACCACGAACCAATGGAATAAAAAACATTAAAATGGAATTTTGCGTATGCGAATAAATCAATTACAAATTTAGCAAAAAAGCTTTTAACATTTGGCAAAAACACACAAGTTTGAATTTTGATTACAATACAAAAATTCCAGCCATAGTTATATCATACAAAGAAGGTCAACATAAATACCAGAGATTACACAGATTTTGTCCTTATACATTATTTCCGAATGGTAGTGCACTAACCCATTCATTTTTCCCAAATCAACAAAATAGTCTTGTTCGAATTCATATCAATATGCAGGAATATTGGTATAATGATGGAAAAAACACTCCTGAAAATGAATTTAAATTATTAGCAGTTTTGATCCACGAAATTGGACATGCATTAGGTCTTCAACATACAAATGATAGAAATGCGATCACGTATCCAATTCTCAACAATGACGTGGTTGATTTGCAACCAGACGATACACAAAAACTACAAAACTTGTATGGGCCACCACTACAAAATTATTTTAATGAAAATAAACCAATTGCTTCATGCAAAGATTTATATATATATATATATATATATATATATATATATATATATATATATATATATATATATATATGTGTGTGTGTGTGTGTGTGTTTTTAATTATTGATGGCGAACTTGTTATTTTTACAATAAAAATGTTTGGACAAAAGATTGGGAGACAAGAAAATAATCAATATGCAATTTTTGATAAGAAATTGGTTTTGGTTTTTACCAACCAATTACAATATTTTTTTTTATATTCCAAAGATCATCAGGTGAGCTAGTCCCCTTTGTTGTCGAGAAATGTTATTTGGGTGATTATCCTAGCTATAATCTTATTGATGGTTATCCAAAAAAATTTGCTTCATTTGGATTATATAAAATAAATGCTGTTTTTAATTCTTATTCGGGGAAAATCTTTATCTTTTATGAAAAGTTGTACTATGCAGAAATAAATTAACATAGTTTCTAGATAAAAAGGCATCGTCTAATTAATGAGAAATTTCCTATTTTACCAAATATAATAGACTCAGCTTTAAGATATATAAATGGTGTACTGCATTTTTTAAAATGAAACTTTCATGGAATATAATGAATTTACAAAAAAAAAAAAAATATTCACAAGAGTTGGCAAAAATAGCATTTCATTGTTTTGCATGAAGTGTGAGTCCTATAGTGAAATTACAAATAAAATTAAATATACTGTCGATGATTTAGAAAATCTAACTCCTTAAGAACTATTTAATTATAGAAAACTATAGAAAAAGTTATGAATGATTTGACTAGTGGTGCTTTACAAAATTATGTTCTGCCAAAATATAAAGTATTTTTATCAGAATTAGGTGGGCCCCAATTTGGGGCCCACCTAGATCATTATAGTGGAAGGGCAATTTACATTAATGAACCTGGTTTATATGAACTTATTTTCCACTCACATACTTAAAATTTCAACAGATTTTATAAAAAGGGTATTTGAAGAAATTATTCCTTCAGTTATAAAATATGACTTTTAAAATATGAAAAAACATCGACTTAAAAAGACCAGCAGATAAAAATAATAGAACATAAATCTGAACAACTAGCTTTAGGAAATAAAAACTTGAGCATTTTATCATGAATATGAAGCATTTTATAGACAAAGTTAAACAGAAAACGGAAAAAAATCCTCAATTAACAATTTTAAAGTTGGTAAAACAGATAATGTAATCACCAGAAATGTAAATTTCAATCATTTGCCCTATGAACAGAATAAATTTTACATTTGTTGCCATAAGAAAGTTTACGATGTGAACAAAACAGAAAAGTTAATTCACGAATTACTCGACGATTTTCGTGATAAAAAGAACAAGGAAATATTTGTTTTACACTACACTTATTTGCTTGAAATTGTAGAATCAGTTATTGAAGACATGAATAAACATTTTGATTACATCAATAATTTAACCAAAAAACATTTGCAGAAATACATACATTTAAACCAATTATTCCCGAGCCAGTGTCTTTAAGTAATTATGAGTTATCATCTAATTTAGAAACAAAATTATTTAAGTATTAGATAACTTCATTGCTGAAAACACTTAAAAAATTTCGTGCAAAAATTTATTAGAAATATTATAACTATGCAACACAGGTAATGCAAAATCTTGGAGTGAAGCGAAATAATTATTAAAATGGAAAGATGGTAAAACCCCAGTTAACCATAACAATACACACATTACAATTACATTTATTCAATGTTATGTTTTATTAAATATGGTGTTTCAGGCAGGACGAGTATCCCGCCTGCGAAATATTAAAATTTACACTATATCTGTTTTATTAAGCCAAGAGTTGTGAGAATTATAAAAAGCTAACCACTTTAAATAAATTTACTCGGCTGAGTCTGCTTTAGCTAACACATTATTGCCTTTAGTTTTTAAAACTTTTATAACCAAATATTCATCATGATAGTTTGTTTGATAATTTTGTATTCATAAAAACTAACCATTATAACATCTCCATTAATATCTTTTAATTTGTAAGTTGGCACATCAAAATTTAAAATTAACAAATAGTAAATAAGTCTGTTGACCAATTAGCATTATAACTTCTTCTAATTTTTTTTTTTTTACTTTGCTCACGCAAACAACATCTCCAAATTTATATTTTTGTTTAGTAAACACAAAATTTGTTTTCAATAAATTTTGTGCAGCATAGGCTGCTTTACCTATCACTTTTTCATTTTTTGTATTAACTTCAATTGGTTTCATACCATTAGTGCTGGGCTTTGTGTTGTAGTCTTTCACTAAATTATTCACTATATTTGTCCATTTATAATAGCCATTCAAAGCAAATGTTTCCCACATTATAGTTTTTAAAGTTCGATGAAATCTGTAAACAATGCTAGCTTTTAATTCAGAAAATGAAAAAAATATATATATATATTATGCTTTTCCATAAGTTCTTTAAATATTTTATTATTAAATTCTGAACCATGATCACTTTATAAATTATTTGGTTTTCTTTCCTCAAAATATTTTCTAAAGTATTTACTACATTCTTTGCTGTTTTATCCTTGATTGGTAAATCAAATGATAATGGAGCTAATTGTTTTATCTTCCTCTTTTTTTCGCAACTATGCAACTTCCTGCTTTATGTTCCATTCCTAAATTATGTCTTTTTTTGATCTCCTGATTATATTTAGTTCCACTAGTTTGTTCAACAGAATTATAAATTGAAGTAGCACTAAGGTCAGTTAAAGCATCAATTATGAGAGAAATAATTCCCCCATGATGTAAACCACTTCCTGTTTTTATTTTAACATGTTTTTTGAGTATTGGCATTGACAAGGTTAGCAAGAAACCATTGCTCTCTTTTAATTTTTTATTTTTTCTCTCAAGTTGATCTTTTGTGAAAAATTTATCTATACCCAAATCTCTTAATTGATCAATGGGCATATCGAAATGTAAGATTTTTATCTTCATTTATATAAGTTATATATATAATAAAACATTTTAATTCCCCAGCTTAATTATCCAAAAAAATTTGCTTCATTTGGATTATATAAAATAAATGCTGTTTTTAATTCTTATTCGGGGAAAATCTTTATCTTTTATGAAAAGTTGTACTATGCAGAAATAAATTAACATAGTTTCTAGATAAAAAGGCATCGTCTAATTAATGAGAAATTTCCTATTTTACCAAATATAATAGACTCAGCTTTAAGATATATAAATGGTGTACTGCATAACAAAAATAGTTGAGGCAACAGCTGCATGAGCAATTCTCCAATTGGGGTATCTTTATTCAACATGATTTTTTTTTGCTTCTTTTTGTAGAATTTTATCATGTTAATGCCTAGATGCCAAATCTTTGTGGTCTCTTTATGCAATATATTGAAATTTACAAGCTTCATCTAGTTTACTTATTCCTGAGTCTCCTTTTTCTGATCTTTTATTTAATTGTGTAATTGGCCCTCAATAATTATAACCTGGCAAATGCATTTCAGGCAAATTTAAATTGTTTAGTGCCCAATTTATCGCACCTTTTCCATGGTGTTCAGAAATCCAAACTGTGTGTGAAATTACATTTAAAACTCTTATTATGTATGGAATTCCTTTATGATTATTAACAACAAAATCAGAAAATTTATTGTTTAAGATATTCATTATACTTACTTCTCCATTGTAATAATGGTTATTTCCAGCATTTTCTTCGCTATGAATAATTAACGATTTATCGATTAATTTTCTAACATCGTCCATCCAAAAATGATCTTTTGGCAAACTATTGTTTTTTATACCTTCTCCAGATTTAGGAGAATTTTTTAAAATATATATTCGTGATAAATTGGCTTAATTATTTCATTATACTTCCAACCAATACTCGAAGTTACGCTCATAGTTGTATCATAATCTTGATAAGCTGCATTTGTCAATAAAACAATTTCTGCATGATTTTCATAGTCCTCGTTAGTGAATTTATATTCACCAGTGGATTTATCTACAAGATCATCTTTTTTTTACTTTTTGTTAACAAATTAATAAGGCCTATTGTTAATTCATATTTTTTATCTTTGACAAATAGAAAAGCACCATCTATTTTTACTTTTGTATCTCCAATTTTAAAACATACCCCATCTCCTTGTAAACCAAATTGATCATTAATAACATTAATATTTCTAGAAATATATTTACCGAGATTTATAGTAGAAACACCTGCTATAGGTGGCAAATTTTTTAATGGAGCAAAACACATTGGTGATTTTGGGAATAATTCTTTTTCAAATGATGTTTCTTCTGGTATTGGTGGATAATCTAAATTTTTGCAGCAAGAGGCAATAGTGTTGTTATTGAATTCTTATTTTCTTCACTTACTTGTTCTACTTTTTTGCCAATACTTTGTAATTCGCGAATTAATGGTAGATTATTTCTTATTTTTCTCATATTTTACCTCATGGTTCTTTTTATAATTTCTACACTTCTCGATGTGCAATTTCACTCGATGAACGCCCTCTGAATCCTTTATTTATATAGAATATTTTTTACTTATAAATGAGTTATAAAAGCATTGAGAGTTTTGAGAGACAAACTTTTCCCCCAACTGATCAAACGAAGGGGAATTTGAATGTATACAATAAAAAAGAATCTAATTTTATATTCCCATAGGAGATAGCTTTTCTTCTCCAAACTATGCTTATATTTTGGAAGAATATCGACTACTAAAAAGAGATCAAGTTGGAGATGAGGCAAAATACGAAAAATTAGATTATATTAATGTTTGTTCTAATTTTTTTCCATATCAGTTTTCCAGAGTATAAATTTCAAAACACGAACATATTATTGAGGCTGTCGATAATCCAGGAATAACTTCGACAATGATGAATATTGTGCTAATATCGCCAGGTGAACAAAGTTATTTAGAGTCTACTGGTGTTGATAGTAAATTTCGAGTAAAATCTATTTGTAGTGATGAAATAAATGAAATAATGTATCCATTAACATATTTATTTGGCTTTATTCGCTATAATAATGAGGTTTGCTGGAAAGGTGGTTATAAAATCACTTTTTTTTTCTTCAGAAATTCGTCTGATAACAATTGTTTATATGTTTATGAAACTAAAAAGCAGGTGGTTCAGTTGATAAAACTTATGCTGATCCAGGTAAAATTGTCATTGAAAAATTAGAAATCTTTTGGCTTATTGTCGAATACAAAGCTAACATGTCAATTGTAATTAAAGAAAAATACATAAAAATCCTAAAATTCATATTTGTTTTTTAAGTATTGGCAATTTTTAGAAATAGAAGTTCCTACTGGGGCAACTGTTATTACCTTTGATATAAAAGATCAGTTTAATAATTTGCAATTTGACATGCCTGATTTTGTAGTTGTGGGTTTCCAAACTAATAGAAAAAAATCACACCTATCAATTTGTGCACGCTTCAATGTTCGATCATTGTAATGTAAGAAATATTTTTGTTAAAAATGGAAGAAATGAAATTTTTCCAAAAGAAAATTGGAATCTAGATATTGAAAATGATCTTTATCTTAAAATGTTTCTCGCTTTTAATGATTTTAGAAATTCAAGAACAACATTGGATTCTACATATATATATAATGAACTTAATTATAAGCCAACTACAAACTATCATGGCGATGTCAATTATTATTCATTTTGGAGAAGAAGATCATTGTATGTTATTGACTGCCCATATAGAAAAATAGTAGTAGTTCAAGATCAAACAAATACAAAAAATTGTGTACATTTAAAAAATCTGTTGAGACTAATACAATTTGTAATGTTTTAATCAGCCAACGAAATTTAACTTTTAATTATTTGAAAGAAAATGTCACTGAAGATGAATACATTTTTAATTTTATTAAATGGATAATTTAAACGATTTTACAGAACCAAGAAATTGTTTCGATGTTTCAATACAATTTTTTAGACTCATAGTTGAGTGGTTACATTAAATTTTTTTTACGAAATATGGAAAAAATAATTTTTTTTTCTAATTAGAATTTCCTCATAGTATCATTTTTTAATAAAACATACATAAATTTTTAAATATTATAAATATATCAAATTATAGATCTTTTAGAACTTTGGGATATGATAAATGGAACTATAATAACAGAAACTTTTATTGATAAAGAATTGGATCTTGTTCATTTCAAGATTGTGTTAAAATTCAATAAAAATTATTTAAGATCAAATAAATTTTCTGATTTTAAAGTGTGTGTTTATGGTTTGTATTGTTGTGTTGGTTGGGATTATGGACTCAGGAATGTCTATACTTCAAATTTTTCTTTATTTTTTGACTTAAAAAAGTCATATTGGTGTTTTATATTTGTTGATTAAAATCTATAAATATATTAAATATATTTTTAAATATTTTCATTTGATTCTTGCTTATATTGTTTTATTTAGATTACTTGCAAAATAGCTATTTCTAGAAAACATGAAGTTTTTGCTTGAAAAGTGAGAAATTCCCTTGATTTTAGCCTAAAATTTATGTTTTTAAGGTGGCACAAGTCCTACTCGGGTGTTCTTGAAAAAGTGGTAAATTTACTTGATTTTGTGATGAAAATGATTGATTTTGGAGTAAATGTGCTTGTTTTTGAGAATTCTTCTTTTCTTAAATTTCAAACCCTGATTTTCGAACCAAAAACCTTTATTTTGGAGCAAAACACGTGTAAAAAACCTAGATTTTTCGATAAAAATTGTGTTGTGCTAGAATCAGCCTTTCATATCTACTAGTGTAAAGTAGTGAGAGGCTCCCTAGCCACAGTAATTAATAGAAGTATTCCTAGGCATTTTTAGCGGTGATTGCACCCCAATAAACTAGGGAAACTAACTGCTCCAGCATAGAGAGTAGATAACTTACCATAGAAGACAGGGCGTAATTTCGCCCTTGTGACGAAATCCATGTGTCGGCACATCCATACACATTCCTGTAATTATAACCACTATGAGACACGCCGAAGTCAAATCAAGCCGCCGGGAGATTCCACAGTGGAAAATGCACATTTCCATCGCCGCGGTAAGAAGTCAAGTCAGTAGTAAGGGCGGAATTGTCTAGCGCACATCACTGTGCGTGGGAACATTCAGAATGGGCCAGTGTGTACAAAAGCCCAATTGCACATTCAACACCCTTACCCAGAAGAACAAAAGTACCACAGAAAGAGACATCCCAACCCATGAATGTCATGTACCAGCAACAAAATAAACCATGCAACAGCATTTCCAAAAGCACAAAAATCAGACAGGGTTCTTAATGGATGCGTGTACAAGTCAGGGAAGGCCATCGGGCGATAAATGTCAGAAAAAAATATGCACAAAAAAACACGTCCCACCCGAGGCGAAAGTTAGGTGAGTTGGACATTAATGCATGTCAAGCGTTATTTGCGAAATAGTGATTTGTAATTCACATAATGAACTATTCCAAATTCTACAGCAATATCAGATGAAAGAAAATAAACCGGGACAAAACTGGAAAAAGTACTCGTGGACAATTCACATTACATTGCACGATCCACAAATCAGGTCAGGGTATAGCATAAAGAATTACCCAAACACCCACAAGGCCAAGACAGGAGTTAAACAGAATGCTGCGCCCATGAAACAGGACAGTCCATGTATCATGGAAGCATAGGTGAGTGACAAGGACATGCGAGTTTTGAAACACTGTGAGCCGACTGTGAAATGCGACCAGTGCGTACACAAGGAAGCGGTGACCCCTGACCAGTCGGTAACCCGGAAAGAATGCATGACACAACTGAAGGGTGACATCAAGGTAATAAGGCCAGCATATGTCGGGCCTGGACGTACATAGTGGCCATGTGTGTGTAGTTTTCGCGTCGAAAACTGCCCATTGTTCCCCAATCATGCAACCCCATTTCAAACAGATATTGCAGTGCACTTCCGGAAATTCACACAAAGATTCGGGATTGGCGCAACAAGGATCAAGTTGCAGCTCGCAGGAATGTGAAGCACTGTAAACAACAACATGGTACCGGTTGGCAGTGATGAAAGGGGTCAGCGAAATCTGAGCCACCGACCATTAATAGAAGCATTGCATAAGGAGACAATGTCAGTCACCAAGGGCAAGTGTCGTGCAGTTTATTTCAAAATATCAACACCGTGCGTCCTTGTGCGACTTGCTGGCAAACATACAATGCATTGTTAGATACAGGCTGTTCTTTTTCTTGGATGGAGACAACATTAATGATTAAAGATCAATGTCAGCCAGTTAAAGGTATTTTTTCTATGGTAGGAGCAATGGAAGATATTGATATCCCACAATACAAAACAAAAGTCAACTTAATATATGTTATAATATATATTATAATATATATTAAATACTTTTTTGCAAGAATTCTTACTAATTGACAATTTAAAACTTGATATGATATTAGGGATTGACTTTAACAAAAGATACGACATTGAACCTATCTTAAATAAAGTAATAATGTTTGTTTATGTGTCCAATAATTACAAAATAATTGAGATACCTATCAACACCAATTCAATTGAATACGATCGCAGTAATTGCATTGAATTTCATATAAATAAAATCACCACTACAGAGGATAATGGTGACCACACACATCGTTGAGACATATTGATCCTAAGTTACTGAGTTATCACAAAACATAATTACAGCTACTATTGAAAGAATATGCTGACTGCCTCGCTAGTACTATTCATGATTTGACTGAAACAAACATGTACAAAATAAAACTTGATTTAAATACAGATAAACCAAGTCACATGCGACCATACCGGATACATCCAAAACTACAGGAAGATGTCCTAGTACATATACAACATATACTTTATTCAAACATTATCACACCTTCAGAATACGTGTATGCCATGCCATCACTAGTTATCCCCAAACTCCAGGGAGGAATTAGGTTTCTTACAAATTTCTGCTTACTGAACCAACATCTGAGGTCCAATTCCCAATTCCTCGAATGGAATATATTATTACAACCTTAAAGAATTCCAAATACATCACTTCAATATAAATGTTTAGCGGATTCCATACAATTCCAGTCCGCAAGGAAGACGGGCATAAATTAGCTTTTAGTGTGGATGGAATTGGACTTTACAAATACGCCCATATGCCTATAGGACTCGCCACCAGTCCTAACTATTTTCTTAACTTTGTTGACATTATGTTAGGACCACTGTGCTGGAATACCGCATTGGCTTATATAAAGAATATATTTATTATTGGAAACAGATTCGAGGAACACTTAAACAACATCCATAAGGTTGTGGACAGGTTAAGGAAGTTTAATATAAAAATTAAAAGTAAGGAATCTAATTTTGCTCACCACGAAATTAAAATGCTTGGTTATTAAATATCGCCTCAAGGTATACAAACATATCCAGAAAAGATACAGACAATACAACAAATGGCTCCATCCAAAAATGTCAAACAAATCAGAACATTTCTAGGCCTTACATCCTATTTAGGGTGCTATATACTAAATTACGCCCAGAAAGTGGAACCCTTAACAGAACTAACTAAGGAAATTACACAGTTTAAATGGGGCAGTAAGGAACAAATTACTTTTCAAAGGCTGAAAATGGTGCTAAGTAACCCACCTATTCTAGCCAAATTCGAAGAGAACAGACCGACCATACTAGCATGTGATGCATCACTAACTGTTATAGGGGAGGTGTTATTACAAGAAAATCCCACGACCAAAGAACGTAACGTAATTGCCTTTGCTTCAAAGAAGCTGTCCCTGAATGAACAGAAATTGTCGACCTTGGAAAGAGAATTATCAGTTATCAATACATCATTTTTTATTTTAAATAGATTCTTTATGGCCGAAAATTTGTCATAGAAACCTACATGCATTGTTGCAGAGACACATGTATAATGCTGGCTGGCATTGGTCTGAGCGCACTGTTCGGCTTGAGAAGTGATACATCAGCACATTAATGTCATGCCTGCCACTAGTAAATGCTCCATATCATGCCAAATGAACATTTCCCATTCAACCATGTGGTACATACTGTGGGTAAATCACTGCCCTTCATACCGCTGAGTAGATATATAATGAGAGAGCTGGGCCACAAAATATTTTCATCAAAAAAAAAAAGCAAATTAAAACCAAAATCAAGTAAATTCCTAGTCTTCAATAAATTCTTCATGTTTCTAGGAACAACATTTTTCAATTCCTGAAAACAAGCAAATTTAAGCTAAAAACAAGCAAATTTAACCAAAACTCAACCAAAGTTTCAATTTTTTCACAAAAGGTTGTGCAGGATTTGTGTCACTTTTTATAAACAGCAAATTTGAGCAAAAATTATGCAAATTTAAGCCAAAATCAGACACTTACACGTCAAATCAAGCAAATTTAAGGCAAATCTGCAAATTAAATCGCAGCAAAAGATAAGTCGAAATCATGCAAATTTAAGTCAAAATTGTGCAAATTTAAGCTAAAATAAAGTGAAATATGAAAGAAATATTTGATCAATTCTAATCAATAGAATTGATATATTTTAAGCGAATTCAATGTAATGCATAGTTTTCCACTTTTTATTTCTTTTAAACCTTTTTGTGCTATAAAACTTGTTTGTAATGTATTAATTTTAAAGCATTTTTATCAAGCATATTTACATAGCGATTTGGTAAGATAATTTTGTCTTTGCTGTCAAGAATACAACTAATTTTTTTTTGCCAAATTTAGTTTCTTATATTTGAAGTTTGGTAGCAGCATACTTCTTATCTTGTTAGAAATCTTGTAGTTTAGTAAATGCATATGAATTGTTCAACTTCTTGATAAGTGATTCCATTTTGTTTTATTTATAAAGAAAAAATTATTAAGATAGAGAAAAATTTTTTCTTTATCTTAATAAATTTGTTTCCTTATAAATAACATGGAATCAATGCTCGAAATGGAAAATACTACCATATGTAAGCAATGTAACTAATGTGGTGAATTACACATTGAATTTTTTCCCTCACATAACCACATATAATATAAGCATATTAACACATGTAAGAAATGTTATAGAGAATATACTGTAATTCAATATGATTTCAATAAAGAGAAAGTATTATGTGAATGTGGAAAATACATCTCTAAACTATATCTCAAAAAGCATAAAAATACTAAATTATACATTGCAAATGAAAATTGACATAGTGAGTATTCAACTAAGATGTGTATATTATGTAAAGATAATAAACCTATCGATTCATTTTCCCCTCATAAAGCGACTATAGATAAACACACAACAAAATGTAAAAAATGTTTTAATGAAAAAATACAGTGCGAATGTGGAAAATATGTTTATAGTGCATATCTCAAAGAGCATTAAATACTACATCACACAATGCATTAGTAGATATTCTAAATTAAATTCAACATGATAATTATCCAACAAAGGCATGTACAGTACGTAATGCGAATATACATATAAAATTATTTTCTCATCATAAAACTACCAAGGAAAAACATACAACAATATGAACAAATTGTTTTAATGAGAAATATTATCATAGAAGAAGTTAAATATTAAAAAATTATTATCATTAATTTAAACACTATTACAATTTAATTCCTTTATTAATATTAATTTTATATTTCTACATCATCTCTATATTTTTTAAAAACCTTTAATAATTTTTTCTACATAAATAAAACACTAATAATGGCAACATACATTCTAACAGTTGTGTTGGGCGAGAAGAGAGTGAAGGAGTTGAGAATCATAGGTAGAGGTTTTAAAAGTTAAAATGATACAAGTCACGTAAAGCTAATTTAATTGCAGCTATTATGCATACCATTTATTATAAATCAACAAAGAAAAAGAAACTTTGTAAATGTACAATTTTCTTACGTCAATATCAATGAATTATATTCCAAAGATAGAAATGAATTAAAAGAAATATTTCCTTAATCTACTAATGTATCCATGAACCAACAAAATAGAAGAAACAATAAAATTTACTGAGTTAATAAATATTTTAAAAAGTAGAATATCAACATATAACATTGAAAATACCTTTAATTTGGTAAACCTAATCAATTTTTTGCTTCAGTAAAAAATAAGGCATTTGAGTTAATACATGATCCTCTTAGGATTCTTAGAGGGGTGCAAACTAACATTAGATTATATACAAATTACCGTAAGCTAGATAATACCAAGTAGAATTATTTACATTTCAATCATTCAACTATGCAATATTGAATGGAGTAGAAATTGCAAGGATTTACAAATTCATAAAACAAGAAATTTTTACATAATTATCTGAATTTCAAAGAAGAGACACAGGACTAGCTTTGGTTAAGGTAATTGGTATACAATTAGCTGTAAGTAGGTACAATCATTTAAATGAAGCACCATATATTGAACTACCACAAGTGATTAAGAACAAACAAGCATGTATTAATGTGTGAAATAATGACCAAAAAAGTTTTCTTTGGGCAATCAAGTCAGCATTGTTTCCAGCTGTCAATCTTTCAGACAGAGTAACTAAATAAAAAAAATGTTGGGCTTAATATTGATAAAGTAATAGATGAATATGAATATCCTATTAAAACTGATGAAATACCAAAAATAAAAAATCAAATTGAAACTTCTATAATTGTATACTCTTTTGATGACTGGTACAATATTTATCCACTAAAACTTACAAAAAATAAAAAGGAAAAACATATAAATTTACTTTATTTCAAAGATGATAAAAACTCACATAAATGTTGGATAAAAGATTTATCGAAGTTGCTTTCTACAGAAAATAACTAAACATAATGGTAAAACTTATGTATGTGATAGGTGTCTTTAATTCTTTTACTCACAAGAAAAATTAAATAAATATGTAGATGACTACTCTAAACATGAATCAGTAAGCATCAGTTTACCAGCTAAAGGAAAGCAAATATAATTTAAAAACTACAAACAACAAAAGTTCCCTTTGCAATATATGCTGATTTTGAATCAATTATAAACAAAATATCAACAACTAAACCAAATCCAAGAGAAATAAATTAATCTAATTTAATACAAAATCATCCAGTTTTAACAGAGGATGATATTCATAATGGCTTTTATAAGTAGGTACATAAAGAAAGATATAAACTTACTAATGCACAAATAAATGCCATTGATTTGAAGTTAAATGATGAATCGTATACAACGAAATATCAGTTACACAGAGCTTCAGGTTTTTGTTATAACATATCTAGTTATTGAAATTTTAAGCCTTGAGTAGTATATCGAGATCAAGTGTGCATAAGATGTTTACACAAGCAATGAAAAGGGAAGTAGAAGATACAGGGAAAATATATTCACTAATTGAACCAATGCACCCATTAACAAAAGAAGAAAGAGCGATATATAAAAAGATCCAAAAAAATGTACTGTACGTGAATGCAAATATACGAAGGATAATAAAAGAGTACATCATCATAACCATATAACTGAAAAATTCATTAATCCAGTATGTAATAATTGTAACCTACAATTAAAATTACCCAATTTCGTTCCAATTAATTTTCATAACTTAGCTGGATATGATGCTCATTTATTTATTTTAAAGAGCTAGGATATGATGATAAAAACATTGATTTAATTGTAAATTATGAAGAAAAGTTGATTACTTTTGGGAAAAACACAGATAATAAAAAAAATGAGTCTTATAGACACTGTTAAATTTATGGTTAGTAGTTTCGATAAATTATCATATAATTTAACTAAGTATCAATTTAAAAATGCTCAAAAACATTTCCCAGAAGAACAAATAGATTTAGTATAAGAAAGGGTGTTCATCCATACAATTATATTGATAGTTGGAATAAATTTGAAGTAAGTGAACTTCCACCAAAAAGTGAATCTTTCAATAAATTAAATGAATCTGATATAACTGGTGGTGATTATGAACATGCAAAACGTGTATGGAATCAATTTCATATGACAACTCTTGGTGAATATTACAACTTATAATTAAAAAGTGCTGTACTACTGTTGGCAGATATTTTTGAAAACTTTAGAGAGACTTGGATAAATGCTTATGATTTAGATCTAGCATGGTATTTTACAGCACCAGGATTATCATTGAATACATTATATTAAAATACCTAATTAACCATTAGATTTATTGCAGAATTATGATATGATTTTAATGGCAGAAGATGGGATTAGAGGTTGAATACCGCAATGTTGTAAATGATCTGTTAAAATAAATAATAAAAATGTAGAAGATTTTAATCCTAATCAAGAGCCCAACTATTTAGCTTATCTAGACGCAAAAGATCTTTATAAATGGGCGATGTCTCAATATTTGGAATATGGTGGTTTCGAATGGGTTGATTATCCTTAATTAAAATTTGATATCTGGCAAAAATATATATTAAGTTTGAAGGTTGATTCACAATATGGATATGTATTAGAAGTTGATTTAGAGTGTCCACAAAAACTACATTACTCACATAAAGATCTCCATTTTGTCCTGAAAATAAGGTAGTTCCAGGATCAAATCAGTCTTAATTGTTAACAACTTAACATAAGAAACAAAAGCATGTAATGCATTATCGTAATTTGAAAAAACTGTCTAAATAATATATTAAAATTTACTAAAATACGTAGAATATGAAGTTTAATCAGTCTGATTGGTTGAAAAAGTACATACATTTCAACACGGAAAAGAAAACTAATGCTAAAAATGCATTAGAAAAAGTTTTTTTTATAAACTAATGAATAATTTTGTGTTTGGCAAAACAATGGAAAATATATAGAACAGAGTGGATATAAGACAAATCTCAAATGAAAAAGCCTGTGATAAATTAGTAGCAAAACCAAATTTCAAAAGAAGTGCTATATTTAATGAGAATCTTGCAGCGATATGTATGAATAAAACAATTGTAAAATTAAATAATCCTATTTACGTGGGTATGTAAATTTAGGACATATCAAGAGAATTAATATACGACTTTCAATAAAAAGTAACAAAAATAAATATGGAGATAAAATTAAATTATGCTATGAGGATACTGATAGCTACATATATAACATAAAACAGAAGATTTTTATGAAGATACGAAGACAATGATAGGATATTTTGATATGTGTGATTATCCAAAAGACAATATTTATAACATGCCTCGAATAAATAAGAAAGTTTTAGGTAAGTTTAAAGATGAATGTAATGGTAAAATAATGAAAGAATTTGTTAGTTTAGTTTTAGTATATATATATATATATATATATATATATATATATATATATATATATATATATATATATATATATATATATATATAATATATATACTAAACTCCACTTGACAAGCCTGTTTTTTTTTTTTTAGCGGAGAGGGGATTAGGTTTTTTTATTATTTATTTATTTTTTTCGAGTACCCTCTTCCAATATGATGTTGGCACCTTACATCATATGGGAACACTCCAGATTATACATCTCTCTCTCTCTCTCTGTCTATATATATATATAGTTTATATATGTTTAGTATATATATATATATAGTTTATATATAAGTTTAGTATATATATATACATATATATATACTAAACTTATATATAAACTATATATATATACAGAGAGAGAGAGAGAGATGTATAATCTGGAGTGTTCCCATATGATGTAAGGTGCCAACATCATATTGGAAGAGGGTACTCGAAAAAATAAATAAATAATAAAAAAACCTAATCCCCTCTCCGCTAAAAAAAAAAACAGGCTGGTCAAGTGGAGAGTTGATTGGGTTCTCCATTGGAGTATTGCAGGTGCAAAAATAAGGTTGGAAAAATATATAACAGGTAACTGGCATAAACCTTTCGTAATTTTTAAAAATAAAGCTCACCATAGGAGAAATGTGTGTTGAAAGAATTATGAACAAATGTTAAACACTTTTTATGAACATTAAATGATGTTACTTTGAAATTATTAGCTTTCTTACAAATGAAAGGTATAGTTAATGATTTAGAAAATTTAAACCAATAATTATAAAGAACTTTTATATCAATTTTTTCATTTCCCTATTTAAAAAGAATATGTAACATATTTTCCCACTTACAAGATGTCTGAATCACTAGACAAACAACTAGAGAATTTAAACCCAGAAGATAATAATAAATTTACTACATTAACTTATTTAAATAATTCAATTTTTAATGATAAAAAGATAAATATTGTATTAGATGATGATAATAAGACTTGGTCCTGTGCTAATCAAATAGCATAAATATTGGGTTAAAAACGAGCTAGGCAAGCTGTATCAGATAAAATAAAAGAAAAAAATCATATGACAAATTAGGTGTTGGTAAAACACTGACACTTGGTGCTATCCAAAAATCTAACCATTTTGTAAATGAACCTGGTCTTTTTCAATTCCTAGCAACATCTAAAAGGAAAATAGCTGAAAAATTTCAAGACTGGCTATATGAAAAGTTTTGCCATCAATTAGAAAACATTTTGAATACAAATTACAAAAAACCATTGAGTTAAAAACCAGCAGATAAAAATGATAGAACATAAATCTGAACAACTTGCTATTCAAGCTCAACAAGAAAAAGGACAACTCACTATACATTCTCAAGAAAAACTAAATATAGAAAAAAAATTGAAACAAGTAGAAAATAAAAAACTAGGTCATTTTAACATGAATATGAATAATTTTATAGATGTTAAGCAGACAACAATGAATGGGTATATATACATTGCAACATCTGACTGATATGCTTCAATTAATAATTTAAAAGTTGGTATAACAGATAATTTAATCATTAGAAATGCAAATTTCAATTCTTATCATAATGAACAAGATAAATGTTATATTTGTTTCCATAATAAAGTTAATGATGTAAACAAAATAGAAAATCTAATTCATGAGTTGTTGGATGATTTCAGTGATAAAAAGATTAAGATATATTTGTCTTACATTATACTTTTTAACTTGTAATTTTAGAATTAGCAATTAAAAACACAAATGAGCTAGTTGATTATATAAATAATTTAGCTAAAAGTCATTTAGCAGAAAGGTATTCTTTGGAACCAGTTATTCCAGAACCAGTGTCTTCAAATAATGATGATGGTGAATTATAATCTAATCTGCAAACAAAACTATTTAAAATATTAGATTATTCATTGCTGAAAACTAATTAAAAATACAATGTAAAGATTTATTAGGAAGATTAGAACCAGGCAACACAAGTAGTTCAAAATCTTGGAAAGAAACAAAACAATTATTAGATCAGAAAGACGATAAAAACAGTTACTTACAACAATAAAAAATTATAATTACATACAATTAAGGGTGTAAACACGCTTCAGTTCTTTATAATTTTAAATATAAATTGACAGACATTTATGAGGTCTATTTAATAGACCCTTAAGGGGCAGTGAAAAATCTTCGAAAAAATATTCAAATTCACATAACATATGTTTTAGTAATCCAAGAGTTATGTAAATGATAAATCATAACCATTTAACATACATTTTATCACGTTTAGTTTTTATGACTCTTTCAACCAAATATTCATCTGGATGGTTAGTTTTATAATTTTGTATTCATAAAAACTACCTTTTATTTCTTCTCTGTTGGTATCTTTCAGTTTGTAAGTGGGTACATCATAATTTAAAACATCTGAAATAGTAAAAAATTCTTTTGTCCAATTAGGAGTATAACCCTTTTTAAAAAATTGTTTATTTTTTCTCACACGGACAATATCACCAACTTCATATTTTAGTTCAGTAAACATATTCGCAATATCTTGTCTTAATTTTTTTTCCATTTTTTTTAATGACCAATTTGTTTCATACCAATAGTTCTATGTTTGGTATTCTTGTATTTATTTACTAAATTATCTAATATATTTACCCAGTTATAATTGCCATTTAAAGTTAATTTCTTCCACATTTTGTTCTTTATTGCGCGATTATATATTTCTACGACACTGGCTTTAAGTTCACTGAATGTAGAATAGTGATTGATGTGATATTTTTGTATAAGTCTTTTAAATATTTTACGATAAAATTCGGACCCATTGTCACTTTGTAAATTATGTGGTTTTCTTTTAATCAGTATACATTATAAAGCATTTGCTACTTTTTTAGCAGTTTTATATTTTATAGGTATAGTACATGCATATTTTGAAAAAACATATCAATAATTGGCATAATATATTTGTATCCATTATTTATATGCGATATTCCTTTTAAATTTCCAGTATCCATTTCAACAAGATAAATTTGCCATAAATCATCTATTCCATATGATATTACTTTTCTTCTTGCTGGTTTATATAATTAATTTATTATGCTTTCTCTTAGATTGGAATTTTTTTATGTTGATTTTTAGAATTACATATTTAACATTTGCTTTTCTGATCAAATCGTTCATTTTAAGTATTTTCATTGTTTATATTATTATTTTTAGTATCTTTCTTAGACTTCAAGCACCAAGTATTCTCCATTTAATAGTAAAAAATAATAATTTTTATATTTCACGAATATTACTATTGTGGTCATCAATCCATCATCATAACTAACTATTTTATTTTTTATGACTTTAAAATATAGAATATCATCTATGTTGACATCAAAAGGCTTACTATAATCCATTTTTTTTAGAATCATAAATAACATTTACAGTATCATCAAGTAAATTGAAATTAATATTTTATTATTTTTTAAACAGTACAATCCATCAAAAAAGTAAAGAAAATTTGATTATTATCTTGGTGAAAAATATAATTTTTTTATCCCACTTTGCAGGTAAATAAAATATATGAGACTTTTCTTCTTACATTTTTCAAACTTTTGAGTTAACAAGTGAATCACAATAATTCAAAACTCATTGGTTTAAATTTTGTAATTTTACAGCTATTTCGTTATCAATTAAATCTTTTATTGGCTGCATCTTTACCTTTATTGGTTCAGCCACATTATTAATTATACGATTTTGAAGACAAGCATAATCTGTTGTATAAACAACTTTACTTAGTTCATTTTGTAAAGCAGGAATAATAATTATTATATTTGGAATCTATATAAGTTTTTAATTCATTAGCATTATGTCAGGGATTTTTTAAATTTGATTAATGGTTTCCCAAATATATCTGTAATTTAATAATAAAGAAATTATATCATGAAACTTAAAACCTCTAAAAAAAAAAGTGCAACACAATTAAATATAAATGTCCATAGATTACCGAATTAAAATTCTGAATTCTATTATTAGTGTAATAACCTTTCTCTTTTAGGTAATTAGTTAATTAGTAGGATATGCTTCCAATGAATCAAAATAGTAACATAATTATTTCTTTAAAATAGCAAACCCAATGAGTACCCGGATTTGTGAAATGTCAAATTTACCACAGATCATTCATTTTGTGTATTCTATTTGGCATTCATCATATAAATATTTCTGAAATTCTTTATATTAGTTTTTTACACATTTGAATATCAAAATTAGATGACGGTGATATTTCGAATTTCTTTTGGTCTACCCCTTTTTACAACTAACCCACTTCCTGATTTATTTTCTATTGCTAAGTTATGTCTTTTTTATTTTTTCTAGTTGTAAATTGTCTAATTGTAAATTGAGCCGGCTCCACCATATAAAGCACCGAGTGCAGCTAAAACTGGAATTAAAAATGATAAAAATCCCCCATGATCTAAACCACTACCAGATTTTTCTTCTAATATTTTTTTTATTCATTAGTTGTGGTAAAGTTATTTTAAAACTTTTTCCTTCTTTTAATTTTAGTTTTTTCTCTAAAGTTGATCTTTTGTTAGAAATTTATCTTTACCCAAAGCTCTAAGTTGATCAATTGGTATATCAAAATTTATATTTGTTTTCTTCACTTATAAGTAAGAAAATATATAATAATTAGTAAATTTTAATGCCCCATCCTAAATTTCTTTTTGTTAACATAGTTGAAGCAACAGCCGCAGAAGCAATTTTTTCGCCGATTGAAGTATCTTCATCTGACATAGTCTCCTTGGCTTCTTTTTGTAAAATTTTGTCAGCTGCATTTCTAGATTCTAAACGTTTATGGTCTCTGTAAGCAATGTCATGTTGTTTGCAGGCTTCATCTAATTTATTTATTCCTGTCACCTATTTCCAGTCTTTCATTCAATTTTGTAAATGGTCCACAATAGCCTGCAATGCATTTCAGGCAAATTAAAATTGTTTAGCACCCAATTTATTATTCGTTTGCCGAGATGTTAATAATTCCACAATGTTTGTGGAATCACATATAAAACTCTTATTAAATATGGAATTCCTTTTGGATTATTAATAACAAAATCAGAAAATTTATTGCTCAACATATTCATATGTTCACTTTTTCATTGTAATAATTGTTATTTTCAGTATTTTCTTCTCCGCGAATAATTAATAATCTGTCAACCAATTTTCTAACATGGTCGATCCAAACATATTATATTGGGGAAATATTGTATTTTTTAAATGCTTTCTCCAGATCTAGGAGTCTTGGAAAAAATAATTCTTTTGGGTGTGTTTGGCTCTGAACTTGAGTGAGATTCTTATATATGCTCATCATAAATTGGTTTAATTATATTTATGTACTTCCAACTTATATTCGAGTTTATTTGCTTATTAGGATTATATTCTTGGAATGCTACATTTTTAGATAATCCAATGTCTTTGTAATTTTCTTAGTCATTAACAGTGAATTTACGTTCAAGATCTGATTTTTTGTTAACAAATGAGAGTCATATTGCTAATTTATATTCTTCATCGTTAACAAATAGTTTATCACCATGTATCATTATATTTGTATCCCCAACGTAAAAATTATGTCCATCCCTTCGTAAACCTTATTGTATTTTAATAACATTGATTCTTTCAGAAATTTCTTTTCCGAGATTTATTGTAGAATCAGACGCGGTACGCAACGATTCAACCGCTGTACGTGACAAATCTTTTATGGGTATGATGCCCATTTGCTTTTCCAAACTAGGAGATTTATCTTCTGAGAACAGTTCCCTTTCAAATGTTGTTTCTCCTGGTGTGGGTGGATAATCTAAATTTTTTCCTGTAACTGGAACTAGTGTTGTTATTAAATTTTTATTTTCTTTGCTTGCTTGTTCTAATTTTATTACCAAAATTTCGTAATTCTTGAATTAATGGTAGATCTTTCATCTTATTTTTTCATAGTCTGCTTCATCATAATTTTTATAATTTTTACATTTCTCAATTAGTAATTTAACTCGAGTATCTCGAGAAACTGCCTTTGATGACTCTTTCATATATATATATATATATATATATATATATATATATATATATATATATATATATATATATATATATATATATATATATATATGAGTTATCAAAGTATCGAGAGTTTTGAAAGACAAACTTTTCCTCCAACTGATCAAGCTGGGGGGAATTTAAATGTTTACAATAATAGAATTGGTTTTGATATTCCTATAGGAGATGGATTTTCTTTCCCAAATGATGCTTACGTTTTTGAGCAATTTAGGTTACTAAAGAGAGATAAAGAAGAAGATTAGACAAAATACGGAAAATTTGATAATATTGATGTTTGTACTAACTTTTTTTCCTTTTGAGTTTTCTAGAATAGAAATATCAACATATGTACATATTACTGAGGCTGTTGATATTCCAGGTTTAACTTCAGCAATAATGAATAATTTGTTAAGATCTCCAAGTGAGCAAAATTATTTGGAATTTACTGGTTTTGATAGCAAATATCGAGTAAAATCTGTTCATAGTGATAAAACAAATGAAATAACCTATCCACTGAGATATCTGTTTGGTTTTATTCGAGATAGCAAAGAAATTTACTGGAAAGGAGGTTATGAAATTACTTTTTTTTCGTAATTCATCTGATAACAATTGTTTATTTGTTTATCAAACTAAGAAAACAGATGGTTCAGTTAATAGAGATTATGCTGACCCAGGTAAAATTGTTATTCAAAAATTAGAAATTATGTGGCCTATTGTTGAATACGAATCTAACACAGCCATTGAAATTAAAGAAAAAAATACAAACATCCAACAATACCTATTAGTTTTAATTATTGGCAATTTTTAGAAAAAGAAGTTCCTGCTGGAACAACAGTTTTTTTTAAATTTCATATAAGAGATCAGTTTAATAATTTACAATTTGATATGCCTGATTTTGTAATTGTAGGCTTTCAAACTAATAGAAAAAATCGTGTTGAACAGTATGTACATGCTTCTATATTTGATCACGGTAATGTAAGAAACATTTATGTTAAGAATGGAAGAAATGAGATCTATCCTAAAGAAAATTGGAATCTAGATATTGAAAATGGTCTTTGTGATAAAATGTGTCTTGCTTATAATGATTTTAGAAATTCAAAATCGAAACTGGATATTATATGTATAAATAATGAACTTTATTATAAATCAAATGTAAACACTCAAGGTGATATCAATAATTTTTTTCATTTTGGGGGCGAAGACCATTATTTGTTATTGAATTTTTATATAGAAAAACAACTGTTGCTAAAGATAAAATAAGCATAAACATTAGTGTAGATTTTAATAAAGCTGTTGAAGCAGGAACAATTTACAATGTTGTTCTAATTAGTCAAAGGAATCTAACTTATAGTTATTTGAAATAAAATATTACTGAAGATATTTTCCCTTTTTTAAATTAATAAACGGAGGATGTAAACGATTTTACGGAAACAACAAAAGGTTTCCATAATTTTATAGAAAATTTTAGACGTTTAGTTAAGCTGTTTAATCGAATAAAAAATAATTTTGTTAAACCTAAATGAGATTTTTCTTTCTCTTAATACATTTTTTAATGGAATCGATTGTGTTACCTTGTAACCTGACTATCATTTTAAAAGGTGTTGACGTTTCAGATACACCTTCCTATAAATTAGATAATACTTCTGACGAACTCAGAGAATTAGTTTTCAAATTTTATCTAAATCTACAAAACTTACAATTATAGCTCTTAGAAAACATTGACGATAAATATGTACTTCGAGGAATAGGTGACGAATTTGAACATATAGAAGTGTTTAAAAAGTCAGTAAAACTTCGAATATAAACTATAATGAATAATAGCCTAATATTTAATTTGATTTGACTTAAATGCACATGATTTAGGGTTAAATTTGGTTGATTTAGATTGCTCGCTTGATAAATAAACATTTCTATAAAACGGAAAATATTGCTTGAAAAGCGAGAAATTTGCATGATTTTTGCTTAAATTTGCTGTTTTTAAAAAGTGACGCAAGTCCTGCATGACCATTTGTGAAAAAATTCGAAATTTGCTTGATTTTCGCTTAAATTTGCTTGCTTTTAGCTTAAATTTGCTTGTTTTTGTGAATTGAAAAATGTCGTTTCTATAAACATAAAAAAGTTGCTTGAAAACGAGGAATAAACATGATTTTGGCTTTAATTTTCTTTGTTTTTCGATGAAAATGGTTAGTGGTCCAACTCTTTCATTATATGTCTACTCCGCTGGCAGAAAGTACAAGGAATTCAGCGAAAACAGATTTTCTAAACCCAATTTTCACAGGCTCTTATCTCCTTCAATATTATGGTTAGGTATATGGTGTCCTGTATATGTTCGACTTTATTTTTCATAAGAAATCACCTCCCTCGGTTTGAATATTTAATTTCCGAACAACTTATATGTATGTTCGTCTTACCACCACACGCATGCATACACTTGTCAGCGACCTGTCACAGGCGACAGGCCAATCACACAGCGCACAGCATCACTAGTATCGGCCTGATAGCTACTATATCTACCAGGTGATCGCCCCCTCATTCGTGGCCTGACCGGGCAATTTTTGGGGTTGGGGCGTAATAAAAACAGGTCGACACATTCGTCCTTCGATTCCCGCTGCCATTAGACACACCAACAAATGAAATACGAAAGATCAACAGTCGTATCATGTTGATCCCCCTGAATGGCTGCCCTGCGTTGTGTGGTGGACGTGTGCGCCCTAGAGAAGTTGATAGTTGGATTAAAGTGCCCCCGTATCGACAAAATAAATCAGGTTATGCTCCCCTAAAGGGCTAAGTGCAACATAAAATACCGTATC
This sequence comes from Dryococelus australis, assembly GCA_029891345.1. Lineage (NCBI taxonomy): Eukaryota > Metazoa > Arthropoda > Insecta > Phasmatodea > Phasmatidae > Dryococelus > Dryococelus australis. Next base: position 245,835,769 of record CM056993.1, on the reverse strand, counting down.
AATTAAGTTTTTATTGTGAAACAGTGTTCGGGGGTGTCTCCTCTCAACCTCTCTGAGTGAAATGACTAGTTCCATAATAATTAACCTGAACCAACACCATAAACATAATAATTTTACAATTTTATAAATTAGATAAATGTTTAGGTAATGCATTTTTAGATCCTGATAGCATTAGACTCAGCTAGACCGAAAAGTAATTAAAAAATTATTTTCATTCATGCTGATTTATGCCGCCTAAAGTAATTAGGTGCGATAAAACTTAATTACAAATTAAAGGTTAAGTGTGCAGTAATGAGCAAAGTAAAAGTAAAATTATTTTGTGAAGTGTAAGTAGTAGGATTTGTAGCATTGACGCACAAGGATGTGCGGTGCAGAATGGTAGGATTCGGTCGCCGCCATGTTGTTACGTCACCTGACCGCCATTTTCCCCCATTTTCCCCTCGTAATTTCTATTTTCCTTCAAAATAGACCAAAATACCATAAAAATTTCCTTTTTTTCCCTTAAAAAAACCCCTAAAAATTCGAAATTTTCCCAGATCAGGGGGAGGAATTAGCGACCCAGGGTCAGGGATCAGCGACCCAGGGTCAGAGATCAACGATCCAGGTGACCAGGATCAGTGATCCAGGGGTCAGGAGAGCAGGACCTATGATCTTTGACCCCAAAAAATAAAAAAAAATTCACAAAATAAAAAAAATACCAACAAAAATATTAAGAAATTTAGTAATAATGTATTTTTTAATTTATTTTAAAACTGTTAAAAATATTTTAAAAGTTCAAGTTCCCGTGGCTATTTTCCCTAAAAATTTCTCTTTCTCCCGAATAATTTCCTTTTTTCTCTTAAAATTTCCCTAAAATTTTTTTATTAAAAATCATTTTAAAATGTATAAAAATTTTATTTTAATAACTTACATTTCCAGAGGAGCACCCCCCCTTTTTTTTTTTCAGCCTCTACACCAATTACTCACCTCTGTTCGACTCGAGCAGACAACTGAATCCCATGCCTTCACACCCCTTTCCAATACTCATTTAACAATCCTGATTTTTTTTCATTAGTTTGTATGCTACTGGCGGCAGCTATCTTTGTTTATACGTTGCTAGAGGCCGCCATGTTTGTAATTTTTCGTTCGTAATCTGTTTATATGTTACTGGATGCTGCCATGTTGGGAGGCGACCATCTTACTAGGTGCAGTCCTTAATGTTTGGTTATTGTTATTTGTTTTATAGTTTGCATCTCACCTTTGTGTGATAACCATATTCGATTTCATATGTTTTCATCACCTATATACGACCAGGTGACAGTCATATTCATTTATGTGTTTATAGTATAGGTTGCTCTGACAGCACCCTCCATATTGGATTCTATTCTCAACACATATGTAGTATCGATTGTGCCTGGAATTGAGTGTACATCTGACATGTCAGCAGGTACTTGCCATTTACAAAATTAGTATTCATGTTTATGTACGGGTAGCTTTCGCTATTCAAAAATATTTTGACATTTTATATTTGGCATGTGTGGAGCTGCGAATGCCTCACTCTTACATTCTGCTGCCTTCCAGTCTGTAGTCCAACAATGATGTACCTCAGTTTCTCAGAAGCAAAGCTGGACTTTACGATCCAGTTAATGCACTGGCTTGCTGGCAATCCGGGGTATGTCTCCAGACTCTACAACCTGAAAGCCACATAGATGTTTTTACCATCTTACCCATTCTACAACATGTGTATGCGTTCTGCAGTGCTCAACTGCACATGAAGCAGCATCCATTCGATAGGCTGTGGGTTCAGTTCCAGGTTTTCCCCCATACCCACGACGGTATTCACATGCGTATTGGCGAGCATTATCACCAGCTCCTGCTTCGAATTGAAGATTATTCGTTTGTAGTCTTTGGCAAATCCCAGTAGCATGGAGAGCGGAACACATACTTCAAAACTGCCTTCGGCATAAATGGGAACACTGTAGCCATCTTCGATTCCCCAGTCTGCATCCTCAGCGACTGCAGACAGCTCATTCGGCATGAGCCAAAGGTAATTTTTGATCGTTGAGGTTATGCCCACATCTCGCGACTGATCCACCTCGGCACAGTTGAGAAAGTAGGTGATGCGATCGATCAGGTGAAGAATTCCATTACTCGTTATTTTCGTTGATACTGGATTGGACCCATATTCTTTCATCAGAGTCCCCTGATTCGCAGGGAATACTGGCAAGGAAGAGTGCGGATATCTTGGTGTTCGACCGCTATCCGAACTTCCGATGGTAGTGTGTACCGCCCGATCAGGAAAAGCTGGTATGCATGAAGTTCCGCCTTCGTTATGCTGTCTTCGAAAACGGTTGGTTCTTCGTCGTTTCGGAAATCTTCCATGGCAATCGAACTCGTAGCCTAGGCTGCAGAAGATAATCTCGCTAGTACGTTTTCACGCCTTGAAGACCTGTGATGTACTGATTGCAGGTTTTACACGACACATTCTTTTATAGCGTCTGGTCGGCATAAATCTTATACTCATCTTCTCAAATGCAGGTATAGGGTGATTTCTTCGTTCCGAAAGTTCACCCACTATCCGCGTCGGTCGGCGACTGTCACGACCACCTCGTGGGCTCTCTTCGCGACGTCCAAAACGTAAATGATGCTTTATGGTGCCACGACCAGTTTATAACCTGGAGGTACCAAAGGCGAAAATTCGTGAAGCGTATTGCTCGGCCTGCCATTGAGGTACATGCCACTCGCCAAATTGCAGGTTATTCATATCATATTGACAGGCAAAATGTTTACAGACTGCGATGACATGTGTGTTTTACAAGTTTCATAGATGCATGGCTCGAATCCCAGCATCGGTCCGATAGTATCCGGTTTCGTAAGGTCGATATCTTCGCTATATCTGATAACACTCTTCAGAGTATTGGAATTCCCATGTAGTTCAAGTTCTGGGTCGGGAGACAGCGAATCTTCACTGTACCTTGCAATGTCGTCTATTTCATAAGAGCCAACGGGCAGCGAAACTTCATGGGAAACATTGCCACTTTTTACGAGGTACAGCTTGCAGTTTTTTTTTTCATCAGTGTTCGGTTTCGCATTGTAAATTTGAAAATCTACAAGGCCTATGCTCCATTCCCCTCCAGGTTGAATGGCGGTAAATGTACAGCATGCAGCTCGTAGCTATGACCCTTCAAGGTAAGCATTATAGACATGTAATTTCAGTATATTTCAAGTCCTTCTGCAATTCAGGCGGAGAACGCAATTTCCCAAAACTGTTGTAGTATACTGTGTGTTTACCCTTCTTTACATAGGCTACCCACTGCGTGCCGGGCCCTGCTGTCATATCCAGATTAATTACGGCACATTCGTGTCTCTTGGGTTTAGTGGGCAAATCATCTCTCATAAAAACTCCTCTAAAATTAGGTATTTTTAATTAGTGTGCAAACAGTTCCAAATCCACATTCGTGAGTGCTTGTTTCGGTAGAGACTTCATTATGTTTTCATTGTATCTTTGTGCCTCGGACAACTGCTTCCATTCGTTCAGTGCTGTGTTGACGGCTCGGGCGATACCACTCGTGGCTCCAATTAGGTCTCCGAGGGCCCAGAGTGCAGGCAAAAGCAATGGAAAAAATCTGCGGGTCTTTTTTTTTTAGCCTTGCAAGCTTTTCTTCCTTTTGTAACTTCTTTTCTTTTCACTTGTGCTTTTCTTTTGCTCTTATCAACCATGTCCATCTTCAATTTGGCGTTCATCAAGTTGGAAACACCCCATGCTGCTTTTTTTTTTTCTCTGAGTCCAGCATCTGATGATTTTCTTATTTCATTCACCTTTTGTGCAAGTATCTTGTCTGCCCAGTGTCCGGCTTGCAAAATCCCTGTGCTGGGAATATGCGATGTCGTGCTGCTTGCATGCTTAATCCAGGGTGTTAATGACCGTCTCGTTGTGTGACAGCCTTTTAGCTAGCTTGGTTCCTGGCCCACATAACCTGTATCTGGGAATGTGCAGCTCGAAAAGTAGATTGTTGATCAATGTATCAAAGGCCGCACTTTCAGCTATGGTCTTACCTCTTCGAGACATCGCAGTGAACTGAGGGAGAAAAGTACAAATACGACCCTTTTATACATTTCCATTTCAGTATCGCTCTAGACTTGGAACAGTATGCACGTATTGCATACTCCAGTATGACATTTCAGTGCGAATTATGCCAGAGACAGTTTACCCGTAGTCATTATTTGAAGAGACATTCTAAAATGTGCTTAATATCATCAAGAGGCTTGTATATACTACCTCCTCCTCCTCCTCATCATCATCATCATCATATTCCTCCTCTTCATCTTCTTCCTCCTTCTCCTCCTCCCCCAATGTATGATATAAACCAAGCAGATGAAAACAGTATACAGATCGTCAAGCAAGATGTTACTACTCTGCCCATACGAATTCATGCCGAAGATGAAGCTATCTCCCACGAATTACAACATGGAAGCCTATTTCCGGATACAGTTAGGTGCATCATCGCTGGACCTCAAATAGCGGGAAAATGTGCGTCCTACTGAGCCTGCTGGAAGAAAAGAATGGTCTTTGCTTTGTTTCGATAATGTGTACCTACATTAAAAATCGTTCCAAGAACCGAAATACTGGCGATTGGCATGAGTACTGCAGGCCGTGGAAGGCATGGGTTATTTCCCCGGCAGCGATAATGAAGCCGTCGTACCTCCGAGTGAAGAACTGTGAAACTCGATATTCGTCTCCAACGACATTGCCTGCGAGAAACAAACTTGTATTCAAGAATATTTTATCGTGGGACATGTGTACATGGACTGTGTGTACCTCGGCCAGACTTATTTGAGCATACTCAAACAGATGCTTCGCGATAATGCTAATGTGTTTGTGCTGTTTCGCATGGACCACACTAATTTACGCCACTTTTACTACGATCACGTAATTATGGAAATGACGCTATCTGATTTCAAAGATATGTGTGCCTTGCGCTGGAAAGGGAAATATGGATTTTTGATGATCGTAAAGGATTGGCCCCTTTATAATGGAAGGCACAGGCGGGGGTTCGATCAGTTCATCGCCGGCCGACGAGAACGAGTTACAGCATATCGAAATTCGGGCAGAGTAGCTTCAAGCTGCGTCCTCACAAAAGACGATGATGGAGCTTGTCTCGAGCCAGGAAATAATGGAACTTGTGATGCTGGCAGAAGAATAATTCGAAACGTTGGCGAACCCGAACGATCCAGGGATGCTGCTACTAAACATTTCGTCCTCGAAACTGGCAATGACATCATCTCGGAACTGGGCAGCATATTAGCCAAATAAAACGCATTCTTTCGAAACTACCTGTCCGAGCTCAGGGCGAAGATGGAGCGTGTGAAAACAGAGATCGTCCGCCATATGGTGACCATGGACGAACATGTAACGAGTGTTCAAAGGTAAATTATCGACATAATGAATGTAACATCTGCACAAAATGAAGGGAATCTTAAAAACCTGGATGGATATATGAGACGTATATTCGATACCTCGATTTCCCACCTCGCCACGAAAAGATATATTAAAAATTACAGCGAATGTCTGAGCAAGATCGAAAATATTTTGGCGGAGACTCACGACCAAACCTATAAAAGAGAGCGACAGTGAGAATTTTTATTCAATATGATGGCGGATATGGCCAGCGAACTACATCGGGCGATTCAGTCTGTCCGTTCAAAGTATTTGCTTGCTGAGAGAGCCAAAATTTCACGCAACCGTATAAATAAAAAAAATTTTAAGTCCATTACTCATCTCGATGTACTCAGGGAGAGTAGTTGTAAAGTCCGAAATCGACAATACCACTGAGACTTTGAAGAAGCGAAAGCATGATGAAGTACAGTGAGATCAGGATTATGGATCGGATTCGGATTTGCCATACAAGACGAAAGTACGGATGAGAGCCCTGAAATATATAGCTTTGACTGGACAGTACCTACGATCGTACACATCTCGTAATAATTATACGACGCACGGTGTATACAGGCATAATGATAAATGGTTCCTTGGTGCTGATGAAATAGAGTTTTTACTTGGTGGGAGCATCCGAGTTGGCAATTACACAGTATGTGGAACCCCCGGGTTGTACGAACTTCTATTTTGCAAGGAGCCCAGGGACTTAACAAAATCCGACCTGCTGGATTACAAGACTTTACTCGAACTCACGCACGCACTTTACCAAGATAACGATACCGAGACCAGTGTTTATAAGGATAAAGATCAAGAAAAAATCAACATTCTCCCAGACCTCTTCAGCGGCCTAGCACTGAAAAGCGGCGAAGGTCTGAAGAAGATAGGCAACAACAAGAACATCGACTACGTATTCTGGGACGACTCGAACAAGCTGGTGGATAGGCTGCAGCTACTGCTTGCTTCGCAAAGTGTTGGAAATTACTCCTACACCAACGAGATAGTTTCAATCATCAAAGAACATAAGGAGGAGGGCTACGTTCGATGAGTCGATTGGGCATCACCAGTTTAAAGGTTCGAGAAGGTGCTGAGACGTCATAATGGAAGAACATACTTCAAGTGGTGGTGTTTCCCTGCCGGCTTCAATTCCTGGGTCGTCGAAGTGGACATCGAGCAGTGAACGTCGAAGAAGATTAATAGACCTGTATATTTTATTATGTGTACAATAAATTTTACGTAAAAAGATATGCTATCTTATATTTCAAAAAACATCCCCGCTTCATATGTAAGAAATATTTTTAGTAAAAATACTTACATTTAAAAATTAATTAATTAATTTAAGTACTTTGCCGGAATGGTCAAAGTCACCATTCGGTACAGGCCGATAACAGGTGTCATAATCGATACTATATATGTGTTGAGAATATAATCTAATATGGAGTGTGTTGTCAGTGCAACCTATACTTTAAACACATAAACAAATATGGCTGTCACCTGGTCATACATAGGTGATGAAAACATATAGAATCTAATATGATTGCCGCACGAATGTGAGATGCAAACTATAAAACAAATGCCAGTAACATATAAACAAAGATAACTGTCTCCAGTAGCATGTAAACAAATGACGAACAAAAATCAAGATGGGGGAATGAGTATTGGTGAGGGGAGTGGAGGCGAGGGAGTCAGTCGTCTGCTGGAGTCGAACAGGAGTGAGTAATTGATGGTGAGATGGAATTAAGGGGGGGGGGGGAAGTTTTTAAATAAACTTTTTTATAAATTTTAAAACTATTTTTTATAACAATTTTTAGGGAGATTTTAAAGGAAAAAGGGATAGTTTATGGGGAAAAGGGAGATTATTAGGGAAATAGCACAGAGGAACTACAATTTTTAAATTATTTTTTAATATTTTTAAATAGTTTCATAAGACATTTTAATACATTTCTTAATAATTTTTACTAATACATTTTTTGCTCTTTTCAGAATTTTTTGTGAATTTTTTTAAATTTTTATATTTTTTTTGGGGTCAGGGGTCATAGGTCCTGCTTTCTGACCCCTGGGTCACTTATCCCGGTTACCTGGGTCGCTGATCCCTGACCCTGGGTTGCTAATCCCTCTCGCCTGCTCTGAGAAAAATTTTAATTTGTAAAGGGTTTTTTTAGGGGAAAGGGGGGAATTTTTGGAAGAAAGGGAAATTTTTAGAGTATTTTGGTCTATTTTGAGGGAAATTATGAGGGAAGAAGGGGAAAATGATGGCGGTCGGTTGACATAAGAACATGATGATGACGGAATCCTGCCATCCTGAGTTACATACCCTATTGTGTCAATGCTCCAAATCCTACTACTAGTATACTTTAAGTACTTTTTAATATTAATATGTACGAGGTTTGGTGCCGACATAACTTGCATCGCTGCCATTGCCTGAAGACTTTCTTCAGTACTCATGCTGTGTGGCAGTCTGGGATCATCGCTTCGAGTGTGGCCCCCATCGAACCATTCATCTCTTGTGTCGGTTATGGAGTATACAGTACCTTATCTTTTATATTCAGATTTGAGTGGCGGACCACCTGCCTCTCCTGTGGCCTCTCGCCCAGGGGATTGAATATTTTTGTCTTAATTTTTCACATGGTTTTAATTTGTCGGTCTGACACGCCACCAACTAACAAACTTGTTTTGTAATGTGATGTGGTGCAGGCCCAGGGACTCGGTAGAGTTAATGATGATTGGGTCGTGTGGCCGATGGCCCTGCGGGACCTTGGAATTCTGCATCAAGTTGTTTGAATTGTGGTGGGATTGCATTTACCAACACTGAATTTATTTAACATTTATGCTGTTACTCTCTAGCAAGGTTGTAGACCGCCTTGCATGCCGTTTACTTACACTGAGTTTACTCTGCTGTAAGGTGCAGGACCCGTAGTACCGCTAGGGACAAAATACACAGTACACTGAATTTAAACTACTGCTTTAGGGTGCAGTACCCGAAATACCCTGATAGCAGTCATATTAAAAGTCCTTAATTTGTAGTCAGAATTATATTGAACTGAATTGCTTACATTACAGAGAGGGTATATGTACTGTTTAATGCGGACTCGACACTCGGTCTGACGGTAACCGTTGCTACTGAAAAGGGGCTTACGCCATTAAACTTACGTGTTATGTATTGTGTGTTAAGTCTTGGTTCGGAAACTCAGGAAAACTGTCCGTCTACCCGTCAGCATGTTATGGCAAATGTTCTGGTTATGTTACAGTTCTATTGATACAGTAAATGGTCGCAGCCAATTGATGAATGTGGCGATGGGACCCGTACGGAGCGAAACCCCTAATCAGCCAGCTAAGTCGAGTGCTGAAGTCAGACTGTGAGAATGGCGTTGGTCTGGATAGAAGATTGCCAAGGCTGACGTCATAAATTATTTTGAAGTTTTACATTTTGCGCTAGAATTGGAACATAAACATAAATTGTGATTTTCCACATTGCTGCTTATTAATTCTAAACATATTGTCGATATCCTCGTGCGTCTGAAAAAGTGATTTAAGCTTGAGAATGTGACATCACGGGAATGATGTCACACTTCCAGGAAGATATTTGATGTAATGTGACTGGTATTGACAGTTTGTTGATGAATGAAACATATTGACCCTTTTTCAACATGACTTAATTCTAATTACAGAGACAGCTCGAATAACGGCGCTTTGTTCACTTGCTTTATCTCTGGTGGCGCTGTTTAAAGTGCATGAGAGTTGTTTAAAGTAAATAGCCGTTTCGAAATATTCTGATGCTGGGCGAGTCCATCCTTGAAAGGGGTGTGGAATGCCATGCTCGATTACACTGTATGTAAAATAAATGCACTCGCTTTGTGTATTTACACCAAATAAACAATTAAAACACTAAGGGAAAAGTATTCCCTGTTAATTGAAACCGCTTGTCATGTAGCACTGTAGAGAAGGCCAGCACGCCAGTCGATGTCATGCATATTGGAGGGGAGTCGGGCATCGCAGCGTGAACTGATCCGATATTCCTCCCAATGGCAGGTGCACCTCACGGCTGTGGCTTTCGAGGGGACACTGTTCTGGATCGCTTGCTTATTTTTTTCGAAGAGTTACCTCTTGGAGAAAATGAATCAAGGCGGCCGCTTGAGCTACGAAGTACCTGTCGGCGTGGTGGTGTAATTTGCCGTTCTCGTCAACCTGCACTTTCGTACTCGTGGTCGTACGTGTCGACCTGGTGCCTGCTAGGTGCTGTAATAAGTTACTGCAGAGGTGCAAGCGGTCATGAGAGCACTCGTGATCATCTGGTTCATGTCAAATGCCTCAGATGAGAATGAGAGTGTGTGTAAATAACGAATAAATTATGTGCAGGGTAAAAACCATGTTTCCCTTTCACACACTATGATGGTCACTGCATAGCTGCATAGTGATTGGGCGATCCCCCAAACAGAAAGCTGAGTTAATTGTACTTCTGGGCAGGAACCATGGCCCGAAACAATGGTACTGTAGGCGAGTACAGCGAAGGTGACATCAGTATTTTTTTATCACCACAACAAGGTGCTACAAGGAGCAGCCACATTAGAATTAATGTATGGAAACTGATAAACCATTGTTTATCTTCTGCTGGGGTAGTAGGTGAACAAATAATTTTATAGTCTCTGGTAGTTGTTTGTATTCAGGATAGTTTTTCTTACTGTATAGTTGTTACAAAAAATATTTTTTATGTTTGTTAAATTTTTAAATGCATAAATTCAAAAAATTAAAATAAAAACATTAAATTTTGTTTCTTGGCCCTTTTAATAAAAGGAAGCTGATCACTAAAATAACAGTACATATTTCCACCAACATCAAGAGCTACGATGACTATCACAAAAGTTGTCTCCCCAATGTAAGTGAAGCGAAACACAAATGCACTGTCACTGTTGTGTGGAGTGAATTGGATCATGCAGAATTATTGGTTGTAACGGACTTCACCCGAAATAATCCCAGCTGGGGCTAGAGAGCTGTTATAAAATCATAAGGACTATAGAGGATAAACTAACAGCAGCGACTTAGGTGGCAGCATTGCACTACCCTTACGTTAAACATTATGGAAGTTTTCGCAACACCACTGCTGTAATCAGAAAAAAAATATCAGGTTTACAGGATTTACAAGGACTACTCGGAGAATAAGTTTCCATTATTTTCTGGAAAACATGTAAAACTGGAGGGCTGCTAATATGTTGAGTTAGCACATGCATCCTTCTTCGTTTTTTTGTGGGATTATCGACATGTATCATGCAGGTGTCACAGGCGTAGTGCTCTGGTACACACAGGCCAATTGAAGAATCCATGCCCATTGCTGGCAGAGTACTGTGTTAAAAATATAATAAGACAACAGTATGTATACAACAAGCTTGGAGAACAGACTCATATTGCAATCGTAGACAAAGATGAAAGTGTTTGTCTCAAGCATTTTTCCCATTTTCGCAAATGCCCTTTACATTCAATTATTATATTCCATGTAATCCCGATTTTCTCATGAAATTTGTACAGCAACAAGTGTGTGTACATTTAAACTCTGTATCATACGGACAGCAGTGAACAGGAAATGTGCCATGATGATACAGTCTCGGGTGTGTTGCGCATTTCACGCGCTCGGACAGCGCGAATAGTGCTGACGATTTGATGGGGAAGGGAGGTGAGGCCTTTAGTTGTGATTGTTGTTTAAGCACGCAATGTAGGACGCCTCGCATTACCGCGTCCAAGATGTTTTTCTTTGCACATCTTACAGCCACTCTGGCTTGCTAGAATGCACTTTTATTAAACTATAATTTTCAATATACCTTATAACTGTGTATTATTGTATAACAGATTTAACTTAATAACTTACGTTATTTTAACCTCTTCTTATCATCACTTCTCTATATTCAACATGTAGCAATATACAATTTTCTATTTATTTTCTTAAATTTATTTATCTCATACGTTGTTCTGTCCTTCCTCTGACCGATATAATTATATGTTGTGTAAAAATATTGTGATTTGCTTTAGTGCTCTCATCTCTAATGCAGAACTTCACTATTGAATTTTCTTTTGCTTTCGCAATGTAGCACAATAAAAACATTAATTAACTTTCTACAAATAGCATTTCTAAATATGCATTTTCTTTTAAGTTCGAATAGAACTGACTTACTTCTCTCATCAAAACTACTGTAGCTTCAAACATGTACACTTCATTATTTACTTCATGAAATACAATTCTTAATATTTATATTTTTCATTTTTGATTTCGTTCTCATTAATGGACACTTGTACAATTAACTGTCCCCTTAATATTTATATTGTAACGAATATTTAATATTCTTTATAATTATTTATTTTCTCCCCATGGCGATTTTGTTATTTATGCTCTACTGTGGCATTACCTCAAATATTTACATGCAATTTATAATGCTTTACCGATACCTCAATACTGCCCTCTGTGTGCACTGTTTACACATATAATTACTTAATTAGTACTTAGCTTAATACTTATTCTATAGCTTTAGTACTTAGCTTAATACTTATTCTATAGCTTAACATAGCTAATTAATTACATACGTTTATTCTAGTTGGACATAAAATTATTTACATAAGCTTATTCTAGTTTATCATCGAAAATATTTACATAAACTACATTTTCATCTAAAGGTTTAGTTTAGCAATTGGTATAACATAGAAAACTATTTACATATCATACCTTATCTTCTAAATGTATTTTAAGTTGGCTAAACTATATCGCAACTTATTTACATTTCAGGCATTACCGGGATGCACACTTTCTCTGTGCTGCGCAGAATTTGACAAATTGAGGCCTGGTTGCAGCGCCCTCGGTGGCACACTGCATAATCATACATGTTTCGGATCCACAGTTACACTCCCATCACATTCCAATGCTTAAACTGCCGGGGAGCTCCTCCGCAGGACAGTATAGCAATATACCTACACCTAGGCCTTATTAAATTTGGGTCAGTTTCCGACATGTGGCCAGTGTGTTTCTATGCTTGTGCGTGAAACGAACCATGTGAGTGACATCTAAGTGTGCCCGATATTAGTGTATACTGAAAATGAATTTCGAGAATGTCTGGTGCCTGAAGGGGAACATGTTAAGGAAACACATCTACCATGATGCTTTTCCCCCTGTGCGTACTACTCGCATGTACAAACAACTTGCATTGCACTGAGCTTGCCAAGTTTCAAAATCTCACGTCGCTGTGGTATCGCATGACCGCTGGTGAACCTAACATACGGCAGGCTTAAATGCTAGTCGCCTTTACTACTACTACCACTTTTCATGTACTGTTAATATTTACATGTTTAACAGTATTTTCTGTACATTTATTTCTATAGAGTCCTTATATTGCATCCTACTAGAACGGCTTTACCTGCAGTGATGCCGTAGGCTGAAGACTGCGTTTATGGCGGTTCGAACCCCTGGAGCTGGTCCATCATCCTCGTCGGTGGCGTAGTGACATAATACCTCGAGCCCGCCACTGTGCACTCCTTAAATATGGAGCCTGTATCCTTCTTGTTGGATCTGTTGTCATAACTAGCTCGACGACGCCTCGCCTTCGCGACCTCGCCCTCTTTACGTTGGTGGTGGTTTTATGTTAACACCAAGCCAAAGGCTTGGGCGCACCACAACACTCAGCTCGCTGCGACCCTCTCCAGCTGGTAAGTATTGAAGCCAGTAAACAGATAACAACTCAGAATACCAATGTAATTTGATGAAGATAGCACCACCTATTATATTACACACTGTAATCTGATATCCTTCAAATCTGAAGTAACACTGGCCAGTGGTCTGTGAAGACAATCATTTATATAGACTCTTATCAGAGTTGCAAAGTTGCAGAGTTCTAAGTTCAGAGTTCAATAGATAAGCTGTTAACAACATGTTATCTGAAGTAAGGTTATCACAGGTCACATGCTACAAAGTCTAAGTGTTTGAGAAATACATACAATATATGGCTTTCATCGCAACTTTGATGTCACCCTGGCAGATGCCCGTAGTACTAGGGCTACTGCCAGCAGGCTGGGGCTTCGGAATCTTTAATGAAACTGCCTTTATATGATATAACGACACCTGGGCACCCAGCAAAATCTGTGGGAGAAGAGACCATTACCAGACTAGAAGATGAGCTGATTCAACAAGACATGTGTGTTGTGGTGGATGACATCACCACTGAATTAGATACTGGCTATGAATTAGCCCACAAGATTATCCACGACATCCTGCAGTACTTTTAGTGTCATCATTGTGGGCACCTACCAAGCTTACAACATACCACAAGTTGCAAAGAATAGGAGCAAGCATGTGTTAATTTTTGAGCTTCGAGAAGGAGGGGAATGTGTTACTATTCCTAACTGTAACTGAAGATAAGAGCTGGGTCAACAATTCCACTCCCTAATCCATGGCTGCTTCTATATCATGGAAGCATACCACACACTCCATTCACTCTTATATCCTGTATATCAATACTATGTATTTTTTAAATGTAACTTTTGCTATATTCTTTATGAACTGTTACATTAATCAAGGAAAGATTCAGAAACAAAGGCATTTGTATGCTTTTAGTTCAGTGCCAACACTATGAAAGTATTCAATACTTATATCATTTAAATAATATTGGATTAGTGATGGTGTTTACCAACACACGCAGGACGAGATCTTTGTCCCAGTGATTCCTTAATGCAGGTGTTAATGTTTAAAAATATCTCAGAGCCCTCCCCCCTCCCAATTGATGTTAAAAATGATTTGGGTTGGTTCCAGTGAAAAGGTTAGATTTCTGTTATTTCCTTCCTTTATAAAGTATTCATTCAATTAACAATTGCTTTTCCCCAATATTACAATATAAAAATTTACATAAAAGTATAAATTTCCATTTTTCCCACTGATTACATTTGGTATGAAATAGTTATTTCCTTAAATATTTATATGATATATAAAGTATGCCTTTGCCAAAATTTACATGATATATAGAATATGGCTTTGCCAATTATTTACATGATACTTAACTTAAAATGGCAGCAACCTCCCCCTCCCATTAAAATGTTGATGGAACAGCAGTCCCTGCCAAAGTGTTCCTGTCCTGTCTCCCCAAACCTGTGTGAGACCCCTATATTTATTCTTTATTTAAAATCATCGAGAACATTACAAAATGGTCTTTACTCCATCGATATCCGGAAGTCCCGGAAAGGCACTATGGTGGTACGTGACTGGCTGGCTGGTGTCCTGTGGTCAAGGTGATGTACAAGAGAGGGGAGGGCAGGGCAGTCCAAGCTTTCGCTGGCTGCAACATCCCCGCGACGCCCACACTTGGAGAACAGCAGGCATGCCCGGTGGACATGAGGCGTGGAACTCGTCAAACGAACCCTCGTCGCTTTCCACCGGTGTGTAGGGAATAGCCATAACATATTTATGTTCTTTACTTTCTTTCATTACTTGTATCAATATGAAAATCAAGTATTAAATTACTTTTTTAATACCTACTTGTGTGTTGTGATTACAGTTCTGTATTCTAGTCGTCTCTACTTCGTGTGCTCTGGCTCCGTTATTTTGGATATCGTAAATATCCTTTTGTCCATGCTGCTTGGTTTGGGGAACTTGTGCATGGTTTGGTTTTCTCAAATACACTTTCTGTGTTGTGAACGAAATTAAAGTAATATGAAAGGTAAGTAATTTTTTCCGCAATCTACAGGGCCATGGTGGCTAAGTGGTTCCACTACGGTGTGGTGCTCCATTAACCATGGTATTCCGATTATTGCATCCTCGCACAAGTTGTGAGAAGCAAAAGGTGTTGTGGTCGTATCGATGTCCTTAATGCACTCTCCTGTTTCACTTCCCCTATGATTTCACCAGTGTGAGATTTGGTATTTAGCTGAACAGTTTGACTTGCTGGATTAATTTTGTACATGTCTACTAAATTTACATGTACAAAATTATGAGAAGCTGTGGTATCATTTAAGGTATGGAACTATTGAATATTAAAAATGACTGGAATGCGAATAACTTGGGGTTCGTTACTGCAAATCTGAGATATTAGTACCTGTTGCAGAGTCTGTCCATAATCAACACTGATTTCCTGGGTGTAGGTGACATCTGGCTGCTCTACCCCATCCCATCGTTTTCCGACATCTGTTCCCTGTCACGCGGCCTTTTAGGGCGGTTTGGGCACTCATCATGCCAGTACATGTGTTGGACATTGCAGAAATGGCAGGCAGATGGCAATGGTCCACATTCTCAGCAGGTTTGAACTGAGTACCTTATATCATTTTTCTCTGGAGGAGGTACATCAATAGGGGGTGTGGTTTTCGGTGGTTTTGAAACTTTTTCAGAACTTTTAGAGTCTGTGTCCTTCACAACTGGCCATTTTTTGCCTCGTCTTCTCGGTACCAATGTGGTGTCTACAGTGCCTGCCGAGTAGCATTATCTTGTCAACCCCCTGTTTGATGAGCAACAGGACTTGTTTGCCAAGCTGATCTGCTACAGCATAATACCATAGCTAACATGCAATATTACTATATGACAAACATCCGATATACACACCACCAGCAGGTAGTTATTAGCCCCATAAGACCAGCAGCATCACCCGAGGACAGATCGCTGAAATGCTGAGTGGGGGCATGGTCGAACATAGATCCAGCCATTTCAATTCAGTTATAACACTCGCGCGAAAGAAAGCTCGATTTTAAAGCTTCTGCATCAACTTTCGTCTGATAAACTTAGTTGCCAAAAGCTCGTTGCTACCACACATCAATGTGCACTACACCCTCAGGGTTCTGGGGTGCTCAAAAATACTGACATCGTTCGACATCCGGAGCGGGTACTGGCAGTGTACCAGTGAAGTCGGACGACTATCCTAAAACCTCCTTTACCACCCCAGACTGCGATGGTGGCGCCGCCATCGCCATTAAGAATAGATTGTTTGCTCAGCACAGTGGTATTCTTGGCGGCGAACTCGTCTCCCTTCCCTTGATTTCCCCCTCACCACAACCTCTTTTTCCCCTCCATCGTGTGTCTCCATTTTTTTTTGCTGAGGTTTAAGTTAATTTAAGGGTGTGCACACTGGCTGCCTGGGTCTTTTTCTTTGTCTTTGCTTCGCCGAACTTTGCCTGCATCATATCCAAAGACCAGCTGACATCGCTTGTGCCAACTACATTCGATGCATCTTAAGTCAAATTGTGTCTTTTTTTTTCCTTTAACATAAGTGTATAGTGCCTGTGCGTCCATCAAAGGAGCTTTAATTAAAGGTGAGTCGTGGTTCCTACATTTACATTTAAGGGCTTTGGTCATTTTAAAATTATTTTGTGGCATAGTGTTGTTCAGAAGTGGGCATGCAGTTATGGTAGTATTTTTCCAAATTTAAGGTTTGATAGCCTTTCAAAATTGTTGTTTCAGTTGAATTAAATGCTTTCCTGCTGTGTGTTTGCTATTTTTTAATATGTAGTGTTTTTAGTGTTTTTAGTGTTTGTATGCTGCCCAGTTCAGCTACTTGACACATGCCAGTGTTTGTGCTTTCCAGACTGTTTGCCCAACTCCACCGCAGCAGACATCCAGACTCTACCGATGTAGGGTCATGTGTTGCAGTCAGTGTAATTATTGCAGTTAGTGAAATGCACTGCAGCGACGAGTAAAGCATTTCTGTGTAGGGCGCCCAAAAAGGCTTAACAGCTAAAGCCATGGACCCATAAACATGGGAACTGTAAAAGATGCCCTACAATTTTAATGCAAGTGTTTGTTTTGTTTTGTTGAGTGTTTGTTTACATTTAGGCACAACACCACAGAGATGTCAACAGACACTAACCGTTGTCCAAAACATATTTAAAACATGGACATGTGTCAATGTGCACCTACAAAATTAATAATAATTTATTATGATATTTATTTCCATCGCAGAAATGTTGTATTAAAATATGTTTACACTTTCATGTGGACCAGTATTTGGCAGTAGAGAGCCAGTACAACGGACAGGAGAGTGAGGTTAGGGTTGTCCCACAGCTCCGTGGACGTGTAACTTAACGCTGCCACGTGGCAAAGCTAACCATGAAAATTCTCATTTTTATAATAATAGTGTTTGCATTAAAATTAAGATGTACACATTAAATTTCCTGCTTCCCTGCCTGCACTAACATATTAGGCTAAATGAAATGTAATTTATTAAGGCTAGATTGGGTCTATGTAAAGTGTATATTTTAGGTTAAGTTTTAAGGAAAAGGCCCATGTCACAGGTGTGGTCGGTTACTGCTTAAGTTAGGTTTTAATTTTTTCATATATTTTTATTATTCATTGGAAAGTGTAATTCTCTCTTATTATTCTCATCAGCCCACCCAAAGCCATCATTTCATTAAATATCATTCATTTATAATTTTCATGTAATTTTCATTATCATGCAACAAAGAACGGCAAATAGGAGGGCTTGGCACCATGCCAGTTGAGTAGCCTTTTTGGCACTCAGTGGGACAGTCGAAGTAATGGGTCTCTCTGGGCCTGCATAAGCTTTTATCAATCATGTAACGCGCAATAGTTTAAATTACTCGAACATTTCATTTTATTTTATTTTTGCCCAGAGAAAGTACAGTCCCACAACCCCAGTGTTTTGTACATGCTGGGGACTTAACACACCACAATTCTCTTGTACAGCCACACACTTGTTTTACTGTTTAGGAGCTCGCCGAGCCTAGTGGCGATTTATATCATGTAAGTGTCCTGTTCGGATTCATATAAATAAATAGTGTGGAAACATTTTCCCTTGTTTGTTTATTTTTCGCCACTTCTCAGCCTTGTGACCAGAGATGCAAATCAAAAATATTCGTGACGTATTTTTCGGGCGTGAGGGGGGCCAAAACACCTGTCGGGAGTGAGCAAAGAGTCGAAGGAGGAGGTTGACAGCCCTCGCTAGCCCAGGTTTCAGAATTTTTTGTAGCATAACTTCAGCATCATCATCATCAACTGCTGCAGGGACGCAGCAGATGGTGGGACAGGAGGTGCAGCCACTCTGGGCGATCGGCCGTACGACCCGAGGTTAAGAGTACGTCATGTTCGCCGCTCAGCGGTCTGGCACCCACCCTGCCAAATTTTACATCAGAACCCACATCCGATCCACATAACCTCGCATTCCTTCCTGGACCAACACATGGACCTCCGTCACAGTCATCAGCTTATCAATAGTCTTCAATTATCAGAACCGTGTTCATTTAGCCACTCGGAGATACCGCCTCTCCTTCCCCATTGCTACCATCGCCTGGGGAAGCTTAAGTGTACAAAGTAATCTTCGTCGGTTTCGCGACAAATTTCTATGTAGCCTTTCTGGTGGGCCAAGCCCTGTATATACCTTAGTGTCCACCTAGAGTGGAATGTAGTGTATTTCTGCAAAGCTAAAATATACTTGTGTTTGATACAGTGTGTATTTATTTTTGCACAGTGATTTCGGGCATTTCGAGTCACAGGAACCCTACAACCTGACAAGTCAGTTTCTACCTTTTAAACCAGTCCATTTATCGGACAATTGTCTAAGTAATTCAATTCTAGGCATGTGGGTTTTTATACTATTAATTAATAACGAAAGTTGGCCTCGTCAAACACTTTACGTCCTAACGGTGAGGACAGGAATGGGGAATGGGCCTAGGGGCGATCGATAGTGACCAGGGGGGAAGGGAGTTAGTTATGATTGCTGACCCCTCACCCGTCTCCTTACTTACAGGGAGGGGGTGGATTTTGTGCCCCAGACTTAAGGTCCGTGTATCCCAGAACGAAAGTTTGCAGCGTCAAACACTTTACGCCCAAATGGCGAAGAGGGGGGAACGGGCCTAGGGGGGATCGATAGTGCTTCATGAAGAAGGGAGTGAGTTATGGTTGCCGAACCCCTTCCATCGCCCAATTTCAAGGAGGGGGGGTGGGGTTGTGCCACATGCTTAAGGTGCGAGTATACAATAAAAGTTGGGTTTTGATGTACCATAATTATCGTGTGGAAAGTTGGAACCAAATTTCTGCACACCTTTGAACCTTCCTCTGTTTAACCTCCCCCTCCACCTCTCTCTCTCCAATCCCAACCACCCTTGGAGGAGATTCAAATACTGGGGAGTGGGAGTCGTTTTTCATCTTCTATTTGACCTGGAAGACAGGTTTTTCGGAGGATTTTCGTGGGATTTGAGGGAAGGTTGTCTTTCTATACCCCACCCTCCCCCAATGGGAAATTATGACCTTCGGACCTAATTCCCCCTCCCCCACAAAATTTCTCTCGCACCTCCCTTTGTCTTTTGCAACTCCGGAAGGTGCTATATGGCTAATTTTTATCGTATTTTGTTTAAATTTGGAATTTTACTTTCTTTTTTATTTCTACCCCACCCCCAATCCAGTTAGACCCTTTAGATAACTTCCCTAATCGGGGGAGCGGTTTTTGTGCACCGCATTTTGCACCGAATTTTCGGCCTGGGAGGCACATTTTGCGACTGATTTTCATGGGATATGGGGGAGAGTTACCTTTCTATACCCCACACTGTCCCCTACTGGGGGAGAGGTTTTTGAGCCCCACTGTTTGCACCTTCTTTTCGGCCTGTAAGGTGCGTTTTTCGACTGATTTTCGTGGGATTTTGGGGAGTTAGGCGCTTCAAACATTCATAACCCCCACTCAAAATTTTCTCCCCGCCCACAATGTTTCACCTTCTGTAGGTGCTATATGGCTCATTTTTACCACATTTGTTGTAATTTGGTAATTTCCTTTCTTTTAAGTCCTCTATCCCCCCTAAAAGGATGGGCTCTTTTGGGTAACCTCACCTACCTTAAGTGAGTACCATAATATGTACCATAATTTTGGTACAAAGTCACCCGGACCCATTTTTCGTGTACCATAATTATTGTACAGGATACCATAATTTTGGTACTCCAAACAATAATGTCGAAATTCGTGCCATAATAGCAAATGCACCTCCCCATCTTTCAAATAAGCTATCGTAGGTTCATGTCGGTCCAATATACCACCCACAATTATTAAATATACCATAAATGAACCCATTGCAACTGCGGGTCTGGATGTGCGAGCGCCGATAGGCGCAAACGAGCATGTGCCGGAGTTCCCAGACAACTCTGTACTGTACAATTACCTGCTTCGCCGATGGTGGCTTAGTCTGCGGATTCTGCGGGCAAGTCCCTTGGTCAGCCTTTAGTAGGCCCACTGTTTAATATACACAGGAGAGCGTAAACTTAAGGAGAGGGGCAACAATCACCAATGGAAAACTTACTTCCAGGTGTACGGCCCGCAGCACCCTGAAAACCTCTAGAGTCTACTGTTCCAGCAATATTGGCGCCGCCAACCGGCCACGCCCCAAGCCTAATTGGGTAATTCTATCCTGACCAAAATTCCTTAACAATGAATTCACCACCCCTCAAAACTCATTTCAACCCAAAGCCATTCAACCACATGGTGGCAAATACACCACCTTTGTGGTGTAACTCTTACGACTCTTAGCCATACATCATATTCAGATTTTTCAATTTTGGCTGCTCAGCACGACTCACGCGTGGGCGTATAAGTCTTTTTTAAAAATATTGTATCATATACTAGGTCACTAGGTCACTAGGATCACCCTCACAATTTCGATATTTTAACATAAATTTTTAATTGAAAATTTTAAATTGTTTTTTAGTTGAAGAAGGCTGTAATGGGTCTTGTCAGGCAGCTTTCCTTTACATTTAAGCTCCTGTTACATTTTCTAGTCAACCATGATGACATTTCAGAATTTCTGTATTAATTATTTTTACATGAATAATAAGCTTAAATAATTTAATTGCTTCAGTAATTTTAAGAGACTGTCTTTTGGGAGCACTGTGTAAGTTATTTTATGCACTCCACTATTTTGAAGCATGGTGTAAAGACAAGTTATAAATAATTTATATTAAAATCTTGCTTGAAGGAATTTAATAATTTTTTTTAAAGCGAGCCTTTGGAGTAAACATAAATCATTATTGTTTTAATATGATGCAAGTTCAGATTCTGTTAATGATAAATCAAGCAATGAATTTTAAATTTTTGTTGCAGCTAAGTTTATTTTTAAATGTTCAAATACATAAGTGAAAGGAATTTTATGTGTTTTACTTTATTTGCGTATGGTGCAAATAAAATCTGCATCACTCTGCTGGTTTCTTGCTCATGTTTGTCGTATGTCTTCTTTTACATGCTATGTTGGAGGTTATCTTAATGTTTGTCCTCAAAAAAGAGGAGATCGAATTTTTTTGGTGGATATCGATTATCCTGTGGTTGAAAATTTTACTGCTGTGAAACTACGTCGAGCTGCGGTAAGCTGCTGGCACAAGCAACACAGGGCTATGGCACGGTCCTCCGAGCAGGTGAATCCATCTGTAAGTGTCACCAGCCATCGAGCCAAAATTTATAATTTGTATATTATGTCACCTGACCATGTTTCTCCACTTACATTCTTGGAACCTGTTTGTGTCCTATATTTTTTATTGCAGTAAATAAATTGGCTTGTCTGTGTCTATGTTCCGAAGATAACCTTTTAAAAGCTATATCTATTAAGTGTGAAGGTGTTATACTTCAGTTGCTCTGCGAGAAATTTATGTACTTAGAGGGTGGCACGTTATTATGTTTTAAATGCCGGGTGTTGTAATCTTTGTTTCTTCCACGTGTTACACAACAGTGCGAACAAGATTTTGTTCTTAGATTTGAACGGCCAGGTGAGCCAGTGTGTGAATTTGTCGACTCCATATGCGAATTTCATTATGCACTTTGTCTATAAATGAATGAACAGTAATTAGTTAGTGTGATAGTAGATAATTTGGCCCTTTATATACATGCACAATGAGCATTAGTTTCCACGCCATGTAATTTCTGTGAGCTGTGAATGCTGGCTGTTGAAGTTCAAGATCGCCTTGTGGCATCCAGTCAATGTCGTCAATGTTTTTCACCCCCCTAGAAAACTAGCAGCAACTGTGTTTCCGCATCGAAGGTCAATTCTGCACTATAGAGGGCATCGAACAATGTAGTTTTTTTTTGGCATGTTGCAGTAATTGTGTCACTGTTGTCCATGCTGCTAGGCAATGTACACCAGGCAGGCATAGTTTTGCATAAAGGAAGTGTTTTCGCTGTGGCGAGCTTGGGCATTTACGTAATTCCTGTAAATAGCTGGGCAACGGCTTGTGACTGGAAAGGGGCTTGGGCCTTCCAGTCAGATTAAGGACAAAGTCCCGCACACTGTATGCAAGTTCACTTTGTGGGTGGGGAATGCAATTTTCCTGCTTGTAGACACCAGGGCAACTCATTTTGTCATTACTGAGGTTTTTTTTAATAAATATATAGATCTTAAAATTATCACTCAGGGGCCCATTTGTCGAGTTTCTGATAAATGTATTTGTATTGCTAACAGCGATATCGTTAAAACTGATGTCATTAACCTACACTTCAAAATTGGTAGGTTCTCATGGACCTTTTCATTTGAGGCTTTTCCTTTTCTTTCTCGTTACCTAATTTTAGGGTTAGAATTTTTGGGTAAATCTAGGGCTTCTGTCAAGTTCGATGAATTTTACTTGTCTTTTGGTTTCGCCCCCAGTATAAGAATAGGTTTACTGGTTGGCATGGTACCGGAGGTGTTTACAGACACCTCTTGTTGGGGGCAATATTTCTGCCACTGAATTTCAGGTTCGTTTGAACCAGTCGAGGGAAGAGTTTAACGACGTGATTACATCATGCACTGGCAAATGCGATGTCCTTCCCGTTAAGTTTTTGCTAACCATCGACATTTATGTGCAGGACCGTCACTTTAAGTGTCTTCCTTCTGAGCTCCAGCCATTCGGGGTATTTATCAACAGGCTGTTAGCGGCTGGGATTATAGTCCTGTCCACCTCAGATTATTGTTCACCGGGATTCTTGGTGCGAAAAAGAGACAGCAACAAATGTCGTTTGGTGGTAAATCATTCCCTAGTCAACAAAAAAACCCATAAGGACTCGTTCCCATTACCTACAATAGATTGTGTCCTCCAACACTTGGGTAAAGCCTGGGTTTTTCAGTTCTCGGCTTAAATAACAGTTTCCATCACTGTTTATTCGATCTGTCATGTAGAAAATAAACCACCTTAAGCATACCTTGGAGACAAAACGAGTTTACTCTTATTCCAATAGGCTCCAATTTCGGTAGTCAAGCCTTGTCACGTGTACTGGATCAGTATTGTCAAAGTTGAAGTACAAAATTGTTTACAGTGACGACCACAAGTCTCGCTTGCCACATTTACGGCAGGTTTACCTTAGGATGGGTGAGGTAGGGCTCACTGTTAACCCAAAAATGGTCACCCTGGGATCTAACAGTGTGAAGTTCCTTGGTTATTTGCTCTGTGGGGATTATTTAATTATTGACCCTGACCATGTGGCCCCCATATTGAATTTTCCGTGTACTAAGACTTTGAAGGGAGCTCAAAAATATTTGGATATCTTAGGGCACTACTCCAAATTTATAGATATTTTTTTCTGAGTTGCTAGAACCATTAATTAATTTTAAAAGTAGGGGGTAGATTTCCATTGGGGTCCAGAGCAAGAGACAGCCTTCTGTATGTTGAAAGAAAAGTTAAATCCTCCTCCGGCTCTCCACCTTCCGGATTTTTCTCAGCGATTTGTCGCTCAAGTTGATGCATCGTCTCTGGCATTGGATGCTGTCCTGAGCCAGAGAACGGAGTTAGGATTGGTACCCATTACAATCGCCAGCCGCAGCTTGTCTGAGACTGAGCGAAGGCTCGACAATTGCGAGAAAGAAACTCTAACCTGTATATTTGGCTTGGAAAAATTTGCCTTGTACATTGAACATGATGAGTGTGATTTGTACACAGCTAAGGCTTTGAGTTTGGTCTCTAATCATCCCCAACAGCTGGGAAAGCTGGGCCGTTGGGTACTCCGACTTTCTTGTTTTCGTTTCAAAGTGCACCATGCTCGTGGCACCGAAAATCAGGTGGCCGATGCTTTGTCAAACATGTACGACCCAGACGACTTTGATGCAATTGAGGAGGTGGCCCCAGTAGCTTCTCTTAACATGATTCAAGGGTTTCCAGAATGTTTTGTGAAATTGTGCCAGGCCCAGGTGGAGGATGTTTTCTGTAAACAAGTACTCAGTGATTTCAATAATGGCCTTGTTCTTCCTTATATTTTGGATAATGTTATATTGTATTTTGTAGGTAACAGTGGTCGTGCTCGCAAAATTGTTACCCCTGTATCTTTGAGACCCATTGTGTTAGCCTATTTTCATGATTCTGTGTTCGACGGAAGCTTGGGTGTCAATAAGACGTTTAATAAATTTACTGTTTATTTTGCCCGGCTCACATTTAAGAGTAATGCATCAGCGTATGTGTGCTCTTGTGATGTTTCTCAGAAAAGGAAGCAGGCTCAGTAAGCCAGCGTTGAACAGGCGGCCACACACATTCCCCAGGTTCCTTGGGGCACTGTTCACTTGGATTAATTAGATCTAAGAAGGGAAATGTATGTATTTTAATATTGTTGGATGCTTTTTCTAAATTTCTGGTCCTACTACCCTTGAGAAACGTAGAAGCTTCTTCCATTGTCAAGGCCCTTACCGAACAGATATGGAAGGTGTTTAGCACTCCTGTTGAAAGAGTGACTGCAATGCCAAGTACTTCACCTCAAGGATTTTTAAGGACATGTGTTTTCACTGGGCAATTAAGCTCTTTACTTTCAGTCCGTATAACCCGAAGGGTAGCCAAGTTGGAAGGTTAAACAAGAATTGTAAGGCCTTTCTTACTAACTTCTACAACAGAGGCCATACACTGTGTAATCAGGATGTAGACTCTATTAATGTATGTTTTAACTGTGCCTTGCATGATATAATGGGAGTTTCTCCTCTCCCATTCCTTGGTCGCCCTTTGAGTCACCCTTTTTTAAATATCTGGAATATCCATCCCTCTCCTTCCCCGCTTGGTGATGCTAACCGGGATCACCTGTTTGAGGAAGTTCACCGGAAGCTCGGTGCAGCAAAGCAACAGGTCAACTCCAAAATGAACCAGGCCATTTTTTCGGTTAACTTTAAATTCGTGGACCTGGTTTTTTTGCAAGAACTACCTATTGGCAGATTTGAGCGAGGGCCTGACAAGGAAGCTTTTCCCTAAGTTCATTGGACTTTTTAAAATCCATACATTTTTGGCACCGAACATAGTTTCTCTTGTATCACTCAGCTCCGGCTGATTGTATAGAAAAGCGCATGTGTCGCAGTTAAAGCCTTGTGTACAAAGAAATTACTAGTTTAATGGTTAAGTTAATATGGTAGTCTGACTGTCTTCATTGTTTGTTGGCGCACTTTATTTCCTTTCCCTTTATCCCCTATAGTTTGTTTGTTTTATTTTTGTACCCAATTCTATTCCATGATCATTTTCTTTTCATGTGTCCCATCTCTCCACCGAATCGCGCCGAGACCACCCTTCATCGCCGCTGATGGGAGATGACCGGTGACCTGGTGGATGAGTTTAGCGGAGAGCGGCACGACCTTCATCCGCAAACCCCCTGGCCACTATTGGCTAAGGAAGCAGTCGCTCGAAAAGAGACCACCCTGTTGGCACTCGGTGGTAAAGCCACTTGGCTGCCAACTGTCCCTGGGGACTTCGTCGTAATGATGTTCAAGAGAAGATGGAGCTGATCACACGTGATTTTGATTGACAGAAATTGTTCCAATGTCAATTTCAGATTGTACTTGTAAATCTTTTCTGCCTTTTACGAAGTTCGACTCTTCATTACTGACTGTGTACCTATGTATCTCCTTCTTCTGTGTTACTGTCTGATGTACTGTTTTCAAGAGACTGCACAGTTAGGTCCCCAGAGTAACAGTTTTAGGGGTGGGGGTTGCGATGATGGTGCTGCCATCTCAAATAAGGATCGATTGTTTGCTCAACACAGTGGTATTCTCGGTGGCGAACTCATCTATTTTCCATTGATTCTCGTCTCTTCCCTCCCTTTTTCCCCTCTGTCATGTATCATCTTTTTTTTTTTGCTGAGGCTTAAGTTAATTAAAGGGCGTGCACACTGGTTGCCCAGATCTTTTTCTTTGTCTTTGCTCTGCCATACCGAGAAGATGAATTCCGCAATATGAAGGGCTGCCTTTGTCCTCGACGAACATGGGGCAGTGAACCTGAATCATCGCTTACTGGTTGTCACCAATGCCGATTCTGAGATTCAATTTTCACCTCTGTTCATAAAATGCAAGTCGTCATGAGAGGGCGGTTCGTACGAAGAGTCCTTATCACGCGACTACAACCAATTGGGGAGCATGGTGGTGGCCTGTCGTGGTGCAGCATTGTTCAGTACAATGTCCATTTTGCGCATCGGCCAATGACATGGTGGCATGTAGTTCTGGGCACTTTTATTGCAAAGTGTAAATACATTTCACTCAGGAAGCGATTTAATATACCGAGAGGCCTGGATATATACTTTTTTAAAGCGAGATTATTAATAAAATGTTGACATTTCAGCTTTTGGAGGCAGGACTATTTTATTTCCTTTTTAAAATACATGATATTTTTTTTGTTGAGACCTACACACACATGCCACAATTAGCCCTGCAGCACCCCAAATCAGAACCACATCACCGCAATGAGCACCACAGTCAGCACTGCAATTAGCACTGCAATCAGCCCCACAGCACTGAAATTAGCACCACAATCAGGAGCTATTATGGGCCAATCGGGTCAATGGACAATTGGTCTGGGGTTCATGGAGCCGATGGTGTCGATGGGTTCAATGAGGTCAGTATTGTGAGTGGTCGGTCCAAAAACAGGAGTCAGTTGCCTACTTTAAGTGTGACCATGATTTATAGGTGAGCGAAGAACTTGTCTGGAAGGAACTGTTGAAGATATAACTTCATGCTAATGTGATCAAGGGACTAGCATCTAAAGCCTGCCTACCTGCCTTTGTGTGATATATCAATGCTCTCATGTGATTGGTTAGCTGCAATCATGTGATAACTTGGTGATTGGCTGGTCGGCGTCTGTACAATGTATTAATTGTGCAGTGCGATTGGTTCAAAGTCAATATGACGCCATAAGGATTGCACACTTGTATATTATCAGAAGTAGGGAGGTAAGCCGAGAGGTTTAGTTTGACAGGAGCTGAGTGGAAGGTGGATTGTCTCGACTAGCTTCTGCCTCTTCACATAGATTTTTCTCGAAGTTTTGTTTTTAGGTCATTCAAGTCCATGGTGTTAAGGTCAAGGCAGTCTGCATCTAATATGGTGGTTGTAGTATGTAATGTATAATGCTTATTGACTTTTATGTATTTTTATAGGTTTTTATTTTAAGGGTCATGGGGTTCAGGTCGAGGTAGTCAGCATCTAATTAATGGTGATAATATTATGTTTGTTGACTTTTATGTATTATTTCTCGAGTTTTATATTTTCAGGGTCATTCAAGGTCATGGGGTCAAGGTCGATTTAGTCTGCATCTAATATGGCAGTGGTAATCTTTAATGTATTATACTTCCTGACTTGTATGTATTTTCTCGAGTTTTTGTTTTCAAGGCCATTCAAGGCCATGGGGTCAAGGTAAGGATCATTGGCTTTCAATATGGTGGATGGGAGATGCCTACCAAGATGGTGGTCGCCTAACAAGATTGCAGCCTCCAGTAATGTATAAACAAATGACGAACGAAGAAAACAAATATGGTAGCCTCCAGTAGCATGTAAACAAATGGCGAACGAGAAAATCAAGATAGTAGAATTCGTATAGGTGAAGGGAGTGTGCGCGAGGGAGTCAGTCATTTGCTGGGTTTGAACATAGGTGAGTAATTGGCGGTGTGTGGGGGGGGGGGGCTCAGGACATGCACTTTTTTAAAATTAAAATTGTTATACTTTTTTTTAATGGATAAAGGGAAATTTCAAGGGGAAAAGGGAAATTTCGAGGGAAAAGGGGAAAAATGGCCGCCTGGGTTAAATACTTCTTAATTAAGAATTGTTTAAATTAGATTTTATATAAATAAATTCTTAAAAGATTTGTTTTTAATCTTAAAAAAAAATTTTTAGTTTAATTTTTTATAAATAATTTTTTTGTAATTTTTAATAATAATTTTTACATATATTTTAAACGAATTTTAGTTAAATTTTTTGTTATAAATTTTTATTCGTTTTTTTTAGAATTTTTGCATATTCAAGGTCAAAGTCTAGGTCAAAGGGCATAGGTAATAATACCTGTATCCTGGTCACCCGGGTCAAACCCTAGGTCGCTGATCCCTGTCAGCATTTCTGGAAGAAATGGGTCATTCCTGAGTATCCTTTTAATTATTTTTTAAATAATTTTTTTTATAATTTTTGATAATTTTTAATAATGTATTTTTTATATATATTTTTAGGATTTTTTGGAATTTTCAATGGATTTTTAAAAGGCTTTTTAGTGGTTTATTGTGTCAAAGATCCCCGTGTTCAAGGCAAAGGTCACACAGGTCGGGGGTAAAAGGTCAATGACATCCAAGATGGCGGTCGGGTGATATAACAAGATGGCGGCTCCCCGCTCCTGCGCTCCTACGTCCCACGCCCTTGGCCCAGACTTCCCATTTTCCTACTATTCTCTACATAATATATAATATGTGTGATTTCATTATTTTGGATCCAGGCCGACTTGCAATTGTGTTCCCAGTGTGTTACGTGGCTCCATATCAACGACACTGCTTAAACTTCATTTAGAGGTACAACCTCAAAATAAATACACTTAAGTAATTCGGCATCTTCAGCTATGTAGAGAGAATTATGCCTGACAGCCAACATACGCAAAATGTCTTGAGTTTCACAGGCTAGTCCATAACACATGACAATCCAGGCATGAAATAATTATTGAGAATGAAAATGTCTTGTAATCTAAAATATTTGTTTTGCTATGTTTTTCTCAGCTGAGGGACTGGCTATGCTTTACTTTTGTTTTTGTGTTTATGCTAAGGTAATGGATATCAGGTAATAATTAATTAATACAAATAATTTTCATAAATTTTGTGAGTTTATTTGATAGCTAGGCGAAGTTCGACAAATTCTGTATGCATCCTAGTTTCTGTTATTTGCTATTTGGCTGGTACGTGCATAATGAGCATGTTTTCCTGTGTACTAGGATGTACATGATTCACTCGGTATCTTGCCACATGTTGTATTACAGGATCACGGTCCTGCAAAGCTGCCAGGATACAAATCGCCCAATCACAAAAGTAACAAGAGAGTATAAAGTCTATCCCAGGCACCGTTTGAATTCGCGAAATTACTGGTTGCATACGAGTCATGGTTATGAACTGTCATGTATATTGTTAATGTTTACTTTGTTCGTTCTGCTTTGGTGTTTATTTTTCCTGGTTTTCCTTCTTATATTTGCTGTATTTAGAACCAAGGAAGGCTGGATGAACATATGGCTGACCAGTGCAGCATCAGGCTATTCAATGACTGCCAACAAAATGAAGAGCGATTGGTCCTCTTCAGGCATGAAATTCCCCAGGAATATAATCTAGTATTTGTTCTTGTCGGCTTGTCTTGGTAAACCTGAGGGTATCGATACCTGATAAAAAAAACCACCCACTTCTCTTTTTTCCCATAGATTCATCTTACATTCTGGGCAACCATGTGGCCAGTAGTGTACAAATTATACGGAGCAGATATATCTCTTACTCAGCTGCTTTCATAGCTCTGGAATGCAGCCAGCATATTTGTTGTTGATATAGGAGGGGTCGTGAGGATGACTAGGTGAATTTTGCAGTCACTTCTATTTGGTTAGGTTTGTAATGCCATCGTTTTCGCAGCATCAGCGCCTTAAATGAGCAATGTGTTATTTATATAACTTTGTTTGTCAAATTTTTATAGAGTGAGTGAAGAGATTTGGGGGCTCTTAAAATCGAGGTCTTGAGATCCGATGAGGGTGAAGTGAGGTGTGTATGGAGCAGCGCAGGAAGGAAGGGGCAAACGGGGTAGACGGGAGATCCCCGAGAAAGCCCACCAACCAGTGGCGTGTACATAGACCATATTAAATCATAAACCCTTTATAAAAGTAAAGTAAAAAATATATTGATTTATGTATGGAATTCAGGCACTACTGGTCTACGCCCCTCGAGATGAATTGGACTCGCCCAAATGGGTGATGTAAATAAAATAAAACTGCACTGGTTTAAATGCCATGTAGTGACTTTTTTGCAATAATTACAATATCAGATCACATTTATTACAGAGCTGGCATTGCAGATATACTGCTGATTCCATCTTAGCAGGATGTGATGGGGTGTCGTTTCAGGAGTGGGTAATAAGTTGAATAGAGTTACGGAGTTATGCGAGTAGCAGAATTTATATAGGCGCCAGCTACTGCAGAGCATGAGAGATAAATGAGCGTTGGCTGTATGCCCAGGTGACTTCTCCTGAAGTTTCCGTAGTTCTGGATAGTGATGCTGATTCTCCAGTAATCCAATCAAGCCTGCCTGCCAAGGGTGTTGTCCCCATCAGAACGCCAATGAACATGCGAAGTAAGACTGTTAGAGGCCAACTCACATGCCTGATGATCCTGTATTACTTGAGAATATACCGAAATAATTTGTAAACACATTACAACAAAGTAAGGGTGTGCTACAAGCAGGTGTAGCCCCTAACAACATACGAGAAGTGGTCGCTAGTATGAATAAGAACATGCTACATCAACTTGATGCATTTAATATTCGTACCTTGTTCCTACAAAGGCAGTGCCATAGATACAACATTGGTGACATGTTTTCAGCCAACACTGTAAGAACTCCGTGCACGAGGTTCACAAAATTCATGGCAGTTACATCCCTGGCGCATGACTGGCTGTTACTCCCAGGTGATAAAAAAGAAACTTAAACGTTACAGTATTAAGATATGATTAACTATTGTAAACTAAAATGGTTGGAATAAAGAATGTGATGGCCCGGAAACATCAGAAGCTTACAGCCTCCCTCTAGCACCTTTAGAAGCAGACTTACTGAAATGGCGAATACCCGTGCCCTCAGCGTGAATAGTGTTCGCAACAAAAACTAAATTAAAATAATCTCAATTTTCAACAAATAATTAAAGAAACAAGACACTCTGCAATTATTTCAAATAAACGAAAATCACTTTGAAAGAAAAATTCATAATGAAGCTATTCATTCAAAATACAAAAGTTGGTAAGGCAACAATATATTGGCATGATTGTCTTGCCATCTGGAGCTGTCTCTCTAAGTCTATTACTGTATATGATTTGTTACGTATATATCCCATCTTATTTAAAATATGGAAATGTAATTATTCGGATCTCTAAATGTGGTGTCCGAATGTACTCCGACATCGGATCAGTCCAAATTATGTGTTGGGTGTAAGGCCTACATGCCCGAGTGTCCAAAAAAAAAAAAAACAAACAAACAAAGATCGATATATTATAACCCCTTGTTATGCACTGTTCGGTAATAGGGATCATGAGGGGGGAAATGTGTGTTACGCCCGACACACTTGAACTTCGCTGAAAACACACACATGGGGAGTAAGACACCAAATGAAGGGACACACGTGTGGTCCTTGGTTCGGTGAAATAGCAGATTCCCTGATATGGTCTTCATTTTCGCGGTGGTTGCTGGGGAGGTATCAACCAGCCCGAACTCTTCATCCCCTGCAAGTTGCCTCTTGTAGATATAAAGCTGGGATGGCAGCTTGACTACTGTGGTTTCTTGGCAGTCTGTCGGAGTGCTTTCCTTCATGCAGTGCTAGCTGCTGGTCGTTTTAGTGGCCGTCCATGTGTTCGGGGAGCGGCGATCCCAGTATAGGATGTATTGAAGCTGTGCAGTTGTGGCTGGACGGATGGGTTCAAGGAGTATCCCCTCGGACCTGGATACATCCACCGATTCGGTTAGGGCGTTGTACAGAAGGCCGAACTACATTGTAACTGTACCTCGGTATCCTGCAAATCAGCACAGGATTGGAGTGATCCCATGTATGTTCTATCGGAGACAGATCGGGAAACATCGTTGGCCATAGGGATACTTCCAACACAGTGCAGACATTCAATAGACAAATGTGTCGTGTGTGTACGAGCATTGTCATGTTGAAATACTGTACCAAGTTGCTGTCTCACTAGATGTAACACATGAGGATGCAGTATATCATTGACGTACCACTGTGCCATCAGGGTGACTCGGATAACTGATAAAGGTGACTCTGATATATCTTATGCTTTCCTACATCATGACACTTGCAGTAATGCCAAAGTGTCTCTCCAAAACATTTTCAAGACCTGTCCCCTCCCATTGTCAGTATAATCTCACACATTTATGATAATGGAGTACCAAGATTCATGACCGAACATGTTGTGTTGCCACTAGTCATCATTCCTTGCCTCCTGGTTATTGAGCCTCTCCAAAGGCCGCCATAATTGCTCTGCTATTAAAGTCAGCTGACACATGGAATGGTGAACCCATAATCTGGCAGATTCCTGTTTCCTAAACAAGATGCCGAATGACATTTTTTTTCGTAGAGAATACAGTAATTGTGCTCTGATGGCAAGCATCGATGTCATATTGTTGCACAATGCTTGATATACAAGGCGATCTCTTGGGGTAATCTGTATCGGTCGACCAAAATATAAACTATGTGTGTGAGCATACCTGTACCTGTTGATTCAAATATCGGGACACTGTGACATTGGGTTGTCCCACATGTCTAACAGTTGCCTTGTACGTCCAACTGGCCTCATGCAGACCCACACTGCAGCCTCTTTCAAATTACTTCAGTAGTAGGGAAATGATAGCTCTGGCATAACGGATTCCCGATTCGGAGATCGGAGAACCTCCTGCTCTGTCATTCTGATCGCCTGGTGGCCATATATTATTTCCTTCTTTCCCTTAAACTCGATTAGATTTCCTTAAAAATTTCCCTTTTTCTCCAAAAAATTTATCATCTTACACTAATTTTTTTTCAAGAAAAATTCCTGTTTTTCCCAGAGCAGGAGAGGAAGATTCGTGACTCCGAGCCAGAAGAGCTGGACTAAGGAGAGGCAGATTTATGACTCCGAGCCAGGAGAGCAAGACTGGGGACTCAGGACCTTTGACCTTTGACCCATGACGTTTGACTTTTAATCCCAAAAATCAAACAAAAACCAAAAAAAAATCCCAAAGAAAATATAGATATTATTAAAATATTGTAACAA
Source organism: Dryococelus australis (assembly GCA_029891345.1). Classification (NCBI taxonomy): domain Eukaryota; kingdom Metazoa; phylum Arthropoda; class Insecta; order Phasmatodea; family Phasmatidae; genus Dryococelus; species Dryococelus australis. Next base: position 245,802,206 of record CM056993.1, on the reverse strand, counting down.
TTTTTTAATAAAAATTATTAAAGATTTATTTTAAAACTCCAGTTTACAGCAGATATTTTTGCTAATAATTTCCCTTATATCCCTTTAAAAGATGCCCCTTTTCCCCTTACAAATTGCCATTTTTCCTTTAAATTATCCCTTTTTCCTTAAAAATTCCAAACTACCACCATATTGGATGAAGGTGACCTTGACCTTTAACCCATGACCTTGAATGACCTTCAAAACCAAACCTCGAGAAAATATCCTTAAAAGTCAGCAAGCATATTACATTGCAGACTACTACCACCATATTTTATGAAGGAGACCTTGACCCTATGACCTTGAACGACCTTGAAAACTAAAACTTGAGAAAGAATCCACAAAAATCAGCAAGCATGTGACGTTAATACTACCATCATATTGAATCTATGTGACCTTTACACATGACCTTGAATGACCTTGAAAACAAAACTCGAGGAAAATCCATTAAAGTCAGCAAGCATATTACATTGCAGTCTATTACCACCATATTCGATGCAGGTGACCTCGACCTTGACCCCACGACCCTGAATGACTTTGAAAACAAAACTCGAAAAAAATCCATAAGGTGAGCAAGAATATGTTACTGATTACTACCACCATATTAGATGAAGGTGACCTTGAACTTCACCCCATGATCTTGAATGGCCTTGAACCCAAAAAATTCAAAAATGTTCATAAATAATTTTTAAAAATGTTTATCCCAGAAATGCATATGTATCAATAAAATTTACGACTAACGTACTCACCCCACTACCCTCTCCTATACTCATTCTATTGCATACTGCCCTCGTGGTTTTTCCGTTTGTCATTTGTTTATACATAGTTGGAGGCTGTCTGTCTCCTTCGTTCGACTATCATATTGGATTTAATGTTTTCATCCCCTAAGTGGCTCATTAATTCCCCTCCAGTCAACAGTCGTATTTGTTAATGTTTTGTTAAAATATCGGTTTCACTGATGGCACCCTCCATATTAGAGTTCATTTTCAACACATAGGTGGTGTTAATTTCTCGATTATTCCGCCTGCTATCGGCTTGTAGCGAATGGCAACATTGACCATTTCTGTAAAGTATGCAAACTACTGTCATATTTATTTTTTATTTTTTATTCTTAAATGAGATAATTTTAATTTAGAATGATGTTTACATTAGGCAGAGGGTATTTTATAAAATAAATAAAATGCTACATATTAATTATATAGTTTTTATTTACAAGATTTTACATACAAACATTTTTTTCATTTCTTCGCGATGATATTTATAAGGCAAGGAGAGGACAGTACATTATTTCGTAACAGGTTGGTATGTACTCTTTCTCAGCTGAAGATGAATCGACTGTCCAGCCCAAACTCTTCATCATAATTTCTTCTTCCTCGCAACATGTCTTTTGTATATTATCATCAACACTCTTTTCGATGTCATATACATTACGGATGAGTACATTCTGGGTCTTGAATGCCCTTCTGCAATGTTAGTCCTGGCTTCGAGTAGATACATTCCAGCCATATATTATTTTTAGAGGTCCTTGTTTTTCAATCTCTTCTGTAAGTTGGTTTATTAAATTTTATTTCGTACTTGACAGGAACGAGTAAGCATCTTTCGACGAAACTGTCAGATTTGGAGCAACATAATCTTTCATAAGGCCCCTGAATGCAGATTGCTTCAGAAAAAAAATGCATTGGCATTAGGTTTGCCTATAATATAGACAGGTTTTCGAGAAGGAGGTTTACACTGTTTGACATGGTGTTAAAATGCTTCACTGCACTATTTTTCCTCATGGTTCGTTTATTATAACTCTTAATTTCATGACCACACTTGTGACAGGTAAGAGTCAAATAAGCACATCCTGTTTTCCTCCTGCATTTACCACTCGTCTCGTGCCTACGCGCATTGCTACTTTTACTGTACGTCTCACCACAGTAGCGACACGATCGACTTGATATCGTCCGCGAATTGTCCATATCGTCCACATACACATCCTCACTTACCGATGGTAGCACCATTGCATCATCCCTTACAGTAGTAGGGTCCAGTTGACTCCAGGACAAGGGGATGGAAAATAGGCGCGAGGCGCTGGCCGTCATCTTGGATTCAAACTTCGTGCTCTGTCATTCCAATCGGTCGGCGGCCAATTTGGATTCGACCATCTTTGTAGCCAGTACACCGTCATCTTGATAGCCAGTATGCCATTTTAATTTTGCACTTCATGTTGTATCATTCCATGTTGGTGGGTGACTCATCCGCCATCTTGGTAGGTGTGGCCGTCCGCTATCTTGGTTTTATTTGTTATTTGTTTATACATTGCTGGAGGATGCCAACTTGGTTTTTTCCTTTGTCATTTGTTTGTACATTGCTGGAGGATGCAATCATGATTTTTTGTTTGTAATTTGTTTTAGAGTATGTCTGTCACCTTCATTCGACCAATTAGTTGCATTCGCTCCATCACCATCTGGTTTTTTTTCGTCTTTTGATTACGTCAGCTGTTGCTAGGAGCGCTGGTGTGTGTACGTCATGTTGGTTCTAAAGTAAACTGCTAGGAGAGCTGGTGTTGCTCTTGCTCAGCCACCAGGGTCGGTTCTAGAGTTGGTCGCTAGGGCGCTGTTATTTCGCAGAGCTCAAAACATCATCTGTAGAAAGGTGGGATCGAACTGCTGAACCTTGGGTTGGCACGCAGATGCCTTAGATCACTCGGTCATCTGGAAATGTGCTGGGACAAAGGTTAAAAAAAGGTATGTATAATATCATAAATATGGGGATAAATTATTTTAATAAAAATTAAATAAATTCAGCATGCCACTTCGAGGCGTATTGACGACCCCCCCCCCCCCTCACAAAAAATGTAACCCAACAAAATTATAAAATATTTGTAGAAACTTGAATAAATGTGTCTCAATATCTCGGATTTTTATTGATTTTCCTAGAAAAAAACTCCGTTTGCATATAAACCCCCACTCTTCAAATGGCATTTCACATACACACATGGTCGATCATTTGAATACCTTCTTGTGTTTCAAATTTTGGATGGTCTTTTACCCACACAGCCATGTGTAAACGAGATCTTCCCCAGCACTGAAACTCTACACGCCACCAGTGATCGACAACTTGTCCACCAAACACATCGTGACTGCTTGAGGTTCGGTGGGCGCCGGACAGAAACCTCACTGACACCTGCTGTAGATGCATACAAACAAGTGATGTTAGACACAATCTTGTAGAAGGGAAATTTTTAGGGAAAAAAGAGGAAATTTTAGGGAAAAAGGAGATTTTTTTTGGGAATATCAGTCGATTCTGAGGGAAAAAAGAAATTTGGGGGGGGGAGGGGGGAGACGGCCGCCGGGTAAACGGAATGACAGAGCAGGAGGTGCTTCCGAATCCGGAATCCGTTATGCTAGACTCTCCATTTCCCTACTACTTCCATCAAATACTATTAATTCAGTCTAATGAATATACGCGGCATACTCCATGCCCAATGACATATCACTGTTCTGGCTGTCTCTTCCCCACAAGTCTCGTAACACTATTGCTAGAGACCAGGAGGTTTCATGGCTTCATTTTGCAACAAGTTTTCATTTACAAACATTTGTGTACTCGACCTTCAGTTCCTTGTTCATTGGCTGTTGCTTCAGTTTTATTATAGAGCAGGTAGCACTGAATTTGGTCCTTGTTTTCATACAGGTGGCTGTTAGATCAAATTCGTTTAGGGCGTGTATTACAAACTGTGGTCCAATTGAAAAGGAAATCCATATGCACATGTGTTTAAAGTTTTGCTTGTTTTCATATGAATTTGCGAAACTAACATGTCTCAAATTATTGCCATAATTGTGGTAGAGCCACTAATGCACTTTGGTGAGCATTCTGAATGTTACATACATATAGTTGCACATCTGATCATTTACACAAATAGCCGCAACCAGTAGCCTATATGTAGCCTACATCAAATTATATCCACTTTGGATTATTCCTTCTGGGTGGTTTAATTATTTTTTTCGGGGTGGAAAATACACTGAAAATTATTTCAAAACAAAAGTTTGAGGTATTTTTAGTTAAAAGTTTATAAAATGTTAAATTTGTTGTTTATTAATTTTCTATTCATCTTCCAAAATATATATGGTGTATTAAGTGTGTAATTACTCAATCAAGTAGTTTGCAATGTTCAATACAGGATGTTGCAAAATTGTATGTCAACAGTTCAGGGGAACATCCCTCACATCTGGAGGATGAAAAAACGTTATATGAATATAGGTCAGCAAATGCTTCGTTTTTTCACCACATGGACCACCCCTATTATATTGTAACACTTATTCATTGACATTCTGTATAATCCATTCACGGTTACTTCACAATTTTCTGAAGCCGTGCCAAAGTTCTACTTCCAGATTATTCCTCCGCCTTGTACAAACTAAGCTTAAATAAGTCTAGAAAATTACACTAAAGGACAACGCGCTGAATTCGTGTGCACTCAGTTGTAATAATATTTTGCATAACTGTTTCTTATAGGTTATTCACGGCAAAGTGAGAACTTTTGAAAGCCATTTCATTTGAAATAATATTCAATATAAGTATTTTATTTTAACCTTAGACGTCGACTTCCCAGTGCGGTGGAATATACGCGCTGTGTTTATTACTTACATGGCAATATTTATTTTAAAATATAGTTAAAGAATACAAAATGGCTGAAAGAAAAAGTAACCAGGGCCTCAAAAGTGCTTACTTTACCGTGAACAGCCTGTACTAGACGTTACCAACACACTTTTCTCACCGTTTTTATACACATTTATTACACAGGAAACATTATAATTTAACAAATAAAATACTGGTCAAACTTCAATTAAAGAAAAATTGGATAAATTTATGTTAACAGAGATATAATATGCTTGTGATAAACAGCATATTTAGAAAGTAACTAAACACGGCATATACGGGATGATTTTTCGAAGTTTTGATTCAAAAAGTGTGAAGAAACAGCAAATAGACCATAGCATTGCAGTCGACTGTACAACATGCAGAACGCATTACAAAGTAGTAAACACCAGTTACAAAAATGATTAGAAAAGTATAATTTCATATTCATATGAAAGAAGAAAGCACATATTTTGCAACATCGAGAAATATTTTGCTAGCATTGTTTTTTTTTATTTTTCCCCCCCCCCCAAAAATAACTAATTGCAGTCTATTTTCAATTAAAATTTAAACGTATTTACATTCTGTATGGTTCACAAATTACAGTTTGCAAATAACCCTTCTTCAAATAAGACTATTATAATAATTATTCTGGTTATGTGTATTAAAGAGTAAGTACTAAAGTGAAGAACAATTTTTAACAATTTATTTTATTCACTTTAGCCACGAAAGATATAATTTTTATAACTGAAATTAATAAATATAGACTATATCTAACTTTAGTGATAGTTTTAATGAATACCCTACCTGACTAAGGTTTTCTTGAAAATGTGCTTTCTGAAGTATCCAGGGTGGAATTGCGCTTCAATTTTGATTAAATCTAGAATTTCATTAACTGAATTCAATACACGTCTGACGTCAGAGCGACGAAAATTGTCGCACGACCAGCATTTTTGAGTTAGAGATCATTTCTATTTTTGTCGTGTCGTGCAGTGCAACCAACAGAGTGTAGAATATTGTAAAACGAAGTAGTCGGACTAATTTTCCTCTCAGTAAAAAAATTTTCATCTCAAAACGGGAATCAATAATATATTTCCCACTTACCGAATTTAACTCACAAGATTAACTCTAATACCTGGTGGTGCTTCAACTTAACGCCAGCACTGTTTGTCAATATCACGTGTTCCAAAATTTCCCTTCTGCACACCGCCTTTGAAACTAGCTTATTCCCTATGCACCTTGTAAATAGTGCCGCATAAACTGTCGTGCTGTAAACTCAAGCTTTCGCATTGAAGATGCTTTTGTCGTGTCGTTGTTGGCGTTTTCGTGATGCAGTTTGGCGCTCCTCGGAGATATGTACGTGAATCCAGCATAAAGGCTGGTCGGTGAGGAGACAACTTGAAACTGGAACTAAACCTGAAAGCGGTAGGTAGATAAAGGCTGTTCACGATAAAGTGAGCACTTTTGAAATTAGCCTTAGAAAAAAGTCACTGCCCCTGCCTGCATATATTTTAACAGACGCACTTTGGGACATACGCCCATTTAATTTGGTAACGATGAAGGGAAAGTAGTTCCACATCTTAACGTCGAATAGAAAGTGTTGGGGTAACAATTTGTGAAATGTTAGATTATTTATTTCGCTTTCTCTTTTTTTTAATGCTTCGAAGTGTAAAAAAGACTAAATATATAAATTATTTAGTTTTCTTATAATTTCACAATTTAATTTGGCCGACGCATGAATAGAGTTATGAGGCCCATTGCAATGTTAATTTTACATAATGCGGAAGAATACACAACATACGTACAAGTAGATCTTAGCAGGGCTTTATAAAGTGCTCATTTTACCGTGAACAGACTATAGGTAAGTAGTTGGGCTTAACGTCTCGTCTACAGCAAGGTCATTAGAGACTGGGGTAGGGAAACAAGGAGCATTCTAAACCCAAAACAGTGAAATGGCTCGAGACCAGAGAAAACGCCACCGCTGAAATCAGTGAAAGCTTGCTAGTTATTTCAGTACCCGAATTTCATATGACTTGATATGCCGTGAATTCCACGCATATCCGAGGCACTGGTTCCAAGTTCACTTCGCCGATTTGGTCGTTAGCAGCTTCAGAGAGTATCATTTCACTGACTGAAATCGTAGCGGTTTATAAAACATTAATTGCAAAATATTCTTGTAAATATTTTCAGCAAACATACAGAAGACCCACATTCTAAACATGAAATAGTGAGATTGCACGAAATCAACGAAAATCAGCGAAACGTGCCCCACTGTTAATTAGAGCCAGATAACTGATTAATACTTTGGCCGAATTTTATTAATTTATATGCGATCCCCGTTGAATGTCAATAATTCCTCCAGTGTATATCCTTCATTCGCCAGTCGGTAGTAACTTATTAACTGTCCTTCAGTGATAGGCATTTCACAAAATAATGGTAACTTATCATTGATTGTGGCTTACAGTGCATTAGGACGGCACACTGATTATTATATTTATCACGCTTCTACTTTAATTCATGTTTCTAATTTATTAAGAATATTATATATGTGTGTATATAAACACTAGCTGTTACCCGCGGCTCCGCTCGCTTGCAAAATTCAAACCTTACTTATAATGACCAAGTGCTCTATCTTACTTGTTCCTCTTTACTACTATAATATTCTGGATTAGCAAGGCATTTTTCTTCCCGGAAAAACCAACATTTCCTTAAGGAATATAAAAAAAAGACCACCAGCCAGTGCCTACTCAAATGATTATTCTATATTCACTAAGAGTTTGTTCCTTCTCCGGGATGAAAAGTACCCTATGTGCTAATCCAGAATATAATATTATACCCCTGTATCAAATTTCAACCAAATCCGTCGAGCGGTTACGACATGATTGAGTAACAAACAAACATACTATATATATATATATCTGTGTGTGTGTGTGAGAGAGAGAGAGAGTGTGTATATATAATATTTTAACCTTTATTTATATTTCTCTCATGTCTGATGACAAAACTTAAACTTTATTATTGATTATAGCGAATAAAGCAGAAACGGCTGTCAAGTATTGTTGTCAAATATTATTTAATATGCTAAACTGTTTGTGCACTGTTCATTATTGAGCCAAACCTTTTCACACAAAATCAAAACAACACTTTGCCGAAAATTGTTATAAGCCGATGATATCCTCAGATACCACATTAATAAATCTCCATTATCTCAGAAGCGCAAGAGAAAGGAAATGTAGGTGGCCTTGCCAGGATTGCCAACCTACAACTCATACAGTGCCTGTTAACATTCAGCAATGATGGGTCGCGTCCTCTCCTTTGTTAAACACCCCTTCGTCGCGCTTTCAATGATGTTTCGCGTTCACTTTATAACTTTTTCCTCATTGATTGCGGACCACAGGACTTTGCAACTACCTTTCCATCCATTCTGCCAGTCTTCATTTGCTTCTGGTTGCGTCGACAGCACATTGTCGTGGTTGGACTCTGTCAGCTGTGATGACATAAAATGCACATCCTTAAACACATCATTGTTTGCGGGGCCGGTGGGGACCTGTGTAACACCCTCCCCCCCCCCCCCCACCAAAAATTCATCACGCTCCTCGTCCCTTCCTGTTTTTCGTGGCGAGCCAAGGGCCAGAGCCCGTTCTGGGTAATGCAGGGGTATAAGTATTTTCTTTAGCTTATCATTGTGCTATCTATCTTATAACTTGCCATCGTTTGGGTCTCTCTGGCTATGTAAATTTAACTTTATGTTTTGTTTTTTATTACTTTGCATACTATCGCCCTTTGATTGAATAATTTTGTATATGATTACAAACAATTTTTTATTTTACGGCCAAGCTGTTTGAAGAATGAGTGTGGCGCGGTTGATCCTGTCACCCGCCCCGACTCTCCCAGAAACCTAAGGGTTATTCTCTACATTCTAATGTATATATTTACACTCTAATGTTCCGTATACTCGAGTAATACATTGCAGAAGTAACGGTTTGCAATACTTGTCGCGTTATGCCGGAATTACATAGCCCCGTCGAGGCACAGCAATACACGACAAAAACCGCAACCACGATCATTTTCAATGTGACTGCTCGAATTTACAGCCCGACAGTTTACTGACGTGACACGACGAGTAGAATTGTTCGGATCCATTTAGAAGGCGCTGATTAACTACGATAGTTTCGAAGGCAATAGGTAGACTGGAAATTAGGAATACATGATGGTAGCAAAGTATTATAGCTAATGCATACAAAGGTAAAGTTAATATTCATAAGAGTTAAATACAATAATTTTTATAATTAGTTTTCTTTTAAGCTACGTATTTCCCGTTTTAGGGAAAGTTTGTCATACAATTTCATTTTATAAGGTTTTGCAAACTGTGCGTTGTACCGCACGACACGACGAAGAATATAATAGAATTAATTTCTAATCATAAACGGCTGGTCGTACGACAGAATTGTCGGGCTTACGTCAGATCTATCTTGTATTTCATTGGATTTTTAGTTTTAAGTGTCGTGTCGTGCTTGCGGTGTCTTGCTGGTCAGGGCTATATGATTCCGGCAAAGTTATTCGTGGCGTACATGTGATGCGCCCTGAGAATACGAAAGGGGATGACGTGTGTTTGGCGCACAGCAGGGGGAGAGTTGCTACAATCTCGCCAGCCCTGAAGCACCCTGGTGGGCTTCAACTGGCTCCAACGGGAAGTCGAGTCTCATGGTCAGGCCCCCAGCTGCGCCCTCGTTCATTCGCGAGGGCAACAAAGAACGGCAAGGCGATGACTGTGGGACAAACTGACTGCACCGCTATATTACACGATACCAGATTCCGCGAAAGCTTGTGAAAGGTCCGCCATATCGGCCGGTATACGGGCTAGTGTGGCACCCGACATGGCATTTCCCGCCTTGCACGGGCAGATTTCGTACCAGGTTTGGTAAATGGACACGTCCTATTTTTCGTGGCAGGTCCCATACCTGGTTTCGTTCCTGGCCAATCACATCGCAGTTTCAGATATTATGGCTACGCTCCCGGTGGCTACTACTTCAAACGAGTTGATGAAGAAACCGAAAAGGATACCTCCATCATGATTATACATCCGTGAGGATAAAACTCTTTCAAATAGATTTAAAATGCGTCAACGACGAATAATACTGGTGATGATAACTTTTAATTACTGTTTAGAACCGTTGTAAATACATAAAACATTGCCTACTGTTTGTAAAAATTAATTCAAATATTAAAGTTATCTAAGAATATAAACTCATAACCTTGTGTGTAAACTGATAGTACAGTAGTAATGTCACGGGGCCTGTGAGTGATGTTGACTCTTGGGCGTGAATTCGAAGCTCTGTTGGACACGTACTTCTTGCCATCATTAAATTTTACTTCCGGGTAATATCTCGGTGCGTTAAAAAAAAAAAAAAAAAAAAAAAAAAAATTTCAACCGGTCAGTAATTTTCGTCAAAATTAAAAATAACACACTCGTATTCTAGTGACTTCACGTCATTTACATAAAATGGATGGAACTGTACTAGTAAGCAATCAATTTATGTACAAGGCGAACGGTAATATAGCTATATTAAGATGCGCTAGCTAGTTTTTTTCATAGGCTTACGCAAGTTACTAACTACGAATGGAGTTCATTATTCCTACAAACCACACACAGCGCACCCACCGAGGGTGCCAAATGCTAGTACGCGAACTACTGTCGTGTAATATGAATTTTCCATTGCGGCTCATATAACAGCTGGTATGCCGGCTCGTGCGCCAGCCCTTGTAGGAGCTTGTACAAGAACCAAGTACGGGTGCAGGTATCGTGTAATATCGTCAAACAATTTCCGTAAAATTGCGGGAAGGTTGTGGAGCTGCGGTGGTACAGCGAATAGAGAATATCACTGCCGGATTTTCGCACGTGGGAATTGTGCTGAACGATGCCGCTTGTCAGCGGGTTTCCTCAGGGATCTCCCGTTTACTTCGCCCTTTCATTCCAACGCTGCTCCATACTCACCGCGCTTCACCTTCATCGGCTCTCTAGACCCCGATGTTAAGAGCCGCCTAAATCTTTCCACTCCACTACGGAAAATGAGAGGTGAAAATTATCTGACTTCTTCGTAAAGTGATACATACTTCGTTAATAACGGACTTCCCGTAAATGTCACGTAATTTTCCGAGAATTCAAAAACTCTCTCCATGAATATGCTAATACGTTTCTGTGTGTTACCAGCTTATAAAGAGAAACTGTTGGGAAAAGGGGGGGGGGGGTGGATGTAAAGGGGCAAAGGGAATAAAATTTTCATTTAAGGGGTGTTTACAACTAACATTATTTTGTGAAGCGGGATTTGAACTTGAGGAAAAAATGCCCATGAATCTAACCACTCTGCTATCACAGCATGTTAGCAAGAAATTACTGATATAAATAACGAGCCTACTTTCCTCGACATGGGTGATATTTAAATAATTTGTTCAAAGCTGAGTTTGTAGGTAGGACTTGTCTCGTTGAAAGCTCTATCAGTAGAGATGAAACCAGAAACACGTGCAACAGTAGTGAGACAATTACAAACACACACGTGACTTACCCGGGACTCGAAATCATAAAATCTAGTACAATAAGCCAGCGTGCAATCAGCTGCTTTAAGGTGATTGGGTTCGGAGCATCAACTTCGGATATAATCAGTCTACACTGTAAATCGGAATCAGTTATTTTTTACTGATTGTCAGTTGAAATTGCTCCATCCGGAATCAGTAGAAAAAGAAAACTATTAATCTCTTCAGTTAAATGAAATATACTAATACAAACTGTTGAAAATAAGTTAGTTATAGTCAATTAATAAAAATCACAAGGATTAAAACCATTCATTACTGTTTGAAATAAATTAAGTGCGATTATTTTGTCGCAAAACGAAATTATTACATGTACAGGGACGTTTTGGAAGTGGTTGGTATCGAATCGCCACCCCAAAACGCAACACATTCTCTTGTTTCTTTTGGCTGACGTTCTGCGAATTCTGTTACTTTGCCACCGAAATATAGCAGTCTCGCAATTTCGTATTAACATAAAGTTACAATGGCGAACGGCAATAAGTTTCGTAATGTGGAAGTACTTCATGTTGTTGAAATGTACACATATCATGCGTACGTAGGTACATGTCTTTGTAAGGCTCGAAAGTCATTCTAAGTTAAGTTTAGTTCAGATTGTGTGCTTTAAAAGATAAATACAGTGGCTTTAACTGTGTTGTCGGTGTTTTATATGTATCTACCATTTTACATTGCAACGATATTTTACAGAATGAAACTGTTATTTTGAAAATACAGATTTGCTAGTAAGAACTGTGCTAATTAGACAGTAGAACGTTACAAACCATGCAATATTTTATAAAATTTGTCAGTTCCTCATTATCTTATCTGTTAACTTGCAGACCACAAAACTTTTGTTGGTGTAAATCCACCTTTCTTATTGAATCACTTCACTATTGAGTCAGTAAAATTGCCACTGACCTATCTGTCACTAAAAATAACAGTTTAAATCTGTAGTGTCTCGTTACATTGTAAAATGGCGGATACTAGTATGGACATCGATAGCCTCGTACATTGAAACCACTAAACTTATCTTTTAAATTACAGAATCCGAATTAAACTAAAGATAGATTGACTTTCGAACTTTGCAAAGACATGTACTTGCCCAAAAAATCTATATATTTCGACAACAAGAAATACTTTCACATCACGAAACTTACAGCAATATTTGACATTGCAGTTTGTGGTTGAATACCTATAACATGAGCACACATGGTAAACAGTGGTAAAGTAGGGCAGTGGATATGGCTGATCATGAAAGATTCAGCATGCTTTGCTTTATGGGCGGAAGTTCGAGCCCAACCACGTCCAAAAACGTTTTTTTGTAGACAATATTTGTGTTCTGCTACAAAATAAATCGTACCTAACTTACATCACATGGGAATGCTCTGTGATTATTTATTAACCAACTATAAATAACTAGTTTTCTACTGCTTGAATTAATATATTTCTTGTAACTAATGAATTAGTGATATTTTTTCTACAGATTCCGGATGGAGCAGTTTCAACTGACAATCAGTAAAAAATAACTGATTCCGATTTAGAGTGTAATTTTTCTAAGACAGGGTTTACTATAGACTGTTCACGGTAAAATGAGCACTATTGAAAGCCGTGATTATCATCTACTTGTATGCACGTTATGTATTCTTCCGCCTTATGTAAAATTAACATTGCCATGTGCCTCATCATTTTATCCATGCGTCGGTCAAGCGTAACTGTGGAATTATCACGAAAGTAAATATTTTACAAATTTACTTATTTTTACACCCTCAAACACAAAAAAAAATGGAACGCAAACGCAATAATTAAAGTTATCACAAATGGTTACCCAACACTTTTTATTTGAGTTAAGATATGAAACTACTTTCCATCTATCGTTACCAACTTAACTGGGTGCATGTTCCCTTCTACTTCCGTTAAAATATATGCTTGCAGGGGCAGTCACATTTTCCTAAGGTTCATTTCTAAGGTGCTCACTTGATCGTGAACAACCTTTAACCTAAAATATTTACAGGACTGTCGTTTTGAAAATAAGGGACTGGGTAAGGGACTGGGCCACATAGAGCATGTAAGTTTACATGGCCTACCATAGCGGTATTTGTGCTGAGAATTTGGTGAATGTCGGTTGAATGGGTCTTCAGATATGGCATAAAACCTCCATTTTTTTCATGTGATGATCTTTATAAATGGAGGGAAAAAAATATGTATTAGCACATTCGATGATTGTATACTGCCAATATACAAAGTGAAGCGAAATTCGATTACATACTTTTGTAGATAGAGCACGCCAAGCTAAAATTATTTTATAGCTGCCATTCTGAAAATAAGTGTCTGTCACGTTTAAAAAATACTTATAGTTATATGTTCTACCACAGTACAACTTCTTTGCCAAACTCGATGAGAATGGGTTGATTGTTCCCAGAGATATGACATAAAAATGTTAATATTTATTGTGGGACTTATTTACAAAAAGGCAGAGAAACGAGGCTCTTAATTTTTTTTTTGGGGTGGGAGGGGGTTACCATGTTACCGTAGCGACAAGCGGCCGTACGTCTGCTACTGGCTACTGCGCACTGGCCAACGGCGTGAATGCCTGGACACGGCTTATTTGTAACCAACAAGAATACTAGGGGCTTACTGCAAGTTCGTGTCTTATTTTTCCGACCAGTAATGAAAGAGTATAGTAATATGTGGCATATGAAATCTTCGTACGAAAACAGCACAAGGCTAAATCATAAAATGCTAAATTTCTGAGACAAAATGTGCTGATGCGTCAGGCGACCGTACGCTGCGAGCGGCTGGGTCGTCAAGCGACCGTACAACTTCTGCTTTGAGGAAGAGTAGCCTAATTTCAAACATACTTTCACTGTTCAGTGCTACACGCGATGTTTCGCCTAACCCTGTTATTTCTCCACTTACGTCGGATGCATTATAATAAACGTGACCAGTAAATATTATGAAGTTTATAAATGCAAAAATTGTAGTTTTATTAATATTTTACTTTAGTAGACAAGCAGCTTGATGTTTAGAAACATTGCGCTCTAACTATAACACTGAAAATATTTTGTTCGAGTTTAATTCGACAACAGACGGAAATCACTGATAGTATAATTATTATTACTTTAAACATCGAGGGTTTGTAGATCGTCGCAATGACGGAATGGTTACCGCGGTCGCTAGGACACTCCCTGCGAGAGGTTCTAAGAAGTTGGCGAGAAATATTAAACATGATATTATTTATCCATTACAGAGATACGTTTATTAAGATACAATAGAAGTATTTTTTTATATATATTTCTCATTATTATTTATAAAGGTTATGTGTATTCGGCAAATAATATTTTATGAAAAGTGCTACGAAATAAAACTTCTGCCAAGAGTGATTTGCATTTGAAAAGGTAAAGAAAATGTGAACAAGTAATAATATGAATAGTGTGAGTATCTCATACGTTGTGGTTATACAGTTCTTGAAATTTGCAAGCAAGCATGCCAATCAAAATTTTAGTCTCTGATTTCAATTCATTGGGAAAATTAAGTATTCTTAAAAAAAATAATATTGATTAAGTCGCTTTAAAGTTGTTAGCAATATGAGACGAAATAATGTTTTGTGATACCAATTCGATTATGAAATGACGGGTAAATTATTAGAAAACATTAACTAACAAATATTATTCAAGAAGGATTCACGAGGAGTTACCGCCACTCACATGCTTATTCCTCAAGTCATTTAGAGCAAAATGTGTCATATGAATGTGGTTTCTATTACAAATATTTACAGACTAAAACGAAGAATTGGAAACGCAATACAGTGAACAGCTTCACTAGATTATTACGTGTGGGGATGGATGAAAGATATTGTGTACCAAATGACTGCACAAACACGTGAGAAGCAACTTGCGTGCATGCCGCTACAGAGACAATCGTGTGCAGCTACGTAGAGCGACACCTGTGGTTCATAGGCGTGCCGCCAAGTGTATGGAAGTAGACGGAAACATGTTTTGTAAACTTGTTAGACTAGATTTTGATGCTCAACTGTAAACAATAAGGTCTGTAATTACATAAAAGTAGTTACTTCGACAAGGGTTAATCTTTTTTCTTAACCTTTCCAATCTTTCGAAATTCGCTGTAAATATTGGGAGTAAGACCGACATTCATATGGCACTTTTGATCCAAATGACTTGAGGAATAAGCCCTGTGAGAGATGGTAACTCCTCGTGAATCATCCTGTATGTTAAAATGTTTATAATATTTAGATTTCTCTGCGTTCTTGGCGTTTGTATTTATTATAAAATGTCTAGGAAATATTTTTATAAATCAAAGAAAATCAGTGGTTTGGCTTTAATTTTGGGGGATATAAAACTTACTAGGTGGATTTAGGGTTCAGTATTAAAAAGTGGACATAACTTCGGAACATTAGTTTCTTTAAAATGTGCACTTTTGAATGTTTTTACTTCATTTCATAGGGCAATCAAACCTCTGAATCGCCGTGGCATCTTGGGTAGTCTAGCAACTGAGTCACCACAGCGCCACGGGTAATCTAGCCACTGGGTTACCGCGGTACTTTTAGAGAGTCTATCCACTGCGTAACGGCGGCACCTCTGGTAATTTAGACGCCGAATCACTGCGGAACCTTTGGTAGTCTATCCACTGAGGAACCACGGCACAGCTGGTGATCTCGACACAGAATCATTGCGGCACCTCAGGTAATCTAGCAACTGAATCACTTCGGCACCTGTGGTAGGCAATCCACTGGGTTACCGTGGCAAATCTGGTATTCTGGTCACTGAATCACCGCGGCACATTTGGTAGTTTATCCACTGTATCACCGCGGCACCTCGGGGATTCTAGCCACTGAATCACCGTGGCATCTTTGGTAGTCTGTCCACTGAGTCACCGCGGCACCTCGGGTAATCTAGCAATAAATTTTTCGCCTTCGGCTTTGTAGAATTTGAAATTTGTTCGCTCTATAAAGATAAGTTGAAATCTTACTAGTCTATGTTTTCATAGACGAGTAGAAGTATGTTTTAGTCAACTGTACCTCAGAAAAACTGCACTCACTGGTAACTAAAGACACACGCAATTTCAGCAAAATTCCAAATAAATAAATAAATCAGGTACATTACTCTTATGTAATGTAAACTTAGTAATGTAACTGTAAATGAATGGCCCTCTCGTAAGGGCGCTAAGTTACGAATCATATAATGTGACTCAGATGGTAGGCAAAATAGTCCCTCGTAAGGGATCCAAGTTTGTTGCGAAGGTGTACGTATACACGTTGGGATAGCCAAGTATGTAGCATGCAACAACTCACTCATGCAGGTGTATGTGAACGTACGGGGATCCCTTAGAATCAGTGAACATGTACGTGTACACCTCAACAATACTTGTGAAATAAATAGTGTGAATATGGATATTAACAAAACCTAAGAATAAATCAATCTGCATACGTTTCAGTGTTAGACCTAGAAACATGTACTACTATCACTTCCAACCACATTACATTTAATTTGTTTATTTGAGAGCTGGTTCATAAAATGTATGTAATTAGGAACAAATGAACACACATTAACGATCTGTAAATAACCTGTGAGGTAACTGTAGCCCGGTCCTCTACAGGCTGTAGGCAGAAAGCACTCATGATTTACAAACCTTGTATAAGCTCTGTCAGTGCACATACCATTTGCATGTGAGCTGAAATAACAACAAATTGTAGATACTTTAGGGAAAATATAACTGCCATTGAACAGAGAGGAAGAGGATGAAGCGTCTACGTATTACAAAAAAGTAACTAATCAAGTTTGATTTCAGCATAAAGAATTTAAATGATATTTATAATTTCCATCATTAAATTCACTAATGCTGGAATAAAATTAAGCTTGAACACCCTGGATGGCAATATCAAATAGGAAATTAAGAAAGATGCTCAACTGCCGTTGGATAGTGGTCGTTCTAAAATACACCATACCCATTAAGAACGTGTGAAAAACTTTTAAAATATTTATAGCTCATAGCTCAGCGTAA
This sequence comes from Dryococelus australis, assembly GCA_029891345.1. Taxonomy (NCBI): domain Eukaryota; kingdom Metazoa; phylum Arthropoda; class Insecta; order Phasmatodea; family Phasmatidae; genus Dryococelus; species Dryococelus australis. The sequence continues at coordinate 245,784,986 of CM056993.1, read as the reverse complement.
GATTAAAAATTTCAAAATTATACTGTTTCTGGACCAATCTTTAAGATATTGCATTAATGTACTTCGTTAAGCTCAGAGAAAACATTATACTCTTCCTTAGGGTTTCCGTAGTTAAAGACAGCTGGCAATCGTGTTCCTGACGCATTTCAAAATGACGTCGTTCCAGACCTTCTAGAACAAAAAAAAAAAAAAAAACTACGGGTTTCACCATTACTAAAGTGGAAAACACAAATATTTCTTATCTTTAGTAGGTTGCTGCTCTCGTAGGATTCAAATTTACTAGGCAAGGACAGGATAGGATGCAGTCTTCTCCCACTGCAGATACAAATCACTGTGTAGGGCGTTTTAATACGTGAACCAACCTTTCACGGACCAGCGTCGTAACCAATACTAGCTCCCTCCCAATTCTACTACGCGAAAGGGGCTTCATGGCAACTCATCTTAATCGCGGATTCTACTTAATCTCGAAAGGGAACAGGGGGAGTATCGGGCACCCTAACAACTAATTTCACACCTAAGCTTCGCCCAAGTCAGGTGATCGTTCTGCTACAGATCCTGCCTCTTCAAATAGTGATGGTGGAGAGAGCGATCTCCCTTACTGACTGGCGTTTGCTAACCCTATACTACATAGCCAGCCAATCCTAGCGCAGGGTTTAAATCTGCCAACCATTCGGAAGGCTTCAAACTTAAAATTACTTAAAACGATCTACTCCGACGGCCTAACGAACTAAAAAAAAAAAGCCATATGATATGTCTCGAAACGGAGGTACAAATATAAATAATCCCTGAAACAGTAATAATAGAGATCAAAGATATAAAACAAAATTAATATCACCTAGATATAAATACAAAAATTAAAATCTAGCTAACACATTCAAACATGTTATATTGCCATCGGTACGTATAAAGTTAATTTGAAATTTGCATACATAAAAATATTACGCGTGGAAAGTGTGATAAATACATATATTAATTAGATATTTACAAAGATGTGTAAAATGTGGGTGCTACATTACCTTGTAAGATGGACTTACAAATGTAATCTAAAAAGTCCTATGATCTTACTTTCTGAGACACCTTTCTTGCAACATTTTGTATTTCACTACATATCTCAATAACATTTATAGCCTTTGTAGTCTTCACGAGTCAGCAGTTTTTCAGCTTTACACACTATTCAAATACATACCGGGTAGGCTTTCCCTGCATTATTAAACACCACCAATGATATATTGCAATAAATATTTTACTAGATAATATAAATAATTATTTACTTTAAATTACCTTTATAATTATCCAATCAGTTACATTAACTTTATACATTTTTATAACCAAACTGTAAAGAATGTTAGATATTCCGTTGACCGTCCTGCAGCCCTCAGCTGCTGGCCGCCCTAGTTCGGATATACGAACGCGCTGGCCTTGTTCCCTGCTTATTAATCACATTTAACTCCAAAACAGAAAAATTACTTTTTATATTAAGATACATCTAGTGCTGTGCCCTTTTTCTTTAAAGAGTGTGTTTTATATTTAGTGACAATTTGACTTCAACTGAAAAAAAAATCATGGCCTGTAATATCTTAATAATTATTTCAAATTATTTAATTTATAAGTTTTCAAGTCAATTCGAGTGTGTTTCAGTAATAGCGCCCATAATACAGAAACGTATATTCTAATTAGGCACGTACAAGTATAGAAGCAAGTATAATATTGACACACTTGGATGCTGGGACGACTTGTGTAGATATTTTGTATGAAATATAACAGACATACGTGATTGTGAAAATATAACTTTGAATGTCATTAAAAAACCATGACCCCGAATCCAACTTTCGTTGTTTGATGATTTTATTATTGATGTAATATTTATACACAATAAAAATAGTTTTCATGTGAAAGATTTTAATTGAAATTGGACTGGGTTTCATTTTATGTTATTAATTACACACCAAAGTTGTATAGCATCGATGTCATCTTGCAGCTTTCCAGTTATTTGCAATCGCAGAATATTGGAAAGTTTAATTACATTTATTAAACAATTTGTTAATATATTACATAATAACGGAGACAAGGTAAATTCATTCGTGAAACATAATCACAGCTAGTAGGTAGTCTAGAATGTGTTTCTAACTCTAACCATTAAATAAGATTCACTTAAATAACTACTAAAGCAATTTACGCAGCTCATTGAAATACTAAAATCAATACGCTACAGGTAGAAGAACAAAATCGGTTCATTAAAGTAAGTGGTTTGTAGACGTAGTCCTGCTTCTTGTAAGTCTGTGCTGAAATTTAGAATTTTTTTGACGAAATGAAATGTAACGATGTAATTTTTTTTCTCGTATTTTAGGAAAATCACTTAATAAATATTTAAACAGTAGCGGTAATTTGAGATTTTCTGTGATGAAACATTTAAAATCTGACAAGCACATTTCCCATTTAGAGATGCCACAAAATATATGTTTTTCGGGCAGTACAGTAACAGATCAGGCATACCTGGACCATATGATATATAATAAATCCACATTTAGGCTACTTGATATCGCTTCTTATCAGATCGCACAATATTTCAAAAGCCTGTCTCAATATGATACAGAATTGAGTCACATAATGAATGCAGTATTGGGATAATATATCTGAAGATTTTCACACGCAAATGTGTTCAAGTGTCTGTGTCTAATGGTCATAATTGACATGTGTATATTCTTGTATCAGATCAATGAGCATCGTTGTCGAGATTACTCAGCCCATACTTGAAGCCAGTTTTACAGCTTCAATCCCGAAATTGTCATGTATAAATGTGCAGTTTCATAACAAAGCGACTCACGAACTGCCTCTGCGTTAATCAACAACAACAATAAAAACTTGATTTAATTTATTTCATAGGAAATCTAACAGAAATTTACGTGCATATAAATAAATAGATTTCATACCAAAAAGTTGTATGTTTTCGTTTTTTTTTAGAATGAAGTTGCAACTAACTTTCAAAACTCTTTCTTTCGCTCATGAAGAATAATAAAATAAGAAAGTGATAATATTAGAGTCAAGCACACCACATTATTTTTGCTCCAGTTTAAACAGTCCATAACAGCAGCTTGCCAAGAACTGACAGGATAAAAAATAGTTATCAATTAAGTGATGAACTAGTACTGTTAGTAAATTCTTCCCGTATTTTTCTAACTTGTATCTTTGTTTTGTATTATCAGTTATTGCTTTTAAAAATGAACATAAATTAAGTCTGTCATTTTTAAATGCCTTAGTGTCACAAAAGTAGCCTACATTGTTATTTATGAATAAAATAATCAAGATACTAGTAGCCATGACATTTACTGTATCATGACATCATTAAAACGAAAACTTGAAAGTACTCATTAACGACATGTGTTGAATCACACTGGTCCTCAGGTATTGTATATATAAACTAAGTTAACAGAAGAATTGTACAAAAATAATATTGAGCATGACGCGCACAGCAACTGTGCGGTACGGTCGGGTGACGCGAGCTGTTCTTTAGGCGTTTAGGCATTTGTTCTTCTGTTCTGAATGTCTTTTAAGCTAAGAGAAGGCCCTCCAGCTTTCATTTCCATTGGTCGAAGAATCTAAGAAACTGTTTCCTCACAGCCATTTCAAAGCACTCACTGTATTCGTCAAGAGAATAGCACGCGGGGAAAGCAACTGGCCCGTTGTTGGCTACTGCCTTTATCTGGGGCGGGGTTTAAAAATCTACGGTCACTTGTCGCTACGAGGAGATAACGTACCGTCGCTCTGCGTAGACAAATCCGATTGTTGTAATTAGAACTGCCAGCATACAAAGTTAAGTAGGAATTTGTTTACCGTTTACACCACCCGCTGCAGTGCAAATTGTTTGCCAAATTTGGTAGGAGTCGTTCAATCGTTTCCCAAGATATGACATAAAAACTATATTTATTCGTATGGTGCCACCTTACAAAATGGCGGACAATATACGTTTCGTGTAGATACTGTTATTAGTTGTAATATCTACTGTCAGAATACAAAGTTAAGTTGGAATTGATTACGTGGTTATGACTATAAATTATTCTAAGCTAAAATTCCTATGTGACCACCATTTAAAATTAAATGTCCGACATACTTAAAACATGCCATTTTTCATAATCTACCAAAGTATTACTTGTTTGCCAAACTTGGTGGGAATCGGTCCATTGTTTACCGAGATATGACATAAAAGTTTTATATTTAATGTGTCACAAAATGGCCGACAAAATGGTTATGTGATGGTATATATGATTCTTGTAATAGTTACTTTCAGCATACAAACCATAGTCAAAATAAATCTAAAATATTTGTATGACCGCCATCTCGAAAAAAAGGGCCTTATTAAGTTAATTCATTTACGTTTACCTGGTTGCCTGGTCTGTCATAGTACCACTTACATGTCAGAACCGGGGGGGGGGGGGGGTGCTTTGATAGTTTTCTAAACATAATGTAAAATCTTATTATTTATTTGGCACTATCTTCCAAAATGGCAGACTAACAGCAATATACATTTCAAAATGTAATGCCTACAGGATGTTCTGCCAGCATACGAAATTTGGTTTAAATCGTTTGAATGGTTTCCGAGATAAGACGTATCACCATAAATATTAAAATAGCCGCCATTTTGAAAGTAAAAAGCCGGCGTGGTCTTAAACTATAAAAGTCTGGTGTCCTTACTAAGTACTGTATGTATATCGAATGTGGTGAAATTCGGTTAACGTATTCAAAAATTGTAAACGGTTTCGGCCGAGGGGGGGGGGGGATACACGCATTCACACATACCTAGACACACACACACATAGACACACTGACACGCAGACGGGAAATTGATCTCATGTGACTTTCTTAATAAGAAGGGGGGGGGGGGGTAAAATATAATTAGGAACATTGTGGAGCATGGAACAATTCACATGATTGTAATGTTCAAGTGTTTGATATGTATTGCTAATTGTTCAGGAAGCTTGTACTACTTAAGTTTTGTTATTTAAATAATACTAGCAGCCCACCATCGTTTCGCTTAGGTTTTATGGGGTTATTAAAATTCATACCTATATATGCGACTACCCGTGACTACCTGCTACTAATTGTGACTACTTATGACTACCTGCGACTACCAGTAACTACTTGCGTCAACTTGCGACCACCCGCGACTACCGCGACTACTTGTGACAAATAGCGACAACCTCCGTCAACTTTCGACTACTCGTGATTATCTTCTGCTACTACCTGCGAATACCTACGACAACTTGCAACAACTTTCGACAATCTACGACTACCCGCGACTACCTGCGACTACTTGCAACTACCTACGACTACTTGCGACTACCTACAACTACTTGCATCAACTTGAGACAACCTGCGATGACTTGTAACAACCTGCGACTACTTGTCAAAAAAAAAACGACAACCTCCGTCAACTTGTGACTACTTGCGACTACCTGCGATTACCTGCGACAACTTGCAACAACTTTCGACAACCTACGACTACCCGCGACTACCTACGACTACTTGCAGCTACCTACAACTACTTGCGACTACCTGCAACTACTTGCGTCAACTTGAGACTACCTGCGACTACCTGCGATAATTTGCGAATGTTTTTATATTAAGATACACAATTTCTTCTAACATTGTTTCGATTTATATTCAAAGGTTTTGGTAGAGCATGCTTAGAAAGCAGCCAAATAGCTAATTTTTCTCCGGCTTGGTTTACAAATTTTAGAATTTTTCAAGGATTATTTTTTATTTAAACATATCCTATGTCCATTGGAAAAATGTAGTGAAAGAATTTTAAGAATATACCCTTTAGTTTCCGAGATTAGCCGATACATAAAAATAAAAAAAAAAACTCACATTACCTCATAATATTAGCATAGGTGTTCAAATTACGTGAATATCCTAACTGCGAGAAAAAGAAATAGTATTATAGTGCCGGTGACCAAGAATGGTTCGTGTGTTCTCAATATTGTTCGTTCCCGGCCGAAACCCAAAGCTGTGTCGGAAATACAGAAAGATTCCGTATTTTGTATGTACGGAGTTCAGCCCTGTTGATGTCTTTACGGAGCGCATTTCTCTATATTAATTGAATATTTCCGTAAAATTTACGTTAATATACGGACGTTTTTAACATTTTGTGAACGTTTTGGTCGATCATAAATAACGAAACATCAAACATTTCCATAGTAACGTTACAACTCGCCGTCTAGAATTTAGTAATGTTTTTGGCACATACATTACGCAAAAGTTCTTAAAGCGTTTTTATAAAAGTCGAAGTGTCCAAATAACCGTTGCCCATACAGAACCCCGAGTGTGTGAGATCGTGTGGCAGAATGCTTGATTTCAAGGTCATGAAGCAAGGTCCTAGCCGACAGCACTGAGGATATTTTCCGTTCGCTATCCGGGTGTATTACATTCACGGCTAGGTCGAACTTCTCAGAAGCCCTGCTAAAGCCATATTTCCGTGATATTCCGCAACCTCATGCAAAAAAAGCTTAACCTAGTCTAGAACATTACACCAAAGGGACAGTGCACCACATAATTGTGCATTCATTGAAATAATATGTTGCATAAGAACTATTTCTACTAGACGTTACCAACAAAGTTACTGTCTCCCTGGTTTTATTCATATTAACTATAAATTAAATATTACAATTCATAAATAAAATATAAGTGAAGTCTAACTGATAAAAAAGGCATTATTTTATATTAACACAAGGATAAAATGATTATGATATAGTCCATTCACGGTTTCTGCGGATGTTTTGAAACGAGCCTAAAAAGAGAGTGAGTGAAGAAATTTGGGCGGCTTTTAACAGTGAGATCTTGAGAGGCGATGCCTAAAAAGACTTTGGTGTTTCTACAATTACATGTGTTGAACTTTATTTGGTACCTTATTTATCCACGTGCCCTTGAAGTTCTGCGAAAAAGCCTTACTACCCATAAGGTATAGCCCGACAAGGAAGAGCGCCAGTTTTAATCGACCGCCCGTATCCTCAGCTTGCTCGCCACTGCTAGGCCGGCTAGGAATCTTAGTTGGCTTGGCTTCTGCTGCGGCGTTCTGGTGTGGTGACAACGTAGTGCTGGCAGCGCCGACACATGGCATGAAGACAGTGATTCTGCTTCCACAGAAGTTTTGAATAGTGTAGAATAACGAAGATCATTCGATTAATGCTTATTGGTTGCTAATTATTGATGCCCTCTAAGGGCCAAATGTTCTTTTGGTATATAAACCATGCGAGCTGGCTCATTCGAGGTGAATATCAGCTCAGGGGGATCTTAATCAGAGATAAGTCCCATGCTGTAAAATCTGATAATAAATCAATTACGGCCCTTATGTTCAAACAAGAGGGACATACTTTATGTCCAAGCTAGGTAGATTGTAGGTGCCATGCTGTGTGCAAAATAATCATTTTGAGAGATTGTATTTTTTTATGTTTGGCAAGTAAATTGTTTTAGAACATCGTGCTATTTAAATGTTGGCGATTTTAAATGAAAAAGTGCACAAATACTCAGAATTCAACCATGGTAGCTAATAGGAAAGTTACATGTCAGGAGAATAATGATATGGCTAGTGTTTGCCTATAAGTTACGAGTATTAATTTTACTAAGTATAATTTTAAATTCCAGCAAATGATAAAGAAATGTTGCCATTTAAGACAAATATAAATTAAATCGCACTGCAATTTTATCCTGGTGCTAAGTCAAGAGGAATAAAAGTGAATGTAAAAATTCAATATTTGTTTGAAAAACAAACTACTGTACCTGATCTTGGCTTGTAGTTAGTGTGCACAATAAATATACAGTGTAGAAACGACTTTCTAGATATTTTCATTGATGTACATGAATTTTCGAGATATTAATTGTCACAATATTTCTTATTACTTTGCCAGGAATTTTAGAGATTTTATTGGAAATAAAATAACCAATGTGCAAGGAATTTAAAGCCCATTCTGTAACGACTTTTATGAGAACAAAAAAGAGATGTCTAGTTTTTTGCGCTTTTACAAAGAGTTATAAATGTGTGACACACTAATGTCTTGATTTTGAGCATTAGTTTTCTATGGCAATATTTTAGCTTCTTATGATGAAAGTAAACATAGAATTATATATATACACATATATATATACATATATACACATATATACATATATATATACATATAAACATATATACACATACATACATACATTTATATATACACATATATATATATATATATATATATATATATATATATATATATAAACATATATACATACATTTATATATACACACATATATATATACAAACATATATACATATATATGTATATATATATACAGAGTTTTACTTTTTTATACAATTGCTCATCATTTTTGTGGAAATATCATTTTTTTTAAAGATCTAGTAAATGAAAATAATAACCAGAATAATTCCTGTGTTTTTTGGTCATTGTAGTTTACCTTGTTTTATGTCACTCTCATCCTCTCTTAAAGGGGTTTTGGATTTTCTCTGCTGATTCTTGTTGCTTGGACTGGTTTACAGGCCCTTTTGCCATGCCCTTGGGGTTAAGGGCGTAACAAGACCACTAAAGATAAGACTGTCACCCGAGCTGCCCTCGTACATTCCAATTCAAAATGGCCTACCGGTTCGTAAACCATTCGCAACTATGCTTTTGAAAATCTTGGTAAATGCTGATACATACCATGATTATAACGTAACTTGCGCAGAGAATCGTTACTCATATGATGGGCTTGGATTGGTTACATATACACATATAAAAATAAATTCTGAGTATGATACTTATACCTACATAACAGTCAAGGCAGAGAATAATTTACAGATTCTGGCATCGTGTATTAATTAGAGTTCAGCAGAAGAGACTGTAGATGTAGTTGAGAGTCTTTTGCATGTTTCCGCTATGCCCTATGTATATTTTCGGTACGAATAAAAAAAACTGAAATGTTGTACATTAAGGAAAACATTTTTAATCGAATAATAAATGTATATTTTAGATTTGACATACTCTTTGCCTATAAAACCCATATGGCTACCAGAAAAATAACACATGCTTGAAGTGCTAGTGGGCGTAACTGCTGAGCACCTTCCGGGACATTCGACAAGCCCGAGTCCAGAGCTTCAAAGCACTCCCCGAGTCGAGCCGAAGACTGCCGAGCTCGTCCTAGTCGATCCTCAGTAGATGGCTCACAGCCACACAGCTCCCATTTACGGCCCTTTTATGCATCCTATTCATGTCGTACGACAGTCGGACTGCTCGAAAAAGTCAACAGAAGCCGACCGATTTCAAATCGTCCGTTTTGAGTATTACTAACACGATCCACTACACGGAATGTTGTCAATTCGCATTTAGAAGACACTGTTGACAACACTGTTCACTACAGCCCGGACGACTCACCAAGTCGACGTTTGCATAAAACGATCCACTGTACGCCATGCACTTAGAGAAGTCGTACGATCATAGCAGTCATGCGTTTCCTAGGAGAGGACGACATGACTTATAAATCGGTCGACTAAGAAACTCGGACGTTTTCAAATCGCATGCATTAAATTAATAATTTCTCCCAAGGTGCATACATTACGTACGGCACAAATCGGATGCATAAAGGTGAGTGAAGAGATTTGGACGGCTCTTGACAGAGGTCTTGAGAACCGATGAGGGTGATTGAGGTAAGTATGGAGCAGCGCCGGAATGAAAGGGCATGGGAAACGGGAGATCCCCGAGGAAACCCGCCGGCCAACGGCATCGTCCGGCACGATTCCCACATGCGAAAATTCGGAGTGGCCCGGCCGGGGATTGAACCCAAATCGCCTTGGTGGTAGGCGAGCAGGCTAATCGCTCAGCGACCGTGGCCCCCGAATGCATAGAAGGGCCCTTAAAATACACTGTCCGCGCAGTCCCATACATACACTACTTGAATCAATTATCTTCAGGTAAGTTCATTTGGCAGTGAGACTTGCAGTGTAGCCCTAAATAGACTTTTTCTCCATTATATATATATAATTATGTACATTCGGTCTGAAGGGGATTAATATTTTATCATTAAAATAACATATACTATAGTAGTAATAAAATTAAAAAAGATATGAAGGTACCGAGTCCGAACTGGTGATATAAAAAATTACATAGATCTTTATAAAAACCACCACGCATTTACTATTATTGTGTATTTAAATTTTGCTGTATAAAAAGTGGCTTCTAGACGGACAGATCTGCCGTCTAAGACAATGGTGGCGAAAATGAATTAAAAATGATTTACCACTGTATACTTCTAAGAGATGTTAACAGAAAAAGGAAATAACCTCTAATACTGAACCTCTTAATTGAATTTCCTTAGTTCTCTCTAGAGCGAACTTTCTGAATACAAGAATGGTTAGGACGCAACATTTCAATTCTGAGATTTTTGCACAAAAATCCTGATATCGGCTGTTTACGATACAGTGAGCACTTTGGAAATGAACCTTAGAAAAAAGTCACTGCCCCTGCATGCATATATTTTAATGGGCGCACTGAGTGATATTCGCTCAGTAAAGTTGGTAACGATGGATGGAAAGTAGTTCAATATCTTAACGTCGAAGAAAAAGTGTTAGGTAATCATTTGTGATAACTTAAACTTATTTATCTCACTTTCTGCTTTTTTAATGCATCGAAGTGTAAACGTAAACAGATATAAAAAGTATTTTTTTTCTTAATAATTCCACAATTTAATTTGACTGACGAGTGAAAAAAGTGATGAGGCCCATAGAAATGTTAATTTTACATAAGGCGGAGGAGTACACAACGTGTATACAAGTAGATCTTAAGCAGGGTTTTCCAAAAGTGCTCATTTTACCGTGAACAGCCTCTAACATACTTAACTTCGCGACAGTAGCGAGACACACTTTTAGCTTTCTTAATATGCATTTTATGTATCGCTCACGGATGTGAGCGTTGTGTGTGATGTGTGGTTATGTGTTTGGGGGGTGAGGGAGAAAGGGTGAGAGTGAGGGAGGGAAGAGGGAGAGAGAGGGAGAGTGTGTGTGAGAGAGAGGGAGGGTGAGAGAGAGTGTAGGAGGAACTTTCGGACTCTCATTCAGGAGGACCTGGTTTCGAATCTCGGTCCGGCCATCCTGATTTCGATTTTCCACGGTTTTCCGAAATCGCTCCAGGTCAATTCTCGAGATCTTGCGATTTTATTCCGTTGCGACTTTGCTTGAAATTCCGCAATGTTTTACTTTGAGCTACTCTCGAGAGAAAATAATTTCGAAATGAAATAATTCCATTCGTAATAATTTCACTAAACGCCCGCGTGGTGAGATTGTATTCCGCACGCGCCTATTAAAGAGATATTCAGTGTAAAATGGCAGACATGTGGATAGAGTATTTATTAGTGAGAGAATTGGAAAATTTGGAAAATAATGTTGGACGGCAGAGTTTGTTTGATGAACGTGATGATGTGTTTGAGTAAAGTGACAAAAAATTCGAGTAGCAGGACCTTCTGCTCTTTCGTAATTTTCTTTTTAGCCACAGTCTCGATTGCAATCATATAATCTCTAATAGCTTCACAACGAATAGCAAAACACGACGAAGACGAAAGGAGTTCGTTCAGTACGCGAAATAAATATGATGTTAGTATCGCTTGCAATCGACTCGTGACCGGAAATTCGAGATCGAGGGAAATCTCACACAAAGATTCCGCATTTCTAAACGTGAACTCAAGAATATCTCTCTGTCGTAGTGAAATGATGGTTTCGAAATCAGAACAGTGAGATTCGACATTTCGAAATGATCTCGTAACATCTCAAGAATTGACCCCCAGGAGAGTTGCAGGGGTGGATTCTTACTACAGGCAGTGGCTGGTTCCCTCCACGTTCCTACTTCTCCGAGCGACTTGCTCCGTCTGTAGCGACTTCGCTGTCGACGAGACGTCGAGCCTTACCTTTCTATCATGTATCGTTCGCAGCTACAGTCGAGTTTGTGAACCACTTAAATTGATCTTAATATAGCGTTAAGGAGCAAATAATTTTATTTTACTATGTTGATCGCGTAAGTAAATCAATTTTTGTCTTGTCGATCCATTAAAAAAAAACAGTTATAATAGCCTACAGAAAGCGTTTTAATTTACACCAATAGATAATAAACTATTATGTAAACATTCATGTTATCAAATATGTATGCATAGAATTAAACTTTTTTTTAAGTCGATTAAACATCCCATAATTTTGTATGGTATGTAACTAGAGAAAATTATTCTCTATATACCTATTATATATATATTTATTTATATTAAAACTTAGGAAATGTCACATCGCCAAGTATACTTTTATACACTTTAAACGTGCTTCACAAATAAATAATTGATTATTTCTATACTTATGGCGCCGCGGTGGCTGAGCGATTAGACTGCTCGCTTCCCACCATGGCGAACCGGGTTCAATCTCCGGCCGAGTCACTCCCGGATTTTCGCGAGTGGGAATCGTGCCGGACGATGCCGCTGGTCAGCGGGTTTTCTCGGGGACCTCCCGCTTCCCCCCACCCTCGCATTCCGGCGCTGCTCCTTTTTCACCTCATTTCACCCCTCATCGGCTCTCAAGACCTCGTTGTTAATAGCCGCCTAATCTCTCAACTCTCAACTCTAGTGTACAACAGTCAAATAATCACGAACATTTTGAGCTTACAATTTCATTTATTTGCATACATGAAGGCACTGTTTCTTAAAGCTGCTTTTGAGCCTTTCATGAATATAAAACTGTTTCTTAATAAACTGTTACGGTAGTCTCTCTTTTATCATTATTTACATAAAAATTAACTTTAGCAATTAGAAATTGTAATACAGTTTACTAAATTACAAGTACTCAATTTATTTAATACAGATTCTGACAGCGAGGAAAATTTATGGAATTCCTTTCTTTTTATCGAAAGGACTCTCTCTACATATTTAAATTTTAGTTTGGAAACACTATACAACAAACAATTTTCAGCACGAAAAACTTCAAATGAAAAGTATAACAGTTTATAAAACCATACAAAGGTATTGTGTATTTGCTTGTAAATATAGAGCTCGTTCTTTATTTTATTTGGCACACGCCTAACATAGTGATCCGAAGGAAAACCGATATTAAGATCATTATATAACGTTATTCATTTTACATATTTTTACATATATCACAAATGCGAGGCTATGAGAATATATTGTTCAAAAACACACTATTTACATTAATTACAACTCGAAAAATTTAAATAACAATAATATTGCTGAATACATGTTTTTTCACAGCGGATAAGCTTATTTCGTACTTATAGGTTCCTCAAAGATATGTACTTACCAATACATTCCCTTGTAGAAATATTAAAATCTGCTTTGTTATTTTATGTAGCCAACGTTGAATTTATTCATGAATGCTATGAGGTAGCCTATTAATGTGAAGTTGCAAAAGTTTTGAGATAATTTGATGGGAAATTGCACTTCAAAATGTTACATTCCAGCTATATTTGTGAAACTATTTACAACCCCTTAAAGTCTCTTTGTGTCATACATTTCACAAACAAAGGCTAACGGTAGTGACTTTTAGGAAATATCATCCAAATACGCAATTTTCTGAACACGGTTCGTTACTTGTTTTATTAACTAAAGAAAAATAAAAAATTACGTATCTTCACTGAGAACAAATCCAGACTTTAAGTATTGCAGTGTTAAAATTTATAACGTTCCAGTTAATTACAAGTAAGTAAGGAGGCGACTTTTAAAGCAGACAGCGAAAAATTACGAATTAAAAATTGCAAGTGTGTTCAGAGGTATAGGCTATCACGGTAAAGTGAGCGCTTTTGAAAGCCCTCTCATTTGGAATAATAGTCAATAATTATATTTTATTTTAGCCTTCGATAACTTCCGAGTGCGGTGGAATATACACACTGTTTATTACTTACATGGCAATCTTTATTTTAAAACGTGGCTAAAGAATGAAAAATTGATGAAAGGAAAAAAAGTAACTAGGACTTCAAAAGTGCTCACGTTATCGTGAAGAGTCTATAACGACTTTTAACTTGGACTTGTGTATTGCGATGAACAGTAAATTTTAGAAACCATCTGTGTGACAGCAAGTCAAGAAGTTCTTTCAAAAGCAGCATATCAGATCGTCGAAGATACTTTAAAAAGTTCAGGTTCAATACGGACGAATTTAAGCGGTGGAAAGTGACGAGTTTCGAAAAGGAGCCTCACAACTGCAAGCATCTCAAATTTTTAAGTTAAAAGTGCTCTAGGAGCGCCTAAAGCCGGGATTACACGATACTTGCAGCCGTACTTGGTTCTTGTACAAGCTTCTAAAAGCCCTGGTGTACGAGCCGATATACCAGCCGCTATATGAGCAGTCATGGAAGATTCGTATTACACGACGGCTGTTTGGGTACTAGCATTTGACATCCTCGGTGGGCGCGCAGTGTGTGGTTCGTAGTAAATACGAACCTCATTCGTAGAACTACTACCAGTCAGTAACTTGCGTAGGCCTATCAAAAAACTAGCAAGCACATCTTAATATCGCTATATTACTGTTCGCCTTTTACATAAATTGATTGCTTACTAGTCTAGTTTCATTCAGTCTCTTGAAAATGACGTGAAATCACTAGAACACGAGCGTGTTATTTTTAATTTTGACGAAAATTACTACCGCTTGCGAAGTATAGTTCTTTCTTTGCGTGCGGGGATATTATCAGCATGTAAGAATTAATGATTAAAGAAAATTTGGTTCAGACGGAGTTTTGAACTCACACCCAAAACATACAATTTTGTAACGGATGCCTCAACTTTACAACTGTACTACCAGTTCACACGCAATCCCCTCGTGACAGTAGATTAATTGACGACAGTGGATGATAAAGCAAGAAGGATTTTTTATTAAGATTGTAACTGTGCTCGTATTTAACCATTCTTAAGAGATATCGAACTGAAATTATCAGAAAAAAATGCGGTATATGCTCGGAAAACGGCTATTTTGATTGCTGATGAAAATACTCAAAACATAACAATCAAATGATACTTTTCGCTCTAATAGTTCATAGAAACGTTTCAGTTGACTGGCCCGTTAAATAGCTTTCTTGCCTGAGGTATTGCAAGAATTATAGTGTACAATTTTAGAAACTGCGATGAATCATCTTAAGGTGGAGATATTTCATACATCATGAATTCTCTTTTACAAATCTTCGTAACAAACTTTATTAATGAATATAATAAATCTGAGCTTGACATGGCGCAGCGGACTACTTAATAGAATTATGAAGTTCGTACTATATCAGTTATATCCGTATTCCCCTACGGGGGGGGGGGGGGGGGACTATTAAACAATGAGGAAATCTTTGTTCACAAAATAAGCTAAGAGAGAAAAAGTATTTGATTTTCAAAATAAATGTTACAGATGTTCTCCGTGTCTTTGCAAGTTTGATTATTAAATATTAGTGAAGATACTTGGGCGACAAGATTCCCACTCGCGAGAATTCAGGAGAGACCCTACCGGAAATAGAACCACCTTGGTAGGAGGCGAGTAATGTAACTACTGCACCATCGCGGCCCCGCCGTCTATAGCATTTTGAATCATAGCCAAGCCCCACTCAGACAACATTTAACTTGCTATGAGCACGTATTTCTCTCATGAACAGGCTGTACCCTACCTATTAGACGCTCTGGTGGGTTTTGCTATTTCGTAGGTACGGAATTATATAATTCTGGAAACAAATTTTACTTAAAGAGTTACCAACTCGGTGCCCATAGCATCCGCACCACTTATCCACATCCATTTCGTCGAAAATGCTATCAGTGACGCTCCACAACATATCGCACTAGTGGCGTCAGACAGTTTACAATAGACTGGTGTACATTCTTCATGCAGCATGTGTTTCCTTTGGAAATATTTCTAATGGTAGTAAGAGATTTATTTATTCGTAAAACTACGTCCGTCCCAAGTGAACTGCAAGAAGGAAAAACTGAAGTGCCTGTTCTTTGCCAACTGCTCTACAGCGGTGTTCAGTAAAAGACCTACATAAATGTGAACGATGGCAGTATATACACCTATAAATTACTAGAGAATTTTTCTTAGATTACGAAGCCTTTATACTTATTGTAGTTACTTTCCCTATTCAATGAATGAATACACAGAAATTAAGCGTAATTATTACTGTTAAACACATTGGTTCGTTTTGATTCAGGATCAGGTTTCGTATGGGCAGGAAAGAGGAAAAGTAGAACATCAACCGTCATAGTCATCAGGGAATATTTCCATATACCAGAGAAAACATCGCCACAATAAAATGCCAATTTTCTTTCCGCGTCTTATTCTCTCAGGGAAGATCTTGCCCTAGACGAGTGGTGCCATAGCCCTTGCACCATCCAATGCAGATAGCGGAGTGTGTATAGTAACCTCATCACCACCGGATGCCACTTGAGTCCGCCAGGAATCTCGGAGCAAAAGTACTCATTTGTCCGAGCTCTAGAAAGGGTGGCATGCCTAGGCATATTTGCGAACTGAACATGTGCAATGATCTAGGATATTTTTATCTGTTGTCCACGAGGATATTCACCAACAGTGCTGCGTGTCGATTAAAGCTCTCGGTCAGAAGTGGTTTCGTCACGTGCAGTGGTAGACGAAGACAACATGCACAGCGCCGATCTAGGATATTTGGATCCTTTGTCTGCGAGGATCTTCTGCGACACCACCATATGCCAAAATGGGACAGTCACTTCCCCATCGCCCAGTAAAGTGAAATAGTTCCATAAATGAAGTATCTCGATCAGAAATGGCTCCCTCGCATGCAGTTGCAAATGAAGACAACATGTGCACCGTTCGTCTAGGATATTTAGATCCTTTGTCTGCGAGGATCTTCACCAACAGCGCTGTGTGTCAAGATGGTAAAGCCACTTCCCCATCGAGAGGTAAAGTGTAGTAGTTACATAAATGAAGTCTCTCGGCCAAAAGTGGCTCCGTCTCGTGCAGTGGTAGACGAAGACGATGGAGGAGGAGAACTAACCCTCATCTGGGGGCTCGATGGACAGCCTGGGCACCACCAGCGGCACATGCAGGTGGTTGGACGAGCTGTGGTCGGGTTCACTGTTGTCTGGCGATGCCTGTAGCTGCTTTTTCATGTGGTCCACCTGCAGCTGCTCCAGTCTTTCTTTCCTCTTGTTCTGTGAACAAATACAGCACCTAGCAATTCAGCATGCAGCCATCAATACTGGCTCTATATTGACAAACATTCAGCTGTGGAGTGTCAACAGAACAGTTCTGTAACCTTATTCTAACATAGCAGCAACCAAACTTCTGTACCATCAACATAATATTCTGTTTGGTTATTCAATTTAGGTTTGTTTTGGAACTAATTCAATTAATGCTGAAGTTGAGTCAGTGTGAGTGAAGAGATTTGGGCGGCTCTAAACAGCTAGGTCTTAAGAGTCCATGAGGGTGATTGAAGTGAATATGAAGTGGTGCCAGAATGAAGGGGCGGGGGAAACGTGAGACACCCGAGAAAACCCGTCGACCAACGGCATCGTCCAGCACAATTCCCACTTGCAAAAATCCGGTGATCCAGCAGGGGATTGAACCCGGTTCGCATTGGTGGGAGGCGAGCGTGCGAATCGCTCAGCTACCATGGCCCCAATGCTGAAGTTATTCTTTTGATGTTCGGTAGTAGGAGTTCCCACTCTGATGTGGGAACTATACTAGTCGCAGATACAACCACAGGCGAACCACAACATATAGAATTGTTTCTATTAATATATATGTTAACAATACTTACATGGTAGCAACAATCATGCTTATTGTTGTCTCTATACTAAGAGTCTATATGGGTTAAAGATACAGAAATTTGGTTTATACATATTTTTTCTCAGTCTACAGAGTGTGCCTGGATGTACACCTGCACATGTTGCATCAGTTACTGTCTGACCCGTTCAGACATCCGAGGTGTGCCAAGGATCTGCTGGCAACATTGATCCGTTTGCTAACGAAGCATTGCAATGTGCATAATAGGTGTTGCCAGAACAATGGTCTTAAGATGTCCCCACACGTAACAATACACTTGATTCAGAGCAGAAGAACGTGCAGTTCAGATGATTGATCCTGCACAATACATCCACATGTGCGAGAATCGCGCATCCAGATAGGCTCTGACCACACTACTGAAATATGGTAGCGACCCATCATTCATGAACCACATGTGTTGTATTCGAGGATGTCCAATGGGACATCCTCAAGTAGCACATTTAACTGATGTTGCAGAAAGTAACAATATTACTAGCCTGTCAAGCGCTTCATGTCTCGACATGTGTTAGACGTCAACAGTGAAATGGACCTAGCAACACACATTCCACATTAATATCTACCACACACTGTACACAGTGAAATGTACCCGTATCTCAGGGCCCATCGAACTTAAGATATATGTTGATATGGACTTTTTGTTTTGAAGTGTAATGTCCACACTCCAGTTGCTTATCTGCGAAATAATAAATTAATATACAATTTAACATAAAAACTTGTTGATGTACCGAACAAATGATATGTCCGGAAGAAAAATACTGTGAAAATTGCACTGAATGCATATCATTACATATCTACGACATTAGGGACAAGAAATCTGAGTAGAAGTAGGAATAGGGCGTTTCCAGGACAAGGGCTGGGGGCTGCGGATCTAAGGATCTGCCATCTTAGATCTCCTATATTGTTTTTGGACGCCATCTTGTTTCCGTCCGCCATATTGCTTCCATTGGCCATCTTGTTTCCATCCAACGTATTGTTTTTCTTCAATTCATGCTCTATCATTACATATTGTATTTTCATCCATTATCATTCAATCTTGTATTTCTGTGCTCTATTATTCTGTGTTATTTTCGCTTGCTCCCTAATTCCGTCTTGGCAGTCTGTCATTCCATCTTGTTACTCTCTCAATCCATCTTGTCTCTTCCCTTTCTCCTCCAGTCCTCTCTCTTGTCGCCTTCTTCGCCCGACATCTATGTTGGTCCCTCAATGCCTGCTAGGGATGCTGGCGCCATCTTGTTTGCAGTAGTTCCTTCATCGCCTGCTAAGAGATGCTGGTGTGTGCCACTGGCAGCTGCCATCTTTTTTACAGTAGTTTATGTCATCGAGTGGCAACCAGGAGCATTGTTATTATTTTAATTTTCGCAGAGCAAAAAAAAAACTTGTAGAGGGGTGAGGGATCGAGCTGCCAGGCCTTGTTGTCGCCAGCATGGTTGACGCCCTAGCCAACTGAGCTATCAGGGTATGTGTTAGCAAAGGTATAAATGAAGTACACTATCTACCAAAAATTAATTGGGCACCTGTGAAGATAAGTAATTCAGTACGTCAGTTGACTTGTGTTTCGCTGTCTACGGCGTAGGACCGCTGGTGTTTGTCCATGGTAGCATGAACACAGAGGCCTATTGTAACGTTCTGGATAATGAAATGCTCCCAACATTGTGGCGTTTTTAAGAAATGGACCCGTGTTACTTCCAGGATGACAATGCCAGGTGCCGTGTTTCAAGGGTTACTACGCAGTGCTATGCCGGCAACAATGTTCGCCAATTGGACTAGACCGCCCAGAGTCCCGACCTCAACCCTATAGAATATCTTTGGGACGAATTGGATAGCCGGGTGAGGGTTCGTCAGTCGCGGCCAAAATCCATTACTCAAGTCATGGAATAGTTGCAAGAGGAATTGCGACGAATCCCCGTGGATGTTCTGCAAACACTCGTAGAGAGCATGCCATACAGGATGGCTGCTGTTATAGCCGCAAGAGGTGGCCCTACAGGATTCTAGCGGGGGTGACAACTACCGGGTAAACATTGTGGCCAGGTGCCCAATTACTTTTTGGTAGATAGAGTATAGGTGATTATGGATTTGAGGAAAAAATTACAAAAGATTCAAAACAGGTTCTATATTAAACATTTGAATGTATTTAATTTGTATATATATTTAAAATAAACATTGCGTCCTACATTGCATAAGGCCAAACGATTAGTGTATGTACTCGTATCTATGTTTGTTAAATATATTGATGATTTGGTATTTTATAAATTTACAAAACACATTAGAGTTATGGATTTGAAATTTTAATTAGTTTTTAATCAATTTTATTTACTTGCACATTTTACACATATTAATATATCAGGTGATCTCTCTACGAACTCGTATTTTCAAGAAGAATTGGATTATATGTTCACAATTGCCAAATATACAAAGCATACTTTTATAAAATAAAAGTTATGTATTTCATTATATATATACACACACTAGCTGATTCCGGCGAACGTTGTTCCGCTGTTACGTCTCTTTCAAGTTTTATTTTGCCTTCTAAATTCGTCCTCTGTATTATGTCTGGTACATCGACCGATGTTTGACCATGGTATCGCTGGCATTTTTCTCTTTTAGATCAACAAACATTTTCTGCAAGTATCAGCAAAATCCACCCATAAATATAGAAGTAAAACTCTAGCGCCACCTATCGGGACCTAACCTGCCGAATTCAAAGCATAGTAAAACAATTTATTTGAGATAAATAAACATTTCCTTCAAGTATCAGCAAAATCGGCCCATAAATATAGACGTTAGACTCCGGTAGCGCCACCTATGAGAATGAAACCTAAATAAAAACCTAACTTGCCATCTCAATAACATATTGTTTGAATATGGTCTCAATAGATCAATAAACATTTCCTTCAAGTATGAGCAAAATCGGCCCACAAATATAGAAGTTAGACTCAAACGCCACCTATCAGAATGAAACATAACTAAAAACCTTACTCACCACCTCAATAACATATGGTATGAATATGGTCTCAATTGGTCCAGCAGTTTGTCAGTGATGATGCCGTTTAGTCACTCACAAAGGATTTTTTATATAAATATTTAACTTTTACACACAAGTGTATCGAGTGGCATGTCTACAGATTCGTTTTTTTTTTTTTTAGAGATATGAATATGGCATTAGAAAATATTATTGTGTGACTATGACCAGTGCCATATTGGATTTTATAAGCACATCAATGTATTTATAAATATCCTATTATAAATATTTTCGGACTTGTGTTTTCAAGTCGAATGCCAAAGGGGCAATATAAACTTTGACTATTCGCACTATTTTGACGCCATATTGAATTTAGTAACACGAATGCAATTATATATTTTTTAAATTAATTATCTAACCAGACCGAGCCTCAAGTAATTTTCAGTGGTTGCCTTACAACATGCCATGTTTATAAGTGCTATATAACCATATCTGACCCCATAGTTAGTCATAATTTTAGATTCATTGAAGCTATAATCATCAAATTCATATCATAAGCATCGTGCCTAATGATGAGGTTAGTGGCATTAGTTATGCCTTAATCCTTTTATAAGCATAGTTAATAACAATTTATTTACTGTTGAAACTATAGCCACCAAATTCATATCATAGGCATTAACTCCGATGTCGATGAGGGTGGTAGGGTCAGTTATGTCTAAAGCCCTCTCATAAGCATAGTTAGTGATTATTTACGATCCATTGAAGCTATAGCCATCAACTTCATATAGTAAGCATTGCCCCTGATGCCAATCAGGGTGGTATGGTCAATTATGCCTTAAGCTCTCTTATATTCATAGTATGCTCTCATTACCATACATTTAAAGGCACAGATACCATATTCATAACCTAGTCATTACCCCCCCCTGACAAAAATGATCACAGCATCAAGTATGCCTTAAGACATCTTATAAGCATAATTAATCATAATTTCCGAACTGTTGAAGCTATAGCCACTAAATTCATATAATTTGCATCGCCCATTGACGAAAAGGACTCCAGGGGAAATATGACTTAAGCCCTCTTATAAGCATAGTTAGCTGTCATTACTATACTTTTTAAGGTACAGCCATCAAATTTAAATCATAGGCATCGCTCCAGTAATGAAAATATCGCAGTGTCAAGTACAACTTAAGCCCTCTTATAAGCATAGTTTGTCATAATTTCCTAACTGTTGAAGATATGACAGCAAAATTCATATTATATGCATCGCCCCCAATGACGAAAAGGACTGCAGTGTCAATAAAGCTCTCTTATAAGCTTAGATGGCTGCCATTTCTCATCCACCGTAGCTGTAGACGTCAAATTCATAACATAGACATCGCCCCCGATGTCAATAAGGCTGGTAGGGTCAAGTATGCCCTCAGCCCTCTTATAAGCATAGTTTACAACCATTTCCCATCTACTGATGATGGAAAATGGGCAGTTACTATCTTCGTAACATTTGACACTGGAGCTGTTTGCGAATGTCTTGTGCAATACTTAGACTAACTTCCCAATGAATGACAAAAATTGCCTTTGTACTTCTTATTATGTCTATACAGGCTTTGTATCACTGCAGGTAAACACTGCATCGCAGATGTCATATCAGTAAGTTTTGTAGTTGATGGTGAATGGACGGTTACTATCTTCATGTTGACTGCCACTAGAGCTGATGTAAATGTCTTATCTCAATACTTGCTGCACTCACTTGCTGAAGAATAACATACATTGACTTAGCATTTCTTGTTATGTACACTGCATCACAGTTATCGCAGTGGTAAGTCTTGTTTGCAGGGCTGAATGTGCAATGACAACTTTCATGTCGGCATGTATTATAGCTTTTACTTAAAGAATTTCCACAATAGCAACATTGTTTCCATAACATATGTAGCGACTCCCCAGAGCCCCTTGCTGTTAACGATGCTGCCAGTGTTATAGATGGTAAGTCTTCAACCATTGATTCCGTCTTCATATTTTAACAGAGTATGCGATCGCACTAGATGAATGAAGTCGTAACGATCTACTTTTCACCACCATGCTCACCAATGAAATGACAACGATTCTTACATGATGCCCTCTTGTATGCTGTTCGCACTAAATGGAAGTTTGTATTGCCCATCTCTGGTTGCCTAAGTAGATGACTGCTGGCTATGTGCTGCACATGGTAGCATGGTTGTTGGACTGTAATATGTTGCCTTATCAGGTAGATCGCTGTGCTGTCTAGTCTGGAAAGTTGACAACTCGACGACTCATCTTTATAGTCGTTAATCTTTCAGTGTTGGAAGAGTTTTGTTTATTCATTTGCTGCTGCTGCTCTCTCCCGATGTGTCTTACACCAGCTCCTGTAATGTGGTGTGTCTGTAATGGTAGCACTATCTTGAAAACACGCTAGGCGTGGGAGACAGCTAATTCGAGCGCCCACAACATTGTCATACGGACCTACAAATGTTGTAAACAACAAACATGTACCGCTTGCACGTAAAGTGAAAAACAAAGATGTTACAAATAGTCAGGGTGAATAAAACACAATTAGATCTCCAAGACTGCTGTTGATGATGTGAAAACTATACAGAAATATACATATTCTATTGATGGTGATGAAGTGCTATCATCTGAAAATAAAAATCATAAATGTGTTGTTGAAGATAAGGGCTACTTGAAGATGGGGCAGAAGAAATGTGGATTCAAACCAGGTTCTCTGGTCCAGAGGTATATCGCAATATGCTAATCACAGAGGAACATACATGCAGATATGCATCGTGAACCTTCTACGAAGGAAGTCGTGTGGTATAGCTAATTATTTTCTGGAAACCAAAATTACTTGGTTGGTCGACTGCTGATTGTGGTTTCATTGCAAAGAACGGGATATCTTTCTGTCAGTGCAGAGATAAAGTCGATTATTGATGAAATCAGTTCTAAAGGTTTTATTGATTGAAATATTATGTATGTATGTGATTTTGTTAACAATAGGATTAAATTTATAACATTCCCCCAGTCACTGTGGGCATGTACAGGCTTGGTATGATATAATCACCATTTGTATGTACCTAGTTTCAGTTATTTCCTGAACCTTGAGGTTGTTGCATGTGTTCGGTACTTAAATACGTATATATTGTTATGTGCTACAGCTGGCGCCGACTCAGCTGCCTCGCGCTGTAATCGGAGATCCACCTCGCCATCCCCTCTTCCTTGAATGATGCGCTCGCGGCCTCCTGATCCCCCTTCAGGGAATCCCGTGAATGCTTACAGCGGCCAGACTTGCTGGCGTAACAGACCTCCTCTCGCCTGCTAGAGTTTCCGATACGTTTAGCGACAACACAAGAATGTTCTGGTGAGACTGGCTAGTACCTCAGCCCTTCGCGACGCATCACGCGAGTTGGGGAAGATTCTAGGTGGCGGCCTAAGACCTATATATATTGGCGCAACCCAGCGGTCGGCAGTATTTGATGGAGGTCGCCTGACCGAGTGTGCGCGAGCGAAGTGAAGTGTGGATGACGACTGGAGATTGCGGGACGACGGCGAATGAGGTGTTTGTGGCTTGAGTGGACGAGACGGTGTGAAACCGACGAGTGAAGCCTACTGTGCATGAGGGCGCTTGGAGGACTCTAGAACATTGCGACTGGTGGGACATGGACTGAACTGAGGTGGGACTGAATGGAAGTGTAGTATTGATTTTATTGTAAATATTCTAAAAGCCAAATATAGATGCATGAATTATAAAATAATAGGATAGTTTAATACACTGTCTATTGAAACTGATCTTTAATGATTTAATTTCATGATTTCTTTGTCGTAATTATAAATTTTGTTAATTGGCATCAATTGTGAACAGTATGTGATTTCAATTTATTGTGAGAGTTTGAGTTCAGAGAATTTGGCTGTAGTTATTGTAAATAAATAAGAAAATTATAATTAATTCTTTTATTTGATTAAGACCTCCATCCCTTAACGAACTTGGTATAGCTCACTTAATTTCAAGAGAGAGAAATTGCAACGGTATATAAAACATCTAAGTTTTAATTACGTATAATGTATTATTTTTTCTTGTGAAATTATTGGGCTCACTGTGGGATTGAACCTACACTACCTTATTCTCAAGGTCGGTGCACTGTCTCCAGTGCTGCCAAGGTACATTTGTTTTGGGACGACTGAAAAGCAGAGTACATACATAGTTGTAATGAATATGTTGCATTGGTTTCTTAATAGTCATTGCAAAGTTCATACATTTAATTTTATTTCTATATAAATAGTATGCATTTGAAATCATTGTTACCTTGTACTGTATAATTGCAGTCTTCTTATAATGGGAAAATGCATGTGTACCTGGTGGTTTGCTACCCTGGAGCCTGATGCGTCTCTCTTGGCTAGTGTTATGTACCATCCCTTCGACTTGCCGAGACCTGCATGGTGCCCGTGCCTTCAGCCTACCACCTGGTCGATGAAAACAAGATGGTGACCGGAAACAAGATTGCGGCTGATCCTCAGATACTCAGTCCCCAGCCCCTTTCCTCTAAACCACTTTAGCCGACCACCTGGGGCTGCCTTGCAGCTTCTCACGATGTTAGTTGATCGTCCATTGTCGGACATCTCGGATGCATTCTGCTGCTAGTGTTGTGAGTGTGGCTGTAATCTTAATTTGACGGTTTCGTTTCAATCAGTTAATAAGAAAGTCGCTGGCTATTCTGTTGTAGTAATCAGGTCGATAAGGTCATAACTAGCATCGTCTAATTTAGCATACAAAATCAAATACTTGTACAATATGCGATTGTAGTAAGTAAGTGCTTCTAACTATTTTTCTTTACATTTTATTTTTATATAAATTAGCATTAGTGTATAGCAGTGATGTCCTTATCACTCATGTGCTTCCTGGCTTCACAGCAGTATTTTTTTAGAATAATGTGGTGTATAGTGCTGGATGCTCGCACAGTATTCATTGGTTGGTAAATGCTTATAACTATTTGCTTTTATAATTATTTTTATATCTGTTTGCATCAGCGCATAGCAGTGTCGTCTCTCTTGCGCGACTAATGATTTAAATGCATGTTGTTTTGTGGCAAGCAAAGGAGCACTGCCCTTACAAGTCACATAATGTGTATCGCACTTGATGCATTGTCATCATTTTTGAGGTTGGCCCTTGTGATCATTCATTCTTTCTCATGTCGGCGTGCATTCTAGCGTTTACAACTTCTTGGCATGATAGCAAGATTGATATCACTCTTATGGCCTATAGCTTCATCATATATTTTTAATATATTGTGACTCATTATGACATCATGTTCATGATGTACCTGCACCAGTCCTTCATTTTTTGTTACATGACAGATATTTCATGCACAGGGCCATTTCGTATCTTTTACACTCCGTTTCTCTGACCCTTGGATCAGGCTGGCAGTGTTTATTTATATTAATGTGTGCATGTTTCAATATTACCTGCAACAACTTACATCTTGCTATAGGTGAAATTGTATATACCTTTATTTCTCACCTTTATTATAATTATATATATACACACACACACATTCGCTATTATATAAACAACCTGGATGTCGGTGGGCAAAGGGAGGCTAACTGTCGTCGAGGGGGATCCAAGTTGGTAGACAACTGTGGTAGCAGACGACAAGGGTGGCGGTGGGCGATTGCCGAGTGTGTGCAGGCCGATGCATTTGTATGTATACCTTTATTTTCTTTGCATTTGTGGACGGCTGTTACATGTTCCCGAACTTCAAAGGTTCGGAAATGCTGCCCAACTATGCTTATAGCAGGGCTTAAGACTTACTTGTCCTTATCTCCTTCATTGCAGGTGGAAGTGATGCCTGTGATAGGAATTTGATGTCTGTTGCTTTAGGCGATGACAGACATCTATGCTTATAGTACTGTTTAATACGTAATTGACCTCACTGTCCTGTTCGATGTTGGGAGCTTTGCCTGTGAAATGAATTTGGTGACCATAGCTTTGGTGGATGGAAAAAGCCGGCAACTATGTTTGCACGAGGTCTTAGGCATACTTGACCCAACCACCCTTTTTGTTGATGGGGGCGATGTCTATGTTATGAATTTGGTGGCTTTATCTTAAACAGTTCGGAAATGGTGGCCAACCATGCTTACAAGAAGGCTTAGGACGAGATTGATCCTGCGACTATGTTTGTTGTAGGAAGTGATGCATGTTATATGAATTGGGTGACTATAGCCTAGACAGTTCGTATATTATAGCTGACTTTGCTTATAAGTGGTTGTACGGCATACTTCACCATGGAATCCTGCTCGTCGGAGGGTGTGCTGCCTATATTGTGAATTTGGTAACTATAGCTTCAGCGGATGGGAAATGGCTTTGAAATATGCTTATAAGAAGTGAAATGGTGTAATTACCCGGCAACCCTGTTCGATTTCGGAAATAATGCATATTATTTAAATTTGATGGCAATGTCTTAAACAGACAAGAAATATTTGTAAACTATACTTATAAGAGTGTTTAGGGAGTTCTTGGCCCTACCACCCTGAGTGACATCGGATAAAATGTGTATGTTATGGATTTGGCGACTACAGCTTCGGTGGTTGAGAAATGGCAGCCAACTATGCGTATAAGAGGGTTTAAGGCTTAATTGACCCTGCAGTATTTTTCGTATTTGTGGGTGATGCCTATATGAATTTGGTGACTATTTTAAAAAGTACGATTATGAGAGCCTACTAGGCTTATAAGAAGGCTTAAGGCATAAGTTCCCTACCACCCTCATCGACATCAGAGGCGATGCATATTATATGAATTTGGTGGCTGTATCCAAAAAGTATGGTAATGGCAGCCTGCTATACTAATATGAGGGCTTAAGGCAAAATTCGCAAACTACTCTTATTGATACCGAGGGCGATGTATATGATACATATTTAATGACTAACTTCAATGGATCAGAAATTATGACTAACAATGCTTAATAAATAACTTAAGGCATAATTGACTGTACCAACCTCATCGACATTGCAAGCGATGTATATGATATGAATTTTCTGCCTATAGCCTCAACAGTTCGGGAATTATGACTAACTATGCTTACAAAAGGTCTTAAGACATAATGAGCCAGATAACATTTATTGGTGGTACAAGTAGTACATACAGTCCGAATTTGGTGACTATAACATAAATTGTTCGTAAATGATGGCCAACTATGCTTATAAGTTCTTGGGGGTCAGATATAGGCATATTGCACTTAAAACATTATCTGTGGTAAGGCAACCAGTACACTGTACTTGAGACTCGGACTGGTTGCGTAATTAATTTAAAAATAAAAAAAATTGCTCCTATGCCTACTAAATTGATATGGCTTCGAAAAAATGTGAATAATAAAAGTTCCTAATGTCACTTTAGCATTCGACTTGAAAACACAATTCCGAAAATAAGCTATGCAACACTTGATATATTTACTAATACATTTATATGCTTATAAAAGCCAAAATGGCACGGGTCATAATCATGCGATCATATTTTCTGACATATTATTATCTATATAAAAAATACGAATCCTTAGATATGCAACTCGACACACTTCTTTGTAAAAGTAAAATTAAAATATATATAATGAAATACATAAATTTTAATTTATAAAATAACATTTTGCATATTTGGCTATTGTGATCCCATAATCGAATTCTTCTTGAAAAGATGAGTTTGTAGACATTCTCACTCGATACACTTGGGGGAAGATCGGGTAGTACCAGACACCTAAATGTTTTCTTTAGCCAGGATATTATTCGCTGCGTAATATCAAATACATATAGATATATGGAATCGTATTTTAATTCTTTATAATGTGAGATAAACAAATTAGGCAAATTAAATTAGGATTATGTGTAGTTGGCATATTTACAATTATATACATTTTTTTGGATTACAAATGTTGCAGGGTTATATCGGATAGTCATTTCGAACCACAGTTTTAACATTATAGCAACTGTAAAGAAATATTATTTATGTCCTACAAGCATCGCATGTATAAAACACTGCATCCCCTTCAAGGTCCGCACAGTTCTCATGGGCCCACCCTTTACATATGCTACACTGAAGCCAATCCTCGCTGAAGGTTTCCCTGCAAATGATGCATCCAGTGGTCTCTTCACTTCCTTTTGCACATTTCTTGTTCGGAGGTGTTTTTCTTGATTATGGGTTTTCTCGGTTTATTGCCGCTAGTTTTCTTAACAGTTGGTGCTTTCTGAATCGCAGTGACTCTGCATCTTTTTGCATCCAGCTGATTTTTATATGGGCTCGATGTTAGAACCTCACTTCTTTATCCACGTCGTTTCTGTACATTTAACTTGGCAACTGAACTACTAGGAAGTGGAGAGAGTTTCTCTATCATGGTCACGACTGAAGTGCTAGGTCCAAGGCTACCAGATTCTTGTAACCTGAAGCCTGGTGGTGACTTTTCCTCTGTTGCTGTAGCATGATGCGGGGTTGAAGTTTGGGACTCCTGTGAATTCCGTCTTGGTGGTGGAGATTCTTCTTGAACAGTGGCTGACACTTCAGTCTGAGATGCATGGAAATCCATGTTAGTAAAAATGCTATGGTTGAGTGGGTAAATGCCTGTGCACAAAAATGCTGATTGAGCTAGTTCCATTCTGCAAACTTTGGTTAATGCACAGTTCACCAAGCCAGCTATGTCCTTGAGAGATATTTTCAACTGTGGGTATTTCCGCATTCTCATAGAACAAGCTTCGCTGAATGCATTTTTGAACGGTTTCATGACTACCTTGTCTAGGGGCTGCATTCTGTAGGTTGTGTGAGGTGGTAGACTCAGGATGTGAGTAGACTCAGGATGTGAATGTGGTGTGAGTGAGCAAATAGAATTACCATAGCCAATTAACAATACAGGGTTCTTTTCAGATGGTATCACTTGTTCAACAAAAGCCTTGAGCCATTTTAAGAAGCCATCATTTTAAATCCAGCCGCTTGGTTGTCCATCAAATACACTTCCCGCAGGGGCATCTTTAGTGAGATCGTTATCAATCCGAACACGTGGAAAAACAAATAAGGGGGAAATGAATTGATCCATAGAAGTATTTATGCTCAAAAGAAAAGTAATGTTTCGGCCTCTTTCGCCTGCCTAATGTTAATTTCCCCACTTGTTTCTTTCCCCTTACTGTCACAACTTTGAGTTGGTTTTTGTGAACATACTATATCCCTGTTTCATCAGCATTAAAGATTTTTGATGGACTAAATGAATGTGTATTCATTAATTCAGTCAACTTGCCAAAAAACCCTGTGGATTCTGCAGGCCATAGGCTTATGTCGGAATACCTCTTCATGAAATTGTAGTAGAAGTTTTTCCCAGCCTTCTTATTTTGTTTGTTGAAGCGATAATCAATTCTGAGGTGTTCTGCAAACTCAAATACTAGCGTACGAAATTCATCTCGAGTCAGTGGCATTAGCTGTTTATCTAGACTTTTAACATGGTTATACAACTGCTCCTCTTGTTCTTCACTAAAGGTATTTCGAAAAGAACCCATATCTGATATCATAACTGCTTCGTTTTCTGTGCCAAGTTTAATGAGTCTATCACCTAGTGTGCTTTTTGGAACAGCAAAGTGCTTCTCTAATGCTTATGTTTTTACTTAAAACATGTTCTACTGCTGATTTCATAATGTCCTCTGTCCACGTGCCTCTCCTCTTCCCCATTTTCCCTAAAAGAAAAAGATCACATAATCCCATATACTTCATTTAAACTCTTGCTCCACACATGCCCTGGTAGCTAAGTTGGCTAGGGTGTCAACCATGCTGGCGATCACAAGGTCCGGCAGTTCGATACCGCGCCCTTCCATAATATATTTAGAGCTCTGCCAAAAATTATATAACAGCACTCCTGGTTGTCGCTCGATGACTTAAACTACTCTAAACAAGATCGCGGACGACAGTGGTACATACCAGCCCCTCCTAGCAGGCGATGAAGGAACCACTGCAACAAGATGGCGGTCACACACCAGCCCTCCTAGCAGGCAACAATGAAACTACATAGACGGCGAAGAAGGCGACAATACAGAGAACTTGGGGGAGAAAGGAAAGAGACACGATGGAATTGCAGACAGCCAAGATGGAATGAGAGCTCGTGAATATACAAGATAGAATGACAAAGCATGAAAGGATAAAACAAAATCGTGGGCGGAAAAAAGATAGCCGACGAAAACATTATGGCGGCCGGAAACAATATGGCGGTGGATACACAGTCCCTTGTCCTGGAAACCCACTTTTCCTACTACTGCTCGTAAAAAAAAAGTACGTCAAGGAAAATGTAAGACCCCAGTGGTAAATTATTTTCTTGGGCCTCCTCTGGTAAAATATAAGATCAATAGCTACAATACTGGACTTAACTCATCAAGGAAATGTGAGCCTAATTTCGTGGTAATATCATGCTATGAAGAATTTTGGTTGCCAAACAAAGGCCGAATATAATTCCCATACAGACTAGAATGCACCAATTTCCCAGCTGCAATCATTTATTTATTCCAAGTGGACACGAGGTGATACCACACATCCGAGTGAATAAAGCTATATATATATATATATATATATATATATATATATAAACACACACACACACACACACACACACACACATATATATATATATATATATATATATATATATATATATATATATATATATATATATATATATATATATATATCCATTCGCATTTATGTAATAAGCAAATTATTCTGGTCTGAACATGTTAAATCTAGACTTAGAAAATATAAAGAAAGCAGAAAAACTTGTTCTTTACCAGACAGACGTTCAGCTACACCTGCAAAAATTTCTGGCTGAGTATACAACACTACACGTCGACGATCAATGAAAGGTAATTCTATTCTTCGTTATAGTCTAATCACTTTTTTTTATCAAACCTTTGAATAATCACCCCATGTACGACGTGTTTGGTGGCTTCCTATAGTTGTCGCGTATCACAAGAGTTTTAGACTAGTGTGAACGTAGAAGTGCCTTATATTTGGTTAAATTGAACTTTTACTTATATTTTACCTACAAATTATAATCATTCATTTATATCTAATATGTATAAAAACCACAAGAAAACAAGTGTGCTGGGAATTGCTATAAAGAAATAGTTCTTACACAAAATATTATTGCGCAGAGTGCGCACGAATGCGGTTTTCCTAGAAGGAAAAATTTAGAAGGGCTTTGGAAAAGATGGAAGTAACCGTGACTGGATTATATCTCATATTAAACGGCAGCAAACTAGTACTATGCATGATAAGTATCCAGTTTCTGGGGACAGTAAAGCTTGACTCACATCTAAGCCACTCACGCCGAACAGACAGAACGGACAGAACCCACGATTGTTCACATGTCAGCGGACTTTCTACATTACAGTTCTACAGCAACGCTGGCCCGTTCGTTATCCTTAACAACAATTTTTTTTAATAAGTGGTTTAATACAAACTAGACGCTGCGATGTTATTGTCTCTGCGTCAGTAATTTCAATGTAGCACGGATTTTATTTAATTATTTTTAAATGTCTTTAATTCTATAATTTTGTTTTGTAGTTAATTTATAGTTTGATGTTACCTATCGGTTCATTCCCAAACTACTGTTCTATAATTAATTTTTGAGTAACAATAATATTTCGATATACATCTCACATTATGAATTATACAGGCATGTAACCGTTGTATATTGTTACACCAATACACGTCGATAATCCATGTAATTATTGTTATAAAAACTTGTGAAAGAGTGGTTCTCTCAGTATTCGCGCACATAAATTTCTATGCGAGCTAAACTCTTCGGCGTGGCTCATGTGGGAAAGAGGATGGTTTCTGATTGGCTGTTCCAGCTTCCTGCTCAGTCTGTTCGACGTGATGTGGCCCAGGCATGAGGCACGTGATTACCTGGAAGTACAGCCTCAGATAGTAACAAGGAAATACTACGCACTTTCCTCCCTCTTCTTCGCCATCTTTGTACACTCCTCTCACCAATATCGAGTTGGAGCAGTTCATACATATCATGATAATTAGGCTGACTACAAACGTCAACCAATTACTCAGCTGCGGGCTATCTGAAACACACCAAAATTCCAGCATATTCTAAGTCAACCGCCATTTTTTTTCTGTTACTCGGATTTCACATTTTCACTTAGTATAATTTTAATTTAATCATCGTGATGAACTGAACTTATATTCTTGTTAACAACAGTGTTAATAAACTATTTATATAGTTTAATAACTTAATTATATAATTATATTATATTATTTAAGGCATTCCAATGAACTCTAAGCAAGAAAGAAGTACTTAAAAAAATAGAGAGAAAATTTTTGAAGACGAATTGGGCAGAAAATGACTTCTTACACAGCAGCACCGACACCCAGTAAACAATAACAACTCGAGTATTTAAAGTTTTGTATTGGAAAGGGTTTATTAAACATCCCCCAGTGTTATGCCTGAAGGTTTATCAGAGCAAGACTTACAAACTAATTCATGACCTAACTTAAACTAACACCCATGCCTCACCTGGGATTCAAACCCAGAACCTCCCGCACCCCAGACTGACGGCGCACCAACCGACTGCACCACGGGATGTCGACGAGTATTTAAAGGTAAAGGCTGTTCGCCATAAGGTGAGCACTTTAGAAATGAACCTTATAAAAAAGTCACTGCCCCTGCATGCATATATTTTAATGGGCGCACTGAATGACATTCGCCCAGTAAAGTTGGTAACGATGGATGGAAGTCAGTTTACTGTATATCTTAACGTTGAATAAAAAGTGTTAGGTAACAATTTGTGATTAGTTAAATTTATTTCTTTTACTTTTTGTTTTGTTTTTTTATTCACAGAAGTGCAAAAATTAGCAGATTTGTAAAGTATTTCCTTTTCTAATAATTTTGCAATTTCACTTTACCGACGCACTAATAAATTGATAAGGCCCATGGCAA
Source organism: Dryococelus australis (assembly GCA_029891345.1). NCBI lineage: Eukaryota > Metazoa > Arthropoda > Insecta > Phasmatodea > Phasmatidae > Dryococelus > Dryococelus australis. The sequence continues at coordinate 245,751,264 of CM056993.1, read as the reverse complement.
TGTTAATTTTACATAAGTCGGAGGAATACACTACGGAAATACAAGTAGATCTTAAGCAGGGCTTTCAAAAGTGTCCATTTTACCGTGAACAGCCTATATACTGCTATGAGCGTGTAAATTCTACTGCCACGTAGAATGGCGAACTTTTTTGTTTCTGGAAATCATTAGTTACGAGTTGTGCAGGCACATGCGTAGAGATACTAATTTTTTTAATGAAAGAGTGTGTGTATACAAGCGAGTGGCGGCTCTTAATGAACGCGTTTGACGAATTGCTTCGCCATGTGCCACAGTGCATGAACCCAAGAGACAACACGTAGTTTTCAAGCGCCGTTCCCGTCAAAAACTGTGAATATCGCATTTGAATACACCCAATTTTTAACACTAAAATCTTACCGGAAATATGACCACTGGAGTTGACTCAACTCTAGATTTTATGGTACCTTCTTTTGGACATGTGAATAGTCCCAGAATAGATTCGATTGGAATTCAGTCAACTCCGGATTTGCAACAACCTCTTTTCAGACACGAAAATCATACCGGAATTTAGTGGATTCTTTATGTCAGTATTTGCTCATAGAATCCAGCATTAAATGCCGATTCACATTTCTCAGCTATCTTCCAAGGACCATTAATTCGTATTAAATAGGCTGTTCACGGTAAAGTGAGCACTTTTCAGGCCTAAGTTTCTTTTTTCCTATCGGCCATGTTTTATCCTTCCGCCAATTTTAAAATGAATATTGCCATGTAATTAATAAATACAGCGTATATATTTCACCACAGTAAAAATATTAACGGCTAAGGTTACAATAAAATATATTTATTGACCATTATTCCAAATGACAGGGCTTCAAAAAGTGGTCACTTTATCGTTATTAGCCCGCAAGTGTCAAAACCCTCTGCTGAAGTAGACATGAAACTTCCAAAATTTAATCTAAGTTCATATCTTCATTTTGTAATAATGGTACCAGGTCAGGTTTGTTACAAATTAACATTAGATACTAATACTGCATTGCAATCGCATATTATAATTGTTGGATATTACATTCTGCTTACAGTTGGAGGTTGCCGCCAGAATTTTCAAAATATTAATGAAACTATTAACTGTTTAAAATGTTGCATTCATTAATCACCGATGTGACTCTTGAATAACCACTGTTTCGCATGTAGGTAGCGCCAAATTATGATACCGTTACTACGGGTATTTTTTTAAATTGTCAATAAACAATACACACAGGTGATATATTTTTGCTATCAAGCCACCTAGCTGAAGAATTATTTCCTAGTCTTATTTGCAACCATAGGCTACTATAATGCAATGATTTGTGCTCGTTTTAAGCTATATATATATATATATATATATATATATATATATATATATATATATATATATATATATATATATATATATATATATATGTAGATTTTTATGATGATGGGAGAAATTATTATTCAAGAAACACGTCTGAGAGGTAAAAATATACAGCTTAATTTTTAATAAAATGTATTTATCCAGTAACTAATTATGATCTTAAGCATAAGTGGCCGGTATGAAACTTCTCAGGCGCTCGGCCCCGGGTTGTAACAACAGAGAGTTTGGAACGTACAGGTGTGCTCACATTTCGCCTGCAGACTTTAACGATGCAACCTGTCTTACGTCTGCGCGTTCATACATAAATTGCTAGTCGACGCTGCTCCTTTACTTTGCAGTACAATACACACGTGCAGAATACCATCAGACACACTTGCAGCGAAACGTAATCAAAAACGTATTCAAAGCCTGATGCATACCATACTTGAATGAAATTCGTTGTTTCGTGATTTCAAGTCTAATATTGCGTGTCTTGTACTAAAAAATATATATTTCTACAAAAAGCTGTCAGACAAAAAACATTTTACGCGAGCTGTTTATCGTAGTGCTATCGCAGACAAATTTATTTGTACTGTTCGTTCTTTCCCTTCAAAGAAATGCTGTGCACGTTTTAATTATACACCTAAAATATAAAAATAATATAATTTAAAGCATTATTATGAAACTGATGTTTTCCTAAATAAATTCTTAGTTTGCAGCAATTTATTTTAATATTTAAGATAATAATTAATTCTAGCAATTTAAATAAAAAATAATAAAACTAAATCGAAGTATGAATGACGTTTTCGTTTTGTATTGAGATAGGTTGAAAAGGAATGACGAAATTTTCTATCTCAACCCTCCTTTTCTTTCCTCACCTGTCTTATTCTCCTCAAGATGATGTATTTTCTCTGCGCTGATTACTTCAATGTTTTGATAACGGTGTGTCGTACTTGTTATGGATATATTCGCAGTAAAATATGAAACCACGAAAGTGAAAACGATAAAGCCATCAAAATAAATGTAGTCATCTCGCACAAACATTTAAATTATACATGCTACTGCTCTGCTGACTGAGAACCGAATTACCAACCGAATTGCAAAACGAAGGAGGTAAACTTGGATTAAATTTAGGAAGCATCATGACTAATTCAGCAGAGGGTGTCAACAATTATTTGACGTGAATTAGTAGTCCCGCCCCTTAGAAGATATCTGAGAAGTGTGACTCGGCATCTAATGGTGGATTCTATGAGCAAATATTGACACAAGGAATCCACCGATGATCTGCTTACTAAATTCCGGTATACTTTTCGTGTCTGAAAAGAGGTTGTGGCAAATCCGGAGTCGGCTCAATTGCAATTGGCTCTATTTTGGGGTTATTTGCATGTCAACAAGAAGGTACCATAAATTCCGGAATTGAATCAACTCTGGATTATCTTAATTTCGGCCTGAGTACCCAAAACCCGGATTTGAGTCAGTTCCTGTTTGTATTATTATCGCATCCCAACTAAGAGGCAGTACTGAAATGGATATGGAATATGTTCAACTAAAGTTGAGATAATTCCGGTTGCCATAATTCCAATAGGTCTTGAAATACATAACAATGCAACAATTCTGGAGTTGGGTCAGTTATGGGTTGACTTAATTCCGGTACGCATATTATGTATAAAAGGGGACTGTTAAATATCCGGAGTTGAGTCAACTCCGATGGACTTAGTTGCAGTACGATTTTCGAAGTAAAAGAGAGTAGCTAAAATCCGGAGACGAATCAATTCCTGGTTGACTTAATTTCAGTTTTATTTTGTACCTGAAGGTAGTTCTTAAAGATCCGGAGTTGAATCAACTCTATTTGACTTATTTCTGGTACTATTTTCGTGTTAAAAATTGTATACCAAATCCGTAGTTGAGTAAATTCCAGGTTGATTTAATTCCTGTTTAGGTAGGCTTACAACATAATGCGGAATTGACTAAATTCCGAGTTGACTTAATTCCGAGTCCCTGAAACGTCATTACCCGAAAGTATTGCTGTAGTGACGTTGGCCAAGTAGGTAGAATGTTAAAACCCTCATTCGGTTCGGAATCCTTTTTGAGTTATCGCCGACGACGGCCGGTGTGTGTGTACTAGTGTGAGGCGATGGCGCGGGTTCGTGGGGCGTACCTGACAGGAAGTACATGTCGAGCAGCTGCCATACACCTCTCCAGACGTTGACGGTGCCGAAGAAGGAGAGGAGCACGTAGGCGTCAGCGGCGACGAGCCGCGCCCGGTCCTCCAGCCGCGAGCACAGTGTCTTCATGGGTGCCTGCAGCGCGAACACCAGCAGCACCACGCTGTAACCCAGTACCTGCGCAGAGAAGCCACACTTGCCTGCATATATTTGAACAGGCGCTTTGAGTGACATGGGCCCAGTAAAGTTGGTAATAATGGATGGAAAGTAATTCCATATATTAACGTCGAATAAAATGTGTTAGGTAACAATTTGTGATTAATTAAATTATTTATTTCGCTTTCTGTATTTTTAATGCATCGTGTAAAAATGAGTAGATTTGTAAAATATTTACTTTTCAAATATTTATACAGTTTCAATTTACCGCTGCATGAATAAAGTGATGAGGCCCATGGCAATGTTAATTTTACCTATGTTGGAGTAATACACAACGTGCATACAAATAGCTCTTAAGCAGGACTTTCAAAAGTGCTCATTTTACAGTGAAGAACCTATACTTTATTTCATCGACCTCTACACACTATCGTCTTCAAAACAGTTCCCTTGCACAGCAGTACAGCCCTCCCTCTCAAGCATCCCTGCCACTTTTAGAATGTGTCCAGGAATTCTTCTTCTCGAAGCGCGTCAAGCACCTTCTCTGATTCGCCTTGGGTATTTCGCAGTGGTGTCAACTGCTTCCTTTCAGGTGGGTCTTTCATCTTTGAGAAGATGGCAGTTCACGGTAAAGTGAGCACGTTCGAAATCAACCTTTGAAATAAACCACTGACCAAAACCACATACATGCTACAGCACACACTGGCAATGCAGGCTACCAGTTAATTTGGCAGCGAATTAACAAAAACAGTTCCAAAATCATATGTTGTATTAAGAGGGTAATATGTATATTTACGGCTGCTGAAGACAGGTTTCTTGTTTTATACACATAAGAACACAAATGGGTATATTATAATCATACTGTAGTTACTTTTCTGAAAACACCATAATTTCGCTTGGGTGCCGCGCGAGTGAAGCGAGACAGTTTAATATATAAAGTGGATGGATACAAAAACCAGATAAAAAGTATATTCTAAGCAGGCTATTCATGAACAGCCTATAGGATGGGTACGGAAGTGAGGCCCTGTTTCCGGCGAGAAACTCAAGTGTGTGGAGAGCATCAAGTTTCTTCGGACGGTTCCGCTGAACGCCCTCCGCCAGAAGTTTCAAAACCTTCCAGTAGAACGAACGCACTACTGACGGGCTGGCTCCTGGGGACGAATTCTCGATGCAAAATGACGCCTAATGTTGTCAATGACTACGAGTATGCGCTTGGTCGAGCTGCGGACATGGCCTCGCCTTTGGAGATGATGGGCTCTCCCACTGCGAAAACTGTTGCTTCGTCTCAGAGTCCTGCCCTTGCAGACAGGTTCCGTCACTGGGCATGATCCACCATGCGGGATTCCAGCGCAAATCCCAGAAGGAGCCGGAACTCTTCAAGATGAAGACTTCTAGGGCACAATCGAGAAGTGGCAGGAGCTTTGGTAGGGAGGGAGGACTGTATTTGCTGTACAAAGGAACGTAGATAAATAAGAAACGTTCCGGCAAACAGAGCTAGTCTGGAAACTTCTTGATACCACTTCGTATTTTAAGCTATACACTGTAAACAGTTCACACCTTTATTGCCAACATAAAATCATTTGTCAAAGGTAAGGTTCGTTCTACTCGGGATAGGAACAAAACGAAATTCCATATGAGGCAATATTTGGCAAAGTAAAAAGAGGTTGGTAAAGGCTGTTCACGATAAAGTGAATATTTTCGAAATCAACCTTAGAAAAGTCACTATCACTACCTGCATATATTTTAACGGGGAGAACTGAGTGACATGCTGCAGTCAAGTTGGTGACGATGAATGGAAATTAGTTCCATATCTTAACGTTGAATAAAGAGTGTCAAGTAACCGTTTGTAATAACTTAAATTATTTCTTTCAGTTTCTGTTTTTTTTTATGCATCAAAGTGTAAAAATGAACAGTTTTGCAAAACATTTTCTTTCTGTAATAATTTCACGGTTGCACTTGACCGACGCATTAATAAAGTGACGAGGCCCAATGGCTATGTTAATCTTACATAAGGTGCGAGAATACACAATGTGCATACAAGTAGATCTTAAGCAGAGCTTTCAAAAGTGCTCATTTTACCGTGAACAGCCTATACAAGGGAAATTTCCACCTGAAGGCGCGCTGTGTTCCAATTAAGTTGACAGTGAATGGAGGAATTCCTTTTATTTGTGTGTTAAAGACTGTGTTTGTCCCTGACTGTAATATATATTTAAAACATTATTCACACCACAAAATGAAGTTTACAAGAGCAGACAGTAAATAGACAATTTTTTTTTCACGGTGCGTTCATAAAATAAGCTTACTTTGATGAAAAAAGTTAACGAACTTAAATGTGTCATCAAAAAGAATTTTTCGATTCGGACGTTTAAATGGAATGGTGTGAACCAACGTTTTGTTAAATCCAGTTTCACGACCGAATATACCAAATATAGAACAGTAAGTAAACTCTTTCTGCTGAATTTTCACTCTAGTGCGAAAAAACAGAGTTTAATTTTACGTATGTTCTAAAAATTACAAATCTAAAGTGTCTACACAATTACGTTTACTTTGCGAAAACTGGAAATACCCTAGTTGCTTGCACACAAAATTAAAAAAAAAAAAAGTCCTGTACACATGAAACACTATCCCTATCTGTCGGGGAAAATTGTTTAGTTGCCAAACTGTTAGCATTGAGCTTCCCTGCCTGAGAATGACCAACCTTAACCTAACTTACTATACAAGACATAGCAGAAGTACAGTACAACCAATCAGTGAGAACTTCATTGTTTCAATCAGTCAACAGTTGCCTCCGTGAATGTAACTAATGAAACAGTGAAAAAATGCCAGATTTCCTTCACTTATTGATTCAGAGACATTTTCCACTTATTAATCAGTCATTTTTTCCACTGTTTTTTGACTGATGGATAATTTAAACAATGTGTAAAAAACGGCCGTTGAACAATGTTTATAAATGGCCTTTAAATAACGTATATCAAGTGAAAGAACAACGAATGAACTAATAAAACCAATACAAAATACTTTCTAAAAAGTGTTTCGTCTTTGAAAACGCCATTTTATGAGGTAACATGAACATTCAGCCTTTCATTACGTTTTCATGTAATCACAGCGCTTTGTTTGAAAGTTTAAACTGTATATAATGTGATGAAGAGAGTGTACTCATATAAACTATTCGTTTTAACAATCCTAACGTTACAAATTCATCCAAAAGCGATAAGTAAGGGCATAAAGTTTAAATCTTCATGATTTTCAAAAAAACTTGTAACACATCTATTTTCCTCTAATTTTTCAACTTGATTTCGTAGCTCAGGTGGTAGCCCTGCCCTCATAACTCACGGTTGGCCGACCTGCAGTGGGAGGGTCGCGGGTTCGCGCTCCGGTGCCTCCGACGCGACAGATTTTCAGTTCGCTTGTTGCACTGGGAATTTGTCAGTAAGTCGGTCTCACTAGAGCTTCGTCAACGTCAAATGCCACAACATCGTAAATTAAGGGGGGGGGGAGAAGGTAAGATAACGGCTCAAAAGCGATGCAGAAATGGCGTGTGGGTTCAACCCCGGCCACCTCAGAAGATTTTTTTACCTTTTTAAATTACGGTAAATTGCACAATAGTAAACTGTCGTAAATATGTTAATTTCACGTAATTATTTGGATAAACTCAATACAAACAATATTTCATTTGCCACTGCAGTCGGCCGTCACTTATCTATCAATGAAATCACTTCACGTCATTAATTCAATAAGTGACTTTTGTCACTGAAACAATCAGTGGTTTTCGACTTATTTTAAGTGAAGCCATTTTCTCTGATTCGAGTAGTTGAATTTAAAGTGCATTGACTAAGGGCAATCTTCGTCTCGTGCATACGTCCTCAACACGGGCGGGGGCCGAGGTGGCGTGGCAGTCAGACTACCTACTCGCCTCCCATCTCCCAGGCGAGTTGGCCCGGATTTCCGCATGTGAGAAACGTGGCGGGCGTTTCCGTTGTGCGGAGGGTTTTCTCGATGTGCTCCCGCTTCCCCTGACCTCGCATTCCGCCGTCGCTCCAGCACCGCCTAGCGTCAACTTCTCCTGCTCTCAGTGCCTCGATTCTTAAGTGTGCCGACCAAACATTTCAACTCGACCCAACATTGGTTCTCGAACTCGTCCTACGAAATGTGAAAATCACGCTGCGTTTAGCAAGTGAAATGTTGCCGTTTGCTCGCATTTTATTTTTGAACAAAACCGACATGCTAGTGTCGGCACCCGGCTAGCTGGCCGGTCAGTCAAACTAGCGAAGAGCATTTCCCACCTCACCAAATACGAAATTATAGGATGCACGTCGCTAGCGATTGGAGAGGATCGAAAATTCTATCTCTGCACCTCGCAAGGGAATATGTTCGCATACCTGCATACTCATGTGTTCATTCCAAAATAATTTCGAAAATAGTAATGATAATGTGTATAAGTTGATGATATTGTGGTTGTATAACTCGTTCAGGAGAACTATGCTGGCACATTCATGAGCTTATTTATCTTAAAAATGGTACTAGCCATAGTCGAAACCACGTTTCGACAATTAAAACGGAAAAGTTGTAGCGTGTGACAGGCAGTGTCCGGGGTACATGATCGTGGGTATTACGTCAACACGTCTGTATTAGCGGACAATATTTCCTCTGTGATATGGGAATAAAAAGAAAGTAAAGCCTGTTCACGATAAAGTGCGCACTTTTGAAATCAACCTTAGGTAAAAGTCACTGGCCCTGCCTGCATATATTTTAACTGGCGCACGGAGTGGTAATCGCCCTGTAAAGTTGGTAACGATGGATGGGAAATAGTTTCATAACTTAACGTCGAATAAAAATTGTTAGGTTACTGTTTCTAATCACTTGAATTATTTCTTTCCATAGAAGTGTAAAAATGAGCAAATATTTTAAAATATTTTCTTTCCTAATAATTTTACAGTTTGACTTGACCAACGCATAAATAAAGTGCTGAGGCCCGTGGCAATGTTAATTTTATATAAGGCGGAAGAAGACAACGTTCATACAATTAGATCTTAAGCAGGGCTTTCAAAAGTGCTAATTTTACCGTGAACAGCCTATAACGAAATTGCTTCTTGGCTTTCATGGGATATATGTGTGTGTGTGTGAGTTATATGTATGAGTTATAAAGTTATGAAATTATTACCAAACACAATAGCATACTACTCATACTTGTACATCTCCGTCAATGTCCAATGTTTGAAATTACATTTTAAAAACTTACTCTAATGCCACGTTTTAAACTATTAATACACAACTACACTTCCTTGGGAAAAATAAAGAATTCACTTAGATTTATATAACGTATTTCACCACTGCGAATAAAGTTCACTATCGTAAGTCTCGGTATAATTATGACGTAACTTAAAAACGGAAATCACTTAATCACGATGCAACCAAACAATCTGAATTATATGTATATTTATTTATATAAACGATATATTTCGTTTTGCGCCGAAAACAACTCACTAGCACCTGGGAGTCGCGAGATACAGGCTACTGTCCGGAAATGTATGCCCACGTCTAATTTTCCGTCCAGTCGTCGCGAGTCCCAACCAACCACTTACGCCCGCGCGACTCCAACTCGAGTACAAGCTCGCATCTTGATCATATAACCGATTGAATGAGGCCACATTTATTTCACTCGTGTTATTGGTAAGGAAGTTACATCGCTTTTCTCCATCCTGATAGCCAACGTGTCGGTCTGATTTTCAAAAAGTATTCAGGTCGAAACCACGTTTCACTGTTGCGACAGAGAGATGGTCACTGCTCAGGGTTGCTTCGTACTTTATCCCGTATTTCCTCTGCGAGTATAAGAGACTATATTCAGGACAGGCCTAATACAATATGGCGTGGAAACCGTGCTAAAAACTGAGCGTCGATGAGGGTGAAGTGCGGGTATAGTATGTATGGAGCGGCGCTGGAATGCAAGGGCGGGAGATCACCGAGAAAACCCGGCGCCAGCGGCTCGAAAATCCAGGAGCGATCCCGCCGGGAATCGAACCCAGTTCGCCCAGGTGAGAGGCGAGTAATCTAACCACTACTCCACCGCGGACCCTGATTTTAAAGAAGTTTTCACAACATAACTGCCTTTCGTAGTTGCAAGAGGGAAATGGTACCTTGCGCAAGTGGTATGCGTACTCTACTCCGTATTCTCTCTACGAATACCTACAACATACTGTACTCAGGATAATACACCTACCAGAAAGTAATTGGGCGCCTGTCCACAATGTTTGCTCGCTGGTTGTCACCCCGTTAGAATCTCGTAGGACCACCTCTTGCGGCTATAACAGCAGCCACCCTGTCTGGCATGCTCTCTTGCAACTATTCCATGAGTTGAGCAATGGATTTTGGCCGTGCCTGACGAGCCCTCACCCGGCGATCCAATTAGTCCCAAAGATGTTCTATAGGATTGAGGTCGGGGCTCTGGGCGGGCCAGTCCATTCGCCGAACATTGTTGTCGGCGTACCACTGCATAGTAGCCTTTGAAACATGGCACCTGGCATTGTCATCCTGGAAGTAATACGGGTCAATTCCGTAAAAACGCCACAATGTTGGGAGCATTTCATTATCCAGAATATTACAATAGGCCTCTGTGTTCCCATGCTACCACGGACAAACACCAGCGGTCTTACGCCGAGGTCGTGAAACACAAGTCAATTGACGTACTGAATTACCTATCTTTATGGGTGCCCAACTACTTTTTGGTAGATAGTGTACAATATAGCGTGGAAATCAACTATGTAAAAACCGTATGATAATAACATATGATTTTTATAGCAACCAAATAATTAAAATAGTTGAAAAGTTTAAATACGAGATGCTTATGTTGCCATGAAAGGAATCTACAATTTATTCGGAGTTAAACAACCCTGCTTCATAACACATCATCAACGTCGTAATGCAATGGAAGAAACTTTTGGCCGTAAGGCGAAAGCCTTTTCTGGTTGCCGTGAACAATAGACAAGGGTTTTGTAGTATTTACGCACATGTGCAACAAAATTAACGAAAATATTTTCAGTTCATTCTCTTTTCACTTTAAAACCACTTACGAAATTCTGCATATGGTTTGCATAATCGTGAGACACTAAAATAAATTAGGGAGATTGTGTCGAGTAGCCTCCTCCGTTTTCAACTTCCTTTAGTTAGTCAATGGATCAGACTACGACGAGTAATGCTGCAATCACAATAGCACGACAGACGCGACGCGACGGGCGCGATACGAATAAAATTAATCTCCAGCCAATCTGCATTGAGACATCTGTGACGTCAATGCGATAAAAATGGCGGACGCGGCAGGTTTACAGAATAGAAAATATTCCTAATTTCGTCGCGTCGCGACAAACTGGAAAACCATGCAAGAATTTGGTGCTCCAATGATGGTGGTATTGGTGAATTGGTAACACTACTGTTGTGTTTATTTATTTCATTAAAATGTAATTAACATCCCGACTACTGTTGCATTTTCTGGTATAAGTATTTATGATGTGTAGTTCACGTTAATACGACCATAATTTTATATTTTATGCAAAATCGCAGTAAGTATGAAAATAAAGTGCTGTCCAACAACGCCTTTTAGACAAATGTAAACATTAATGGCTGCCATACAAGCGACTAGCAGTTAGTGGCAAGAAACTATTTACGTATAATATTTTTGTATTTTTTGTCGCGAGGAGATAAAACTAGTGTTCATAATAACGCGAATTTTTCTTGTCGCATCGCGCCCGTCGCGTCGCGCCTTTCGTGCTATTGTGATTCCAGCATCAGGTCGCAGGAAAGATCTGATCGTTCCCCAATGTGTTCGTGATCTCAGCTCCACTCCTAACTTTATACGGCACGAAACATGTGTTTCTAAATGTGATCACGGCGCCATGCTGCTGATCATTCCACTGCTTTAGATAAATACTATAAAGGATAGAATCCTTCTTCTGGCCGGACTTTCGCACCAGTTTTCTGATTCGTATTAAGGAGAGAACCTTCGATCGTATACTACAACGATATAGTTCTGTTTACAACGACAACAGAATAAAAGAGAACTACCTCATTGGCAAAGCAGAACAGCTTCTCATTATTCGATCGCCATACTTGAAATACTAAATTAAAGATAATTGATTGACCTGTAATTATTTTGACCATATGTGGCAGTGACTAACAGACAAATTACTGACTTATACCAGAATAAATCATATTTCTGTGCTATTTCCTTCACGTTGTCTTATTTCTTAGCTGCTGAATACATAATAACATGTTGCGGAGAAAATTGAATCATCTCAAGATTATCTCGCTCTAGTAATTTTAATAATCTATTTTGATCAATAAATTCCATATTTTTAATTCGGTTTACCATTAAAGACGCTAAAAATTGCTTTTTCTCAGGGGATATTTTTTATTATTGTAAGCGTGCGGGGTGTGAAATAACGACAGTGTATTGCGTGAAGTAATTTAGTAAACTAGGCAAGCACGTGTGGTGGGAACGTGGGTGTCGCGGTAGTTGTCAATAATCATCTCAAGGAGCGCTAAATTAGATAAACACTTGATTGCCAAGAGCACCATTCTTATTCAAGGTCCACATTCCCATCTTAGGCTGGTTGTAGAGTGGCCTTGGGTAATTTGTTATCACTGCGCGCGACATAGCACGAACGTGAATGGTTGGCGCGTCTAGTTATTGTCCATTTCACGTAAGTGGGGTAAAATGTGAAAAGCAATGTGACCAACCTACACAGTATGTAAACAGTAAATGCTCTAGTTTGAAAAGTATTTATCAGCTGATGAACTGCTGTGGGATGTGTGTCGTGAAGTTGGCGATTTTGATGATGACTGTGGAAGAAAAAGTACTCAGAACTAAAAGTTGTGATTTAAAACTTTAGTTATATTTACAGCATTTATAGTTTAAACTATTTTTACAACAGTTTTTTTTTTAAATAGTGAATTGGCTTTAAAATATGTTTTGTAATTATGGAGAAGCATGTCGACATTTACGTACAGTGAAACGTTTCTAGCCCGGTAAACCCTATTGTGCATGTGCTTTTCTTTTATCGTGTCTATACGAGTGCTTTGTTGGTGTTGTTAGAATATTTTATCGGTAGTTAACAATAGTAATTTTTTTATTTGCTTACGTTTAGCATAGTTGGTTACAGGTACCGTTTTAGTGCGTTTTCTCGAGTAAAATATAATATTATCGGCACTTGTTTACCGCATCGTAAAACGGCTAGTTCCGGCCATGAAGCGGCACAAATACTATTTACGTTTCTAAGAGTTTGTTTTCAGGAAACGTGCGAAGTGCTGATTTTACTGTTTGATTCTGCAACTAATTTCTTTAATGTCAGTGACCGACGAAAGTGTTTTTGTGATGTAACTGTGCAAGGATTTCCACAGCAAACATGTGTTCAAGAGATGCGAATTACAAACAATAAGTTAGCGTGTTTTGTAAATAAAGTTTTTTTCAAAAACAGCTACTATAATGTTTTAAATACACGCGACTTAAAAAAAAAAGCCGTACCTTCAACTCTTTTGTAGTGCGAAAATAATATTTGTTTATTTGGCGTATATCGCAAAATCCGACGAGTGTAAGGTTAACGTCAGTCAAAGTGTGTGTTTATTGCTGCATCTGTACGAATATCGACGTATGGGTCACGTTATATTTTTTTAATTGAAGTTGAAACTTTCTAATCTATAATAATTTAAATGTCATTTCGTTACGAGCAAAATTTTCCACTGCTCCATCGAAGCAACAAGCAACTCAAGTTGTCACACACTCTTAAGAAGAAACTCGAAACAATGCCGTTTCATAAAAGATGTTGAACTTAACCCTCTCCCCCCCCCTTTTTTTTTCATTTTACCCTCGAAATAAGATTAACATCTCAGCAAACTTATAAAAATAAAACAGGTTGTATTGCCAACCAAGATATAATACCCTGCATTTATCACTGAACGGAAGTTAGCTAACGACGGAAAAGACGAGAAGAAGGCAAGTGTGCATTGGACTCGTAACATTTGTTTACAAACGTCGTTTTCTTCACTGACAGAACAGCTGTGGTCGAAGGATTGCATTGTGGCCGCGCTAATTTTCTAGAACTATTCTATATCTTCGCCTCTTACGTGAAGTGGACAATAGTCAGGAGTACGTTGACTCACGTGACACGCTGCATTTTCACCTGCACGTGGAAAGTGGTATTGTCTGGTGCAATGTGATGAATCAAAATGTCCGAAAAAAAAAAGAGTTGTTGCTCTTTAGATTTTAAAAAATATGAAAAAACAAGATATACCACATATTTGTATCATAAATTTTGCAAAGAACAGATTACGAAGTTTGGTGTTCGTGATACAGTCCCCGTCAAAAGTTTACGGCCATTGGTAAATTTGTTCAAATACTTCCCTGGCTTTAAACATTTGGTGCAATCAATGTTAAAAAAAATTATTGAAATCGGTAAAATAATTTGCAAGTTATGGTTTTAAAAATAACTGCATACATTTCGAATTACCACACACTTATTTTGTGTAAGAAATTGCGTAGACACAATAATACTACAGATATTTTAGTGGAACACATTATTTTAATTACCTTTATATTTACACTTGAAAGACAAAACCAAACGAAGACAGTAATAAATTTGTACACAAGTTTCTTTGTTTGTTAATCGAATTCACATTGTAAGGAAAGTTAGGTATTGATGCGTTAAAATTGAAAACTAAATATGTTTCTAACTAGCTTAACTAGCAAGATGGTTTTTTAAGCGTTAGTTAATACTCTTTCCACTCAAGAGATAGTTCAGACATTTTAGCAGAAAATTCGCATGAATATAAAATAAATTACGAAAAAACTGATTTTTGGTAGAGAAGTTTGCAATGGACACCTTAAGAAAACTCCAAAAGTCGCCATCGATCCGAGTTGAGCTAATGCTGCCAGTTAATTGCAAGAAAAATATAATAAAGCATAATTAATATGTACAAAATTATCTAAAAAAAAATCGTCCTCAGTATTATTTTTTCCTACGTATCTTTTCGGCACTATAGCACAAACTAAATTTCACAACCCTAGCACGCGTCCTCAATGACTCACTGGTTAAAAAAAACTAGTTTTGGTTTGCGCTCTTATAAAAAGAATTGTTTTGAGGTTACCGAGTTCCTGCGAAATTAATAAGTTAAGGTTTGAATTTCACTTTCACCCTCCTGCCCCCCTCCTTTCCCCCCAATGATCACTTTGTGTTTGAGTATACAGGTAGTTCTAGACTGCTATCTATTGTCATATGTGATTTATATGAATTGAAATCACAATACAAATATGAAGGAAAACCCATGCCGTCAACTCTACACTGTAATTTTTTTTCTGGTAAACTTCCTAAACCGTAATGGAAGCTTACCTATACATTATATGGAAATAATGTCACATGTCAGACTGAAAATATAAGAGTGTTGAGCGTCGTTACAATATAAGGTTAGAGACTTCACTACGTAGCTGACTGTTTCTTCAGCGGATGTAAGAACGGTACCATGGATGTATGGGAAAATAATTTTTCATTCGCACTTTCTCACTACTCGTATACATTGGTATGGTAATTTTAGAAAATGTATAACGTGTAAAAACTCCCATTTTGGGGTGATGTTATGTCTGAAACTATGAAAAGTAATTCTATTTAGGTTTCCCGTATTCTATGTGCACTCTTTGTGAATCTTCCACCATCCAGTCACGATGCTTTGTTTAAAGTTTCCAGCTGATGAAAACAATAAGCTAGTGATTGAAGAGATTTGAGCGGCTCTTAACAGCGAGGTCTTCAGAGCCGATAAGGGCGATATAGGTGAGTATGGAGTGGCGCCGGAATGAAAGGGCGGAGAAACGGAAGATCCCCGAGAAAACCTGCCGACCGACGACATCGTCCGGCACGATTCCCACATGCGAGAATCCAGTGACCCGGCCGGGGAACCGCCTTGGTGGGAGGCGAGCAGGCTAACTGCTCAGCCGCCATGGCCCCTAAAACAATAAGACTTTTAAGTTATATCTCGGGAACCATTTAACCTATTGAATCCAAATTAAGTACGTTGACAGTTCATGATGTAAGATTTGATTTTGGAAGTAATTATTTTATCAACCGCCGTTTTGTAAGATAATGTAACATGAAAAATATAGCTTTTACATTATATCTTTGTAACTACACAACCGATTACTGCCAGACCTGACATATAAGTAATGCTATTGTAGATCACATTCATACATGCAATTTAAATGAATAAGGTACTTATTTTCAAAATTTCAACAATATAAGTATTTTAGATTCATTTGCAATATATACCACAACGTTCGACCAATTTCGACCAAAATATGTATGCTGAAAGTATATTATACAAGCATTAAATGTGTCAATACTTAACTCATTTCTTCATTTTGTAAGATGGCCCCACATGAAAAATAAATTTTAGATGTCATCAAAAGAAAAAAATTCAAAAGTCACAACAAAGGATACGCTCTGTTACATTTGATCAGCAACTCAAGCCGGACTACACGGCCAATTCTTATAATTCTTTCTCTATTAGAAAGCTACATTCTTCCAGATGGCCATAGGCATGCATGAAGTGGGGCCACAGAGGCCCAGTGGGTAGAGCTATCCCAAGTGGGGACGCAGTTTCTCAGTGGCAAGAACACTCTCAAGTGGGGACGCAGTTACTCAGTGGATAGAAATATATCAAGTGGGGCCAGAGAGACCAAGTGTGTAGAGTAATGCGAAGTGGGGCCCAATGACCCAGTGGCTAGAGCGATCCTAAGTGGGGACGCAGTTGCTCAGTGGAAAAAGCACTCTCAAGTTGGGCCGCAGGAGCTCAGTGTATAGAAATATATCAAGTGGGGCCACAGAGACCCAGTGTGTAGAGTAATGCCAAGTGGGGCAGCAGTGACCCAGTGGCTAGAGCGATCCCAAGTGGAGCCGCAGTGGCTCAGTGGATAGAAATATATGAAGTGGGGCCACAGGACCACTGTGTAGAGTAATACCAATTGAGGCCGCAGTGGCCTAGTGGGTAGAGAGATTCCAAGTAGGGCCTCAGTGGCTACAGTACTCTCAAGTGGGGCCGCAACGGCTCAATGGATATATATATATATATTTATTTATTTATTTATATATATTTATATTTATATTTATATCAATTAGTTCGCAGTGGCGCAGTGGATCCCAATACTTTCTTAATATTATACATACGCAAGTTGTCGCAGGTAGTCGCAAGTTTTCGCTGGTATTTGCAAGTAGTGGCAGGTAGACCCAGGTAGTCGTAGGTAGTCGCAAGTAGTTCCGGGTAGTCGCAAGTAGCCTTGGGTAGTCGCAAGTAGTCTCGGGTAGTCGGAAGTAGTCGCAGATAGTTGCAAGTGGTTAAGGGTAGTTACGGTTAGTCGTAAATAGTAGCAAGTATTTGCAGGTAGCCGCGGGTAGCCACGGTTAGTCGAAAATATATAGGTATGTATTTTAATAACTTCATAAAACCTGAGCGAAGCGATTCCGGGCTGCTAGTCGCTTTATAAATCCATTGATTATTATGCACTGTCAATGTAGGTGCCGAATTTTGTTTAAATTGGATAAATGGTTCTCAACATTCTTTTAATTTCTAGCATTTTGAAAATAATTACTAATAATGAACAAAACCTGTAAATGCTCTTTGTCCTTACTATACACTATATGTGTATCTAGGTTGGTGAAATTCGGTTGTCGGGTTTAGAGGCTATTAGGGTGAGGGACATACGTACACTCCAGACAGATGACTCCAGACGGGTGACTGCATAAGGCCATCTTTCCTCCGAAAAGTAAAATAAATTTTTTCTCGACCGAAACAACGTATTCTTAGTTTTCGAGCACACTCGTATTCCTCAATTATAGTGCAGTGTGTGCATATAGTCTGTTCGCGGTTTCTTCACGCTTTTTGAATCAAACATTTTAAAAATCACCCCAGGTATGACGTGTTTAGTTATTTCCTAAATACGCCATGTATCACAAGCGTTTATACCTCTGTTAACTTGAAAGTATCTTATATTAAGTTAAATCGAAGTTTTACCTATATATTATTTATAAATTTTAATAATTTATTTGTAGTAAATACGAATGGAAACTGTGAGAAAACATGTGTGTCAGTAGCGCCTAGTAAGAAATTGTTTGCATACAAAATATCATTAGAACTGAGTGCGCACGAATTCGGTGCGTCGTCCTTTAGTGTAATTTTCTAGACGCGGTTACGCTTAGTTTGCACGAGGCGGAGGAATATCCTGGAAGTAGAAGTCTAGCAGGTCTTGAGAAAAATGCGAAGTAACCGTGACTGGATGTTTCTCGAGGAGCACGTGTACGGCTGGAACACTTGGCCAGATCACTGTCAGCGACCATACGAGTACCACAGACGTCACTCAAGGCAAAGCAGTGGAACGCTTGTTTTTTTGCGTCAAAAACAAAAAAAAAAAAAATGTGTTCACGGGTTAGCACTACTACACATGAACAGTTTTCAGCATAATATTTCAATCCTCTAAATCTACCCATTTTAATTCAAATGTGTTCAATATCCACACCTAAAATATGTAAAATTACATCCAAAATAAACGCCCACTGTGGGCTGTCAAGTGTCGGTACACAACGCCAAACTGTTGTTCGAACACTAATGCCCTGTTGAACCAACATCTTCCCCGATCCGAGATCGAATGATCCTAGTTCCCAACCAGGATCCAGTTTGATCTTGGTTCCAATGTAAAGGTGTTGCACCAACGAAACTCCATGATTCTGGTTATCCGATTCGTCGATCTTGGTTTCAAAGGGAAAGATCGAGATTAAGTATGAGATAAATTTTACTATTGGTTCATATTTTATGACGACATGGAAGTAGGCGTATTTTTTACTATAGATAGAACTAGATGTGCCATGTTTTATATGTTTTAAGTGAATTATTGTTGTACGAATTTTACTGTATAATACTCAAGTGCGTATAATGTTGTTTTAATTCCCCAAGAAAACAATCGAACGTAGTTGTATATGTTGGCGTATTTTCAAACTATATTTGTCGACGATGGCTGCTGATCTCGGATCGAATTTCAAACCACAAATTTCGGTGGTTCGAAATGAACTTCATCTCGATCTCCAGTCCAGCTCTGAACTCGAATGGTGCAACAGTTTTCTGTGTCGATCTTAGATACGATCTCGGATTGAGTTTCGAACCACGATGGTGCAACCGCGTATAATTAGCTCACATCAACGAAAATGCACGGCCGTACAACAATACACTGCTCACATCGCCACCAACATAGTAATAAGTAATGTGGATTTATATAAATCATTGTACTTCAGTCTCTACATATAAATTAATATAATTTTATTTTTATTTTCAATTCCGTTGGAAAATATTTATGTAACGATAAGCAGTTTATTTACATTATATCAAATAATTCTCCGTTTTTATGTTGCCGAGATTGGACTGCACAATTAAACAAAATCAGACTGCGCAATTAAACAAAATAGAATCGGAAACAAATTAAGCGTTCTATTTACTCCACGGAGGTATTAGTCTATGGAGTGGAAGCCGAGACACGAAAGTGAAGCCGAAAATGAAAGACAAGGACTGGAATAGTAGTAGCAAAAAGGTGCATGTTTTACATTGCTTACAATGTAACTTTTGCCACTCATAATATGGCAGCTGACGTAAACAATCGGCCTGCGCATGCGCAGTTGAAATAAGTCGGGCAAGGCATCGGCTTCACTTGATAAACTATATAAATCTATTACTAAATAAATCTATTACCTCCATGGTTTACTCCTATTCTGTGTCTTCTATGGGTTCATCACTGGCGACTCAGGAGGCTCGTCTCCGCAGACAGGAGCGAGGCGTCTATGAAGAGGAGCAAGAGGGGGTCGTGGCGAGGCCGGGCTGTGATGGGATAATGGCGCGATGATGCAGTGGCCGCAGTTCGCGCCACTCGCTCACCGTGGCTACTCGGCGACGACTGCTTCGCGTGTCCACCCCGGGCCATCGCCGTTAAGGGTCCTATGTACTGATCGTTGTTTGCCCGTATACGCACGTCTCGGTAAATACATGTTCTGGAAATACGAAATTTTGCCAGAAAGGATAAAATGAAACTATTGTCTATGGCACTACCTTTTTACTTCTATCATATTAAATGTATTACTGGAGGAAGAAAACGTGAAAGTGTTCAACTATAGATTTTGTAAAGCTTTCCTATGAAGTGTCTTTAAGCGGTAAGAGAAAAGTACGATTATACGCAGGTAGTATGAACTGTGTACTTTCATCGCATGCAATAAAACGCCACAGTTACAGATCTGGTTTACACAATTGAGCGTCGGGACGAAAACACTCCACGCCTTGCGCGTAGGAGCGATGAGGCGCTAGGCGTGCGTGTTAATGTCGCTCGTATAGCTCCCTCGCTTCTTGACCTTGGACGCGCAGCTACATAGTCCCCTTAATGCTTGCGTGGGAACTATCGTAGCTGTTAAACCTGCTAAGTGTTCACGTCGCCAACAGTTAATGGGAGGACGTGGGAAGGGAGTTGTCCTCTTCCATTGAAGCTCCTTCCTGTTCGGGAAAAAGTGTGACCAGTTTACAATAGTCCATCGAAAATACATTATGTTGCAAAATTGCATGTCAATACTTCGGAGAAACATTACCCACATCTGAAGGACGAAAAAATGTTATATGAACATAGGTCCGCAAATGCTATGTTTCTTCACTACAACTCGGGCTGGAAAAACGAAGCGTTTGCAGACTTATGTTCACATAACATTTTTTCATCCTCCAGATGTGAAAAATGTTTCCCCGAAGTATTGACATGCAATTTTTCAACATCCTGTATCGATTTCACTAAGTAATTTAGTGGGAAAATAACATGCCTTAGAATGCTGCGCTGTTATTTTATAGGTTGGTCTCAGTTAAAAGGACATGGAACATCAATTAACTCCAAAAACATCAACCGCATTCTTCAGATTTCTGGGAACCAATATATAAAAACTAAAGAAAGAACGGTTGTTTTCCAACTTTTTGCAATACTTCTGCAATTATTTCGCATTTCTTACGCCGCGATAACTTATCGATGGCTCAGTACAACAAAGTTAAAACGCCAAAAATCTGATTTCTAAATTAATTAACTTACAATATGCAGTACAGAAAACTCTGTTTTGTGGAAAAGTTATACGACTTAAAATACTGATGGTTATACTTTAGCGTAGGATAATGTAGCATGACAATGTGCTGGAGTTAATCATTTTGTAAATACAACACTGCCCCTCCTGAAAAACAGCATTTTGTGAGTTTTAATACTATTGTACTGAGGTATCGATATACATATTTACAACGTCAGAAACACCTCGCCAGATATACATCACTCTGGTAAGATATTCGCTCGCGTATTTAGTAAAAACCATTCTCTAGATATGCCTTTTCTTCGTTCTTCTGTATTGACTTCAATAAAAATTTTAAAATACCGTTTAACTCCATAGTGTTAATTTATGCCCCATTCCACACCAATCGTACCAAGCTAAGGATCTTTATTTTCACTTCTCAGTTTTTATCCTTCACGTTAGCATTGCCGCGAGCTAGGAAAAAAATATCGATATTATTAATATTGGTTATTTATTAAAGTATTATTTTACGAAGCGATACATTGGAAGAAAAACATATATTTAGGGTACATCAGAATGTGATGTGTGATATATTTGAAGGACTTGAAAAATGTAAAATTGCTTGAAATATTTTATGTTAAATGTTGATATTTATACGAAAAAGTAAATAAACTTAAGACTTTCATAGCTCATTTCTTTCTCTATCGAAAAGTAATTTTCCGCAATTGCCATATTTTCTTCAGGCTATTATTTCATGTAACAAAGAAAAAAATTGGGTTTGGCTGTGTTGGAGACACAGCCGTTTGTTTTGCGTGAATACGTCTACGTTTACGCGCTCGGACGCGTTGATATTTTTTGTTCCCGGTACCGTTTCACTCGATCATATGGAGTTTATGGGTATCAATGGATTGCTTTTGAGAGGCTATTTCCAACCGTATAAGATTTCTGTATTTTGAATTATCTTTTTGACGAGTATACGCCGACGTTGTGTTAAGTTTTCTTAATTTTTTACATTAAACTTATGCAATTTCACTATAACCACGCCACACATATGTTTTTATACGCCCAATCGATTGATATTGACGAGAGCTGTCGTTTGAAACCTAAACGAGCGTCGTAGCTTCTCCTAATCAAAAGTTACACTACGTGGAAATTAAAAGACGCGGCGAAACGAACTCAAAATTGTGGCACTCCCTCCCCTCTTTCACCTCACGCAATGCTGCGCAATACTCACTCAACGAAACATATTCTTTGATCCTTTGGCAATCGAGTGGTGTAATTGAATTTTGAATGTAGGCGATAGATTCGGAGCTGCAATGCCAAACTGTATCCTCCGATTTTGTTATCATCAGAGTATCTGGATTGCCTTTCACTATGGTTGTAAATTTAAAGACGTATTCAAGCCAAAATGTTAGGGTCGCCACTGAAGGTACCATAGTTACACGTAGTGCGACGAGAACACTGCACGCCAGTTCAGAGCCTTGCGCTTAGAGGCTTTGGCGCATTTGATACGCGTAGTAACGTCGCCTTTAGCGCTCCTGTGCCTCTCGGCCTCGAACGCGGAAAACCGCTCCAGGTAGCCTCGTTTTGTGTTATTTTTTTCTAAACTACCTTATTCTAAGCGTTAAGTCTAATTGCAGGTTCTAATTGCATCTCAGTGCTGAACCCCTTACGCCTAAACGAGAGAGAATTGAATACAAAGGAGGTGGGCATCGTGGCCGAGAGGGAGTGGGTAAGCATGGGCATCACTTAGGGGTCATGCCAACCTCCCTAAGTGTAGTGTAGTTAAAGCTAAATTAAGAAGAGGCATGGTAAAACCAGCATAGACACGGTAAAACCCATACCGACAGAAAATGAGTTAAACTAGTAGGAACACTAGTGAAAATGCTAAAGGAGATAGTAGGTGTGGAGTCCATGCTGTTTAATATTAGAGTGAAGTATCTAGTAGAGAGGTGGCGGGGCTTCGGGCCAGCATGTTAAAGGTACACGCGCCCTTGAGTTGGAACTGCCAGCATGTTCCTGCGCGGGCAGCCTGACTACTCGCACAGCAACATCGACAGCAGTGACTTCAGGCAGGGTCCTTAAGCTTCCAGCCGAGGGCTCAAGAAATTCGGGCAACTCAGTCATGGCACCTACTCCATCATCGCTCATCTGCGCCGACATCAGGAGCTCCACATCGCGGGTGAAGGTGGGGATAAATGCGTCGGGTAGCCACCCCTTCCCCTTCTTCCAAAATCTCCCTCGGTCGTAGGTGAGCATCGCTCGGCGGGATATCCAGGAGCTACTAGTTGTGGAGGCGAATCCGCTGACCCACGAGTGAAGGCTGACGCCATAGCTTCCAGGTCCCGATGCTGTTCCATTCCATTCCGCACGCAACTACAGTTTACAGCCCGCAGAATTCATCAGTGGAGTGGTTCGCCACACTTCACATGTTTCAGCACCTCGGGTTATCCCCAACATCCTCCGCCTTGATCGTTGGGCCGCCCCCAGCAGATGCGCGAAGCCATCGACAACTGAGCCACCCAGGCTCCCGACGAACACGACCATCCGCCACGAGGGCCGCCGCCCGGATGTCATTTTGTGTCCTTCTACCAGACATGTGTACAAAGTTTACATTGCCGCGGTGCTGATCACTTTGTTGATGCGTCGGTCAATCTAACAAGGGAGATGGTTAAGAGCCTGAGTGCATAAATAACATGCCCCAATTCTGTGCTTCGATGAGAATAAAGCGCAAAACTGCAACTTGAGTAGCCATAAACTTAAGCATTACGCTCGCAGTAAAACGTAAACTCTTAGGGCTATTTTACTTAATTCGTTGCCAACTTTACTGCGAGCCTGTGTGTAAAATCGGTTCACGGTAAACTGATCACTTTTGAAAGCCCTGCTTCAGATCTACTTGTTTGCACGTTGTGTATTCTCCCGCCTATTGTAAAATTAACATTGCCATGGGCATCGTCACTTTATTCATGTGTCGGTCAAGGAAAACTGTGAAATTATTAGAAAAGTAAATATTTAACAAATGTACTCAGTTTTGCATTTCAATGCCTTAAAAAAAAAGATAACGAAAGAAATTATTTAAGTTATCACAAATGGTTACCTAACACTTTTTATTCGACGTTAGGATACCTAACTACTTCCCATCCATCGTTACCAACTTACTGGGTGCATGTCACTCAGTGTACCCGTTAACTTGCAGGTCCAGGCAGTTACATTTCTCAAAGGTTGATGTCAAAAGTGCTCTCTTTTTTCGTGAACAGCCTATATTGTTCTGCACTTTTAGCATATTACATTTTTTGATGTGAATAGGTCTTTCAATCTACAACCATAGTGGAAGGCAATCCAGAAAATCCGATGATGAAACCGGGGGACACAGTTTGGCATTGCAGCTCCGAATCTATCTTCTACATTCAAAATTAAATTACACCACTTGATTGCCGAAGGATAAAAGAATATGTTACGTTGAGTGAGGACTGCGAAGTATTGCGTGAGGTGAAAGAAGGGGGGAGGGGGCGCAATTTTGAGTTCGTTTCGCCGCGTCTCATAAATTCCACGTAGTGTAACTTTTGATTAGGAGAATCTACGACGATCGTTTAAGTTTCAAACGACAGCTTTTGTCAAGGTCAGTTGATTGCGCGTATAAAAAACATGTGTGGCGTGGTTATACTGGAATTGTATGAGTTTAATGTACAAAATTAGGAAAACTTAATACAGTATCGGCCTATAGTCGTCAAAAATCCAAGTCGAAATACAGAAAGAGCATTTCAAAAGCAATCTAGTGATACCCATAAAACCGCATTTGATCGAGTGAAGTGGTGCCGGAAACATAAAAAAAAAAAAAAATCAAGGCTTCAGAGCACGTCAACGTAGACGTATTCACGCAAAACAAGCGGCCGTGTCCCCAATACAGCCACACCCCATTTTTATTGGTGTATAGTCTGTATGAATGTTCAGTGCAGGGCCCTTGAGTAGTTTTATATGGTTCTCAGGCGTATATTTCCAGATACAACTATTTGAAGAAGTCGTTTTGGAGTTCTCAAAAATGGTGTTTCTAATATGCATGATGTCTTGAAAGCACTCGACAACAGTCCTGGTCCAAAGTGTCTGTTATTATCGTGGCTCATCACACTGGACGCACGTCTAATAGTCTCGCAGGTAAACGTGAATTGCTAACAGTCATAAAGCAGTTCAAGTCAAACACCATGTAGGCAAGGGTCTTAACGGCCGTGCCTACCAAGACGGCAGCCGCGGACTTCATGTTAGGAAGGTCTTGCACGGGAGTTCCCCAGACTGGCGCGCAGACACTTGTGACGATGAGAAAGGACAGCTATAGGTTGTTCACGGTAAAATTAGTATTTTTTAAGACCCTTATATATTTTTCCTTTCATCCAATTTCCATTTTCCTGCGGATTTTTATTATAAACATTGCAATGTGGCCAATAAACACAGTGCATACATTTCACCACCAGCAAAATTTAATGCACGAGTCTGCAATAGGATATATTTATTAGAGGTTAATGCCTTTTGGAATGGCCTTAAAAAGTGCTCACTTTATCGTGAACAGATTATACCATACAGGATGACTCACACCTGAGGTCTGCCTGAAGTGATGGGTATTGCCGCCGTGCGAGCAACGAAATAGAAAACACTGCTTCCTGCACGCGGTTGTTTGCTATGCTGCGCTGGTTACCACATATCTGAAGATTGCTTCATTCTCTTATTTTTCTTGCTTAGTTTTTGGAAACAGTCATTTGTGTTAGGTACTGCTTCCTACTTATTTCTTTTTTTAGTTCAAAAATGTAACGATAATATCAACGATTAATTTCTACAGGTGAACAAAAAATGTTGAACAGTAGTAAGTTTTTTTGTGCGCTGTAGTTGCAAGTTTTGTCTAAATAAGGTTATAATTAGCTCCAGATAATTCGCTAACAAATACTAGACTAGCAGTTGCATTTGTGTGTCGTATTTGTGATGGGAAGAAGAAATGTTCATGACTACTTCATTTACATTACGTCGTGTAAAACTTAGAACAAATCAAGTAAATTGTCGTAATTCCCTTAGTTTATCAGCTATCCGGTGATAGTGAAAGATTTTATATTTTCGTGTTCGACAAAGAATAGTAAATGAATACATATTATTGAGCTCTAAGCAAATAATAATGGCGAAATGCCTAGCCAGTGGATCTATGCAATTTTTTTCGTCTTGCATATCAAGGAAAGTAGTTCGTGTGATTGTAGTAACCAGGACAGTGAAAAATATCTCGTTCACGAATCCATCAGGAAACGAAATTATGTAATTCCAATAGTCTTGTATGCATAGGTTTTTTTTGCATATTTTATCAAGGTGCGATAAAGTTAAATTAATATACTGTTATAGGGTAATTTTTATATATAAGTATTTCGTTGGTATACATATTGCTTATTGAATGAAGATTGCAGGTGTTTTGTACTTTTTTCAGTGATTTAAAAATAAAATTTCTTACGACATAAAAACGTGAATAGTGAAGCCCCACCAATGAAAACTGCACGTTAGAAACAAGTGAACAGAAGCTGCTACCTAAACCGTCCCTTTGTGTTTGTTGTTTCGAGAAACGTAATTTGTTAGATTTTTTTCTTTCGCCTGCTTCTCGTGTAAATGATCTGCAGTTCGAGGGAAACTATCATGAGTAACTTAGTGGCTGGAAGGAAAACTCTTCTGAAGCACATTACTTGCACCAGTTATTTATAGTTTGTGCCACTAATGTTATGCAGTAGTGAATTACGTTATTTCTGCGAATTCCTACTGAATTGTCTTGGTATTTCAAGGCATTTGATTTCAGTAAAATCATACATTCCCATGTTTTTTACTTTTACATCTACATTTACCTATATAAAATGTAAATAATGCCCGATGTTTTTCATAATATGATAAATGTAATATTTCCCTGTAGTACGGAATATATATTATTGCACAAGAGCGTAACTGTGATGACCAGTATGCTATTAGTATACGAAAAAGTAGTGTGATATACACACGTACACAGGCCTTGCAAATATTTAAAAATTCGTAAAGATAGAATTCGCTATATGTATATAAACGTATAAGATTAATTTGATCTCTCTAATTCTGCTATGCATTGTAGATATTATGACTAACAACTCGCGGTATTTAAAAATACTAGTAAGTGAAATAAGTTACAATGATAAAGGCTGTTCACGATAAAGTGTGCACTTTTGAAAGCCTTCTCATTTGTGATAATAGTCAATAAATGTATTTTATTTTAGTCTTAGAAGTTAACTTCTGAGTACCGTCGAATATACACAATGTGTTTAATACTTACATAGCAATATTTATTTAAAAGGGCTGTTAAAGGATAAAAAATGGTCGAAAGAAAAATGTAACTAGTGCTTCAAAAGTGCTCACTTTACCGTGAACAGCCTATTTCAAAGGAACATATATTGAACAAGCAGAGTCTCTACCAATGTTTAATGTACTTTTATACTAGTAATGTGTCTCTCTTCTACACTAACTCAGATGTAAAATTACAAAAAAAAAGTTAACATTACAAATGTATTGTAGTACAATTGTAACATAATTTTCTGACAAGTAACTCATTGTAACACTGCAAAAATTAATGTTCATTGTAATTTAAGAAACAATACAAATACACTATTTCGTATTTACAAATACAATTAAACAGTCAAAAATTTGTATATATTATAGAAATAAAAATTGGACGATGTGCAATCATGACACCACCACAATTAGCTTGTATCACATTATAATAACATTTACCTGTTTGGCATATTATCTAACAGTACATAAAAGATTTAGCAATACCATTCTACGAAGAGGCACAACCACATTTCAATAAACATTTGATTTTCCTCTCAGTGGTACTGTAACATGAAATCTGATGAACTATAAATTAATTAAACACTATGAAGAATTATTTCATTTATACTATTTACAGTTCAACCACTAACTTTATGATCTTTGTTTCAACTGAACCAATTGTAAAATCCGAAAGAAACAGCACAAAAATAATTACGTTACTTCTGCATATTTCAGTATCTAGCCATGCAAGTACAGTAAAATAATGATTATTATCATAGTTCAGTAGCAGTATACACAACATAGGGAATTTACCATACACGTAATAGTTATTGCAGTGTACTCAAAGTAATTCTATTCATTTTTGCGTTTCTTTGCCACACTGTGCATCTGTCATGTATGAAGGCTCGCGAATCGCTTGTCCTCTAGGACGACAGGGATCTGCTAGCTCCGGAAGTAGACAGCAATGGTAAAATCGAGTGAGTTTTGCAATCATTTTACTTTCCCAAAACTTGTCATCCTTTGAAATTCTTTCAGTGGAGATGCCCTTCAATGTCCATACAACGAAGTCGCACCATGAACATCCAGTAACATGGAGTTGGCCCTGAACCTGAAAGAAATAATCGTGTGAACGACGTAAGTGCAACTTTCCATGCGATTAAGTGCAGAAAAAAGTTTTCAGCTCTCTCGCGGCATCAGTGGGACAGATATTCCTCGCAGAATATGGACACTTGACTTCCAGAATTCCATTATCGCCTACAATGCCGTCAGGAGTAGCGGCAATAAAACAATGCTCTGTGTCAATGAAAATACCGCATTTCTGGACAGTATTTCCTGTGAGTTCTTCATACTGCGAAATAGCGACCCCTTCATTATCTGCACCATGTACCACAGCTGCTGTACCACAGCTGCAACTGACAATGTGGTTCCGTACACAATCGCTTCTGTTGTGGAGCGGCATGATGTGTGTTCTCTCGTTTTACACACACGTCCAAAATATGATGCAGTTAGTCGTTGTCTTCGTTCTTTAACCCATAATTCACTGTTAGATTGCTGTCTCGTTTGAGACTCGAGCATATCCCTTTCTGAATGGTTGACTTGTCTGCTCTTCAATACAGATTCTGTCAGTACTTCCAGTTCCATGCCCGCAGCAAGAGGTTTAGTTGCAAGGGGCCCATAGTTCCTGTCAGGTTTCGCATGCGCTTTTGAAATCACACATGCACTCATATTTAATCTTCTTCTGCAGTTAGCTTGTTGCTTCTTCGTTTTTGCCATAAATCGCTTGACGGTAATTCCAGGGCTGCATCCTATAACTGTTTTAAACGTGTCGTTGTGGCATTTGTAGCGAAGCTGGAAACTCAAACCTGCACCTGCTGTTCTGCGGGAATATGAACCTTGCTGAGAACGATTTATCTGTTTCCCACCAACCGTTCTTGCCACCAATGGCACAAACATTTCTGCATTGTTGCTAGTCAAGTCCACGAGGAGTGCGTGTAATTTTGAGCGCACTTTGTCGACTAGAACTCTAGTTCCTGTAATAACTTCACAAGGAGTAGAATCAAGGGCACAGGGCTATACCTTTGTGCCGGATCCGTCGTAAATTTCTTGACGACATCATGTATGGTCACCAAACACATGGTTCGGCACATTTATGAGATCGGCCATCATAGTTTCAAGATTTCCTTTGTTGTATTTTAAACAACCTCGTGCACAACGGCATATGGACAGTACCTTAGACTTACTAAGATACTTAGCTGATTTTCCTTTAGCCATTGCATATAAATTCTTCTTCGGGTTCTTAATAACATAGTTGGCACATTCCAACTTCCGCACATTTCTACCATACGAAACATTACTAATAATTTTCGAATGCACTTTTGAATCACCATCGCCCACAATTTTTTTTACACCTCCTCACAGTAAATGAATCCCTGAACAATAATATCAGAATCCATTGCAGTTGATGAGCTATTCCAGTTTTTGTAACATATGTGAGCTGTTGGTTATTTCTTTTCTTTATGCTCGTGTGCAAACGGAGCAGTACTTATTTCTTACACTTAGATAAAATATTTTCTTTGTATAATAGCCAATAATAACTGCACAGCCAGACTTAGCTGAATATCGGTGACCGTATGACCTCTGACTCCAGCCACCATCAACTATTGCAGTGGTCAGTGCATATTCTACAAAATCTTCAGTAATTACTCTCCCACTGTTTTTGGCTAGTTTTCTCTCTTCCTTCTCAGCTTCAGCCATATGTTGCTGTAGTACCTCTTGCCATACATTTCCTATTATTTCTAATGTTTGGAAAAGCAATCAGGGCCCATAGGAGAAATGTCAGCAACACTAAATAATTCTTCTAGAGGCCCATGTCCTATGCGTATTGATAAACAGCCCCAAACAACTTTGTCAAGTTCATTACTTTTATTCGGACGACCAACAGGAAGGCAAGTCATAGGTTCTGACTGGAACAGTCGTACCAGAAGACATGAAGGGCGCTAAAATTTGTAATCATGAATTAATCCATACTGACGAACCCCTATCAGACGGAAAGAACCAGTTGATGTTACAGGACATCTGAAACAATTAGGAGGTAGTTTAGTGAAAATCTCCTGTATTAAAATGCTAAGTCACTGAGTTACATAGAACTAAAGAATAATTCGTTGGGAGAATTAATTTGTGAATAAGGGCATATTTTGGTGGTATCGGAACTGTTTCTAATGTCAGCCTCACTAATTAAAAAAACTATGAATAAACTATTACGAGTACTAATATATTTAGCTCTCGTATTAAAATTTCCAGAATACACAAATACATATACATTAATTTTCATTAGCACTGTATTAAATTGGTTTCAGGGCCGACTGCCGACTACTGAAGGGCCACCAGTTGGGTGACTAGTGAAAGAAGTCTGTAATGGCAACAACTGTCATGTATTACAGCGAATTTCTTGTGCATGTACTTACTATCTACGTTGTTACATGGAGCAATAACAGTTTTGTATGCTCCACACAATGTTATTAACACTCACATAAATATTTTGGTTCTAACTTTTAGAAAACTATACATAAGTAATGTAAGTGTGCATAATAAATTAATTTTCTCACAACTGCTCCATTTTAATATTACAATTCTTATAATTCTTTTTTTAAATTCTTAAATATGTTAGCATACAAAAATGCTCTACACTATACAGAACTAAATAAATCAAGGAAAGTTGCATGCATTGTAGCATCTGAGACAGCTAAGATTGACGATGATGATGATGATGGTATGATGATGATGATGCACAGTACAATTACCTGTGACGTTCCAGAAGCCGCAACTCAATAATAATATGTTTGATATCTACTATCACCTTCCCATGTAGCAAATGTAACCCAGGGTCTTCTTTCGGAGAATATGGATCTAATTCTACAACCAGAGGTGGCAGATTTTCGCTGAACCTGCAAAAATGTGCAAATTGAAATAAAATCGCGTCTACAGTCAACAACAATGTACACCCTACGTATATGTATATACACACTCCCATGCGTTCTCCATATCTTGACATTCTGTTGTTGGTTTTCTGTTTGACAGTACTGCATTTTGCGTAGCGATCGTGTTTTCGTTATTCCTATAAAAAAAAAAACCAAAGAAAGATAGTCTCAGTTTTCGTCAAGCTGATTTATTATTTTATTTATCTAAAAGGAGCAATTCTGGAATGATACATTAATAAAAATAAATAAATAATTGTATTGGATTTTGTACGAGCACCGTGTGACAATATGGTTTCGCAGGTAGGCAGAGTTTGGTAAACATTAGGTGACGTCATAACAGGTGTTGCGGGCCTAGCCAACCAGCCAGAAAATTGAAAAAATTATGAAACTTGACACAATGAAGACAAAGTTGCTAATGATAACGATTCGTATGATGGCGAACAGACAAGAGACCGACGATCTGGAAGCAGTGTTGCGACAAAGTACAACTGCGCTTGTTACATCGCAAAGACTAATGAACCTGAGTGCGTTTGTTGCTCAGAGTCAAATTATGAGCAACCATGGTGGTTCGAAAAGTATAAACTTATTACACTGTAACTTTTATGCTGCAATTCTTTTGCTGATGCGTACAATGCAGCGAGATATTGCATTAAAATGAATACTAGAAATGAGAATGCTTAGCAGTGTAGACACGTGTGTTTCTTACAAGCAATTTATTTGATGAATTATTGAAACAATATGTGTGGAAATATACGTACAAATACTTCAGAATTTACGGTACCGAAAGTAAATAAAACATTTCCATAGCAGTGACACTCCAAAGTACAAATACACACATTTCTGTGTACAATATATCTGTAAAAGAAGTTATCAGAATTATAAGAAATGGTCGGTATTGCAAATTAAGTTATTTTCAGCGTTGCCATTCATTTCCTTCTACAAAATTTCTGGAAATGAAAAGGTTTTCCAGACATAATTAACATTTTTTTCTGACTCATCATTTCAGTATTATCTCTGTTTGCTATATAATTAAACATAAATATCACTTTTCTTTGCGGCTGTTAGGCTAATAATAAATACAATCAATAGCAGGGAATAATTGAAAATTATTTACGGAATTCAATATAAAAACTTCATACTTCATGCATCATTTGAAACATCTTCCTCATATTATTAAAAGTTTTAAAAAATGTCATGACTTGCCCATGGTTTTTTCCAAACTTATAGAATTCCCTGAAATGCCCAAGTTATTCCTGTCTTCTAGAAGATTGGCCACCATAAATAATAACAAGGACTGATGTCGAAATTATAAACTGAATAAAATGTTTACTGCGTAGCTTATTTAATTAGTCGGTGTTTCACATCCAAAGGGAAATAACATTTATTCACTTGTGACCTGCCGTGGAAAACCGAAATCTGGACGGACAGACCTGGGATCGAACCAAGATCCTCCCGAATGCGAGGCTAGAGGACTTTGCGTCACTTCGCTCGGTTTCAACTTGCTAATAATAATTTCAGCTGCGGTGTAACATTTTTAAATATAATTTCCTTTTTTTGCTGATGGAAGAAATGAAATCGGCGATATTTAGGTGGCTGTTGTAACTCTTACGTATGCTAACGCGCATGTGGCTCGGATAAAACGACTCCCTTTTATGACGTCACAAATAACATGCGGGTCAAATCTTCCTCTCACTGAGGATGAAGCGTCGCGACACGTCTTAGTGCATCGGGGAAAATATTTCGTTCTATATTTTCCTTCTCTATCGAGTTTTTTCTGCATGAACTGCATAATTTTACTCACTCTGTGATCGGAACAGATGGTTGTGCTTTGGTCCGCGCTGCTGCATTCCTGTAACACATGATTCAATTTGAATGAATACAATATGTGTCTATTTATAGTCAGTCAGTGTTTCAATGACTGACTGAGATACATATAACTTAGGCTACTGGAAACATAACCAATACTGCAAGCATTTTGACAAAGTATATTTTTAAATAATAAAATAATATTTTGGGCGCATACGGTTTTGATGACATTACTTTTGTCATAGAATTTTTTTATAAACATTTTTTATTCCCCTACACTGTTCACTATTACACAGGTTTCTATTGTCATGAATACCGAAAGTAAAATTCGAAATTTGGGATTAATTTTACATACAAAATTTTACGGCAAGTATAACACGGAATCAAAGTAAAACAAATCAGCGTTTCCGCAATAAAAATTACGTAAACGAAACCGTCAACAATATTTAGATCATCAATGCTACGGTTACTAATACAGCGCATTCAAGGCCTACTACTGCTACGAATACTACTGCTACTACAAAAACACTACTGCTAGAAATACTACTACTATCCAAACACTGATATTACAAATATTTATTTTCTTATTAACCCAGTATAGTGCCAGATACATTTATTCTAATAATTGCGTTCTTCGATTATTGACGAATTGTATGTGTAAGATGGGTTTATAAGTGATAATATTTACTACTTCATGTACTTAGTTACATTATTCTTCGATTATTGACGAATTGTATGTGTAAGATGGGTTTATAAGTGATAATATTTACTACTTCATGTACTTAGTTACATTATTCTTCGATTATTGACGAATTGTATGTGTAAGATGGGTTTATAAGTGATAATATTTACTACTTCATTTACTTAGTTACATTATTCTTCGGTTTTTCTCGAACAGTTTTTGCATTTCAAACTATTTCTCAATTTGACAAGACTGTAAAATAACCAGTAATTATTTTCTTTGTATTTATAATTAATTTGTGTAATCCAAAATGCCCGAATATTTATACACTAAACACTTTGAAATATTCTTCCACTCCTACCGTAATTGATGTTTATACCGTACAGTTAATACAGTCCAATTATTAGCAGGTGCCTAGTTATAAATTATTGGCATGTAAGGTATTCTGTTTTTTTTACATTTGCAAGCCTGTCATTGCGATATAAAATCAAGTAACTTCTCGGGGACAGGTGAGGAGGTGGATAGTATGTGGGAAGGGGGAGGGACTGTTTCTCCCTCCTCCCCCTCCAAAAAAAATTATGGCTCACATAATAATTACATTACCTATATGTATTATATATGCACTGTATATAATTTTCCATTATCTAATCCAGATAAGCATTGTCCTTTAAAAAAATTTCAGTCCCTGCCTGTGGGTAAAATTATTTGTAATAACATATTTTTCAGAAAAAAAAATCTACTAACCTTAAATGATTCCTCTGTTTCCTGCTTATCCCTTTTCTTATTCTTCCCATCACAGCACGTCGGAATATAAAGCAATAATAAAAATCACATCACTGTTGTTTCCGAAGTTTGATGTGGGCAAATGGACACCAACTCTGCGTGGCCGGAATACAAAAAAAAAAAAAAAAATCTGAGGTAGCTCTTTCGGCAGAACGAACCTTCGGAAGACGATAATCGGCTTGTCTGCCTCCTCTCTCTCTCTCTCTCTCTCTCTCTCTCTCTCAAACACACACACGCTCACCCGCGCACCATTAGCGGCATCTACTAGGAGGCAGGAGAACTTGTTGCAGCTGAATGTGAGCCTCGGCCTTCATGCTAATATAACGCGGCAGAACGAGGAAATTATTACTTTTCCATACAAAAGAGCAATATTTTCCGAAACGACTCAATATTTTGCTGTAAAAAATTAGGGCGAATGAGTTTCTATGTAACGTATGTCCATTTGTATGAATTTTTAAATACTTGTAGAAGATTCTGAAAAAATACATATTCTAGCATGTTTTTTCACACATTTTCGTAGTTCCATAAGAATAGCATGGGAATACAAAGTTGTGGAGTTTGAGTGCAAAAAACTAACATAGGAAGAATACTCTGACAATGAATTAAATACACATGAAAGTACACATACATGTCTAGAAATTAATGAAGTTCAAAGTTTTCAGAATGCCAAAAATTCTATATAATTAAATTTTTCCTTCAAGCCTGGAAAACTCCCGGTCAAGGCCCTTGGTCACAAAAAGAAATATGTTACTTAATATTTGTATAGGATGTTCACGGTAAAATGAGCACTTTTGAATGCTCTGCTTAAGATTTACTTGTATGCAAGTTGTGTAATCTTCCGCCTAATGTAAAATTAGCATCTGCACGAGCCTCGTCACTTTATTCGTGCATCGGTAAAGTGAAAATGGGGCATTATTAGAAAAGTAAATATTTTACCAATCTGTTTATTTTTACAATTCGACGCATTTAAAAGAAGCGAAAAAAAAAAAAAAAAAATTCAGTTGACACAAATGGTTACCTAACACTTGAAACATGCGCCTCATAAAATTACACTCCTCCACTCCCGTTATGCCTGCCCATTTCGACACCGGTGCGACGAGGAAGACTATATGTGCAGCGCGGGACCTATAGCAGGCACAAAACGAACTTTTTACATGAAAAATATGTGCGTTGCTATCTGTCCACAATTATTAAAATAATTTACATAGTGACTTTAGTTACTCAAATTATACGCGCACGTGATGGTCTGCGAAGAAAAACCTGCCCCAGCAGGCCTACGTACATGCGACAGCAAGGTGTCGCCCAGCAATCAGACATAGCTTCCAGCTGTGGCGCGCACTGGAGGTAGACTGTCCGCAGGGTGTACGGGATAGTTTGATCCGCCCGTGCCAGACCGCGCTGCAGTCGCGACGGTTGAGTGCCTGGATGGTTAACCACATGGCATGGAACTGTGATGCCGGAAGTGGCTGTTCATTAATAATTTGGAATTGTATAGAAGCTTTCCCCGAGTTTCTTGGGCTCTGATTGGCCGAACTCTCGTTTGCTCCCTCCCTGGGAGGAGTAAACGTTTTGTATAAAATGCCAGGAGTTTGTTCGTGTAGGCAGAGACCAGCACTCCTGGACGTTCAGCTAACACTTAAGTACAAAAATAATGGCGTAACAGAAATAATATGTCTGGCCATCTTCAGGATGACGATTTTTCCGTCATGACGGATAGAAAAAACTTAGAAATTTCCGTATTCCAAGGCAGAAAATTTCTGTATGAACTATCGGCTGATTAAAGTTATCATTCATATTTTTATAGACAGCCGAAAATTCTTAAGGTGTAATGAAATGGGAAAATGAGAGTAATTTGTGTCTTTGTTGGACTTTACTAAAATATTGACTATTGTCAATGTCAGTATTGCGAGTACAGTACTAAAGAGTACGCTCACATTAGGAGTCAGGAAAAACTCCAATTTTAGACTAAATGGTTATATAAAGATTTGTGTATAGTAACGAAATTTATATCTCTTTCTGCATTAAAAAATGTAAATTAGTATATCACATTAGTAAAATGTTTATAATAGTTTTACAGTTTTACTTGACTAACGCTTGAATAAAGTGGCGAGGCCTATGGCAATATTAATTTTATATATGGACAAGAATACACAATTTACATGCAATTATATCATAAGCAGGGCTTTCGAAAGAGCTCATTTGACCTTGAACAGCCTTTATAGTTCTATATACAGAATGTCTCGTAACTTATGTTATATGCTATGGGTGGTGATTCCTTATCGAAAAACATTACGAATATGCCGATTGATATATGTCCGGAAATGACGTCTAAGGGTTGAAAAAAACCGCCGAAAGTTGGGCTTCAAAAGTAGATTTTTACTAAATAAAATGGCACAAAAGTAATATTAAGTTACAATATTTAAATATCTTAAGTTTTTGTTTCCACTTTATTAAATAAATATTAATTGTAAATCCCAGATTTTGGGGGTGTTTTCAGCCCTTAGATGTCATTTCCGGACATATATCAATCGACATTTTCGTAATGTTTTTCTATAATGGATGACCTCCCAAAGTCTGTAACGTAAGTTAAGAAACATTCTGTATAATGCTGAAGAGAAACTGTTATGCAGTGGTATGTTTATGTTCTTGAGC
This sequence comes from Dryococelus australis, assembly GCA_029891345.1. Taxonomy (NCBI): domain Eukaryota; kingdom Metazoa; phylum Arthropoda; class Insecta; order Phasmatodea; family Phasmatidae; genus Dryococelus; species Dryococelus australis. The sequence continues at coordinate 245,714,290 of CM056993.1, read as the reverse complement.
TCCATTCACACTGCTGCAGTTTCATAGTAGGGATGTGTGGATGGTGGAAACATCATGCACTGCTCCGAGAGTAGTTGTCCGCCAAATTACAAGTACAAGTATGTGGTTGTGAGAGGAGTACTTACCAGGGAGCCCCAGGCAGACATGGAGCGGTCCTCGGGATACAGGTAGACGTCGAGGATGTTCCAGGCACCCCTCCACACGACCACCGTCAGCGTGCCGATGACGGTGATACTGAATATGCAGTCCAGCACGAACATGCCCGTGTCTTGTTCCCTCTTGCCGGCAGAGCAAGTGCACAGTAGCATCAGTCACACACTAACTGTCTTGTTACAATGTGTTTAATTACTACTTTGTAAAACCCCACCTATTACTGGTTGTCTAATAAGGTGATGACTTGCATACTACGTTAACTAAAAATGACATATGAAGACTGTACGACATCCCTAGTAGCATTATCACAATTTTAAGACAATTAAGGTAGAACACATTAAGATAAGAGTATAATAGCTTCGGTTGTATAGCATAGAGAACTCATTCAAAAATAGTACACACACAACCAGTACTGTCAAAAAAATACAGTCTGTGTAGCATATTAAATATTAAAGCAGCATACATCCATTTCGTAACACTGCAAAATATTTCGTTGAGTATTACTTACCAAATTTTTTTAAAAATATTTAATACAGTCTACTTTTAAACAAAAGTTTCGCTTATTTACTCCTTGGATGCTTACTATATCGCATTTTGAAGAAAAAAAATACGTCATCATGTACGGCATTCACTAGAGTGGTAAGTAAAAATATTAATACTACCTTCAAAAATATATTTAATAATTTAATTAATTGTGCATAGATTTTATTGAGTAAAACCATACCTTTTAAGGCTAAAATATATGTGCAGAAAATCAATTAATAAAACATGTTTAACGTTATTATTCATTTTTTATTATATACAACCAGAGTAATTGTTATAATAGTTTTGCTCAGTGCGTTTTTTTAAATTTGGTTTCTAAAGCATTTAATATGGAAATACGCTTGAATTTCAGTTTAAAATAGACACTTGATGATTGGTAAGGCATTTAAATAAGTAGAATATAGCACGACATCAAGGTCCCCTGAAAGAATAAGTATTGAGCTACACTCAATCACCGCGGCAGAGCATTCAGCTGATGGTGTAGTTGAATAGTCGAGAGTCCCACGTGGTTCTGCCGTCTACTCCTGAGAGAAGGGTTGACGCAATGAGCGGTGGCAGCTCCGGTTTATGGCCTGGACAGTGAGTAGATGTTTGGATAGTGCCTCGGCCGAACTATAGGTGCCTCCGAGTGCAAGGGTCTAGGAGGAGGTCGTACGTGCAGACAAAAGGTAGTTTGCAGTGAGACTGGGTATTAGGAGGAAATGTTCGGCACGTATAAACCATACTTTTCTGGCGATTGTGGTAGTGTATGTACAAGTTTTTAATGATTATTGCATGTTCCACAATCAAGTGCAGCCCATGCAAAGGCGTATAAGGAATTGAGTGCTAAATTCGAACAAAGGTCTCTCAGTCGTTTTTTGTGGTAGTATTGTCAACTAAAGAATTTTTGTTAGAAATAGAAAGCACCTAGATTTGTAAACCTTTAAAAATGTATTTATTTTTAAATCTAAAAGCACTTTTTTACTATTTATAAATTCGTGACATTTTATAAATAATTAAAAGTGCATTTAAAATTTAAAAATTAAAACTTGAACGGTTTGCAAATCTAGATGCGTTCAAACTCCTACAAAAAATCTTTAGTTGAAAATAATTCCACAAAAAACAACTGAGAGACGTTTGTCCAAATTTATCATTCAATTCCCTATACGTCTTTGCTTGGTAAAGACTGGCCTTAACGACCTCGACCACATACATAGCCTCTGTTGTAACTAATTGGCTGCTGGGGGTGGGTGAAGTGATATGGGTGGCTCCTAACATCGAGGTCTTGAGAGCTGATGAGGGTGAAGTGAGGTAAGTATGGAGCAGCGCCGGAATGCAAGGGCAGGGGAAACCAGATATCCCCGAGGAAAACCCACCGACCGGCGAATCGTCCGGCACGATTCCCACATCGAAAACCCGGGGGCGAACCCCGCCGGGAACCGAACCCGGTTCGCCTTGGTGGAAGATCGACTGTTGGTACTGCGTTAGTTGGTCCCTCACCTTTGCTCGAAATCAGATCAGATGGGCTCTTAGTATTAGCTTACAGAAATATTTGTGCCTGAATAAGGATACCGGCTCACAATTATGTCTCCCGCCCCACAGACGACTGTATTCTGAATGTAATTTCTGAATTGAGTGCAAAAAATGCGTCTTTTACCTCTGCCAGATTTGGCAAAAAATGGCGGATACACTTCGAACACAAAGAGAAAAAGTGTAAAATTATCCCGCCTCTTACCGCGAGAGATTACGTTTGGAGACGGCCACTGTTATTCGTTGACTTACTGAGATAACGAATAATTTCTCTTAGTTCCGTGTACAGGACACCAAATTGAGCTGTCACGATTGTAAAGTGCACTGAGAAAAAGGTTTTGTTGAATCAAATAAGATCTGTTTGGTGCAACCTAATTATTTGTTTGTATAGGGGAAATAAAATATTTAGTTGCTGAAACCAAATTATTTTGTTGTTCTCACTTGGTTGCCCCAAACTGTAAGATTTGGTTGGTGCAACTAAAGATTTGTTTGGCTACACGTACATTAAACAGTTTGGCCGATATAAAAAAAAATTCACAAGTTCGACCGAGTTTCGATCATAGATCACAAAATATTTTGTTAACAGTCTAATTTTTTTTAGCCCAACAGAGGGATTTTGTTTATTCAAACATATATTTTGTTAGACGAACAAAAGTAGTTTTGTTGCTTTTCAAATTTTGTTTGCTCGACAATATATTTTGTTAGGGCAACTAGATATATATTTGGCCCTATACAAACAAATATTTTGTTCGATTTTCTCTGAGTGTGTCTTGAGGCGCCTACACGAGGGGAACGCCTCTCGCCCTGATCTCTTGCAGTTAGTCAGGCGCCACAGTGCCTTGGGCAATTGGTTAGTAGTCCACGAGCAAGAGACATATGTGGTTTCAATTCGAACATAAAGCTGAGCCTTTCAAACTTTGTCTTACCGATGCCATTGAACACGAATATCACGACGTCGACATCGAAATCGAAATCGGTAACTTTCTACCTCAAAATGGCATTAAAAAATGTAGACTCAGCTGTCTTTCCTGTTCAATATTTTTCAATCCTCAAAATGTAGTTTGCTCGTCTTCAAAAGCTGAATTGATAAATGTATAGATGTGCTATACTTAATAACATACGTGCACTAATAAGCGAGAGTAAAAATAATATCAATATTTATTTATGTACACACATGTTGTACCGTAAATACTCAAAAAGTTTATACAGTAATCAAAAAATTACCTTGAATATGTAGTGGTAAAATTTATTCGCCACATTAAAAGCTGCATATCATACTTCTATGTCTATGCTCACGTTAGAGAGAGTGTCAAAATTAAACTGTTACAGCTTGGATAGTCATATAAGTTCCTGTTACTAGTCCGTGCCAGACAACTTTATTGGTTCAACCATAGACTAAAAATGAGGTAGATCGCTTATTAATCTTCTGTGCTGTGATGGAGTGGACTCCGTCACTTACATTTGAGTGTAAAATTTTTGTTATAATATGTTGTGTTTTTCAGCCTTCTGTGCCTTTGTACGCTCGAACATTGTTGTCTAGTCTACCTGTTGTGCAGCTGTGTAATGCGGGTGGTAGCAAGGAGCGGCCAGGGGTTCAGAACCCATCTTATATGTCATTGGTGGATTATTTTGTTATTTTAATGTGCTTGTAGGTAAAGAGAGCGCTAGCTGTGCAAAGAGGGAGCTACAAGTGGTCTAGGGAGTGGGGGCATGGCAATGGAAGGGAGTTTTGGTTTGTATAAATACGGGTGCGCGGCGGGTCTCGGGGAGAGAGAGAATTCCAGCTGAGGTGTCGTCAGGGCAAGACCTGGTGCAGAGAACTCCGAGTGCAACAGGTGTTTTTTTAGCACTTTTTAGTGCTAATACACCGCGGCTATACTAGTTAAGTGCCTTTTTTAAGGCTACTTATTTTCTAAAAGTAAATAATTTTAGTTCCCCCACTAAATACAGAAATCAATATTTTCTACTTGAGGTACTTAACGCGCTAGTCACCCAGGCCTCACTAGCCTTGTTTCCGGTAGAAGGGAGAGGTCAGGAGGTGCCGGCTTGAACGAAGGCGCACATCACAACAACGAAGGTTTAGGTACTCGGTAGGAACACTTTCACGTATGTTCCCTTGTGTTTTAGGTTCAATTTGTATTTTTTTTCCCTCCATTCATTTCATTTCACTGTAGGTTCCGGACATAAGCGAAGCCATGGCAGACCTCGGGGCTGCCATGGTGCCATGGATGCAGAACCACAATCTCTGAAGCGCCCAGTCCCCGAAGCAGCGCTCAGAGACGCGAATGACAAAAGAAAAAACTCTATGAAACAGCTACAGGCCGTGCCAGCCCTTCAGGCCCCTCTGACCACATCGGGGCCCCTCAGGGCACAGATGCGCCCTCACAAAGCCACCAACAAGCACAAAACATGTGCGCAGCGAACCCACAACCGAAAAAGGTGCAAATCAAGCCCTTTACAGTCTACACGACTAGAGAACACGCCTATCCAGCCCTGAAAAAGGCTATGGACGCGAACATAGCCTTATCATGGAATACTGTCTGCACAGGAACAGAGAGCATTCGTGTTTTTACCTCCTCTATCACCGATTATGTGAACGCAGTTCGCCTCGTAAAACAGTTGAGATATCAGCACAGCCTTCTGCGCCAAGAGAGTGAAATCCCGGTGAAACTTGTATTCTGCAGGGTACAAGCCAATACTCCACACGACTTCCTGGTGGAAGAATTTCATGCTGTCAGAATGCCTGTCACGCGTTTTTATTTCATACATGACAGAAACCGCAGAGCGATCAACAAACTTGTAGTTGAACTGCTCAATGTCACCGACACAGCGCCCTACTTAGCACTTACAAGCTTTGCTGGCCTATCAGTGAAGGTAGAAGACTTCCACCATCCAACAGGGCCAGCTCAGTGCTCGCGATGCCAGCGATATGGCCACGTGGCCGGAGGCTGTAATGCCACATCCTAATGCAGATACTGCAGTGGGAACCACCTCACTACAGCCTGCATTATTGTCAACGACAGAGCAGAGGTCAAATGCGCACAGTGCGGGGACAACCACTGTGCTAACTACCGCAGTCGTAGGAGCTACAAGGCAGCAAAATTTAGTAGACTGCCACAAGATGAAAGACAGTCGCACCAGCTGCAGTCTAAGCTGGCTATTCGCGAAAATGCGCGAAAAAATGCATGGCAGCAGCCACTTCAATCCCAGGCCCCCTCAGGGCAACAGCAGGCGCCACCCCAGCCTCCGAAAAACACATTCATACCCCACTGGGCACAACAAGCGCGACCCCAGCCAATGCCGACCTGTAATAGGTTCGGATATTACATGAACGAGGCCATCGCAAATGATTTCATCCCCCACGATCCTAACAGGCGCTAGGGTAAAAAAAAAATTGCGTAAAAACCAAAGGAAAAACGGCCCGAAAAATTCTCCCCCCACCCCTCCCCACACGAGCGAAGCTCCAGCTACCACCGCCGCGCCAGTTGCCGCTCCTGCCTGCGTGGCCAATCAGGGGCCAGCCCCTCACCCATTGGGCGAGCAGGTTCGCACAGCTCCCTACAAAAGAAGCCCGAAAATGGCCCAGCGACCAGAACGACCTCAGAGCCCATGGAGGCAGCACCTGTACCCTTACAAGCTCCTTTCATCATGGACGCGATTAAAACTGCGTTCAACAGCGATGCTGAACTAAGCAAAACGCTCCAATTAATGAACGAACTAATGCTCCTAGTACAAATAATCGTTGTTTGGACAACCCCTGGTCTTTCGCAGGAAGACAAAATTGCCCAGATAATCACGCTGCACTTAAAGATAGTCAAGAGCATTGACCATGCAAACAAACAACTGTAATTCAGCTACAGTAAATAATTACGATCCACACATATACACAATTTTCAACTGGAATGCGCGTGGCCTTAGTAACAAATGAATGGATAGACGAGAGCAATACCGGCACTTCTAGTGTTATGGTGGGGAGAATATCGCTGGGCTCAAGTTTATCAGTGAATTGTATGAAATGGCTGTTGCTGAATGAAATTGCAAGAGCACTACCGGCCATTTCGTGTGTTAAGGGCATTGTGCAATTGAATAAGCTGTGTGCACTCGATTCTGAGTACTACTGGCACTCTTGAGTGTTATGGTGGGGAGAGTATTCCTGAGCTCAGAATCTGTATGGGTGGTGTGCTGCTGAATTAGATGATGGATGGGTGTTGGGCTGTGTTTTGTTTGGAAGTTAAGATTGGTGGGGAAATATTTTGCTATAAAGTTGTAAACACTCCTCAGACAATCTGTGGTTCGATGTTTCTCTGTAAAGTATAGTGTAATAATTAGTGATTTTAAATGCAAAAGTGTCGTAAATGACTTATCGTGATAATTGTGATGAGGAGTTGATTGTGAATAATAAAGGCATTGGAGTACAAGTGAGATTGTCGTCAAAGAGGTTGGCGTACAATATTTTTAAGTGTGCCATAATGGATTTTATGCAACTGTTAATGAATATGTAAATTTGTATAAGAATGTGCAATTTCTTGAAATTGGAATTGTATTGAGACTATCGGATATCCGAGGCAGTTTCCTCCTTTAAAGATAAAGATGTATGGAGGATATTTGGAGGTTGCCTATTGTGAAAAAATTATTTAATTCTAATTGTGTGTTATTAGCAGGGTTGTTAACAGTATTATTATGGTATGTGATGGAATGGGATTATATAATTTTTACGATGATTCTTAATGTGTGCTCTTGAATGCTGGAATATTTTAGTGTATTCATGAAATTGTAACTCAATGTAAAATAATCAAATTAAAGAGATTGTGACATTTTTCCATTATAGACAAAGTAATGCTTATTATTAACATACCTCTTCTCTGCTGTTTACATTGATGTGTTTGAGAATTGAGATTTTGTCTTCCCTTCCTTTTCCTGATCCTGAGATGATAAGTTAGGAGGAGGGTTGGGAAGAAGTTTGTGTTGTGTGTGGAGACACCGGTCACAGTGTATGTACCCAACTTTGACCTACCTCAAAGGAACAAAATTGTCAAAGTCACATGGTCAACAGTAACTAACGAGTTTGTTTACTTATTCATTTTTGAAAGACAAGTACTTTTATACGAATAAAAAACGTTTACCTATTTGAATTTAATCAAATTGCATTTCAAATTGGTTAGAGGAAGTATTAATGAAATTGGATAAAGTTTAGGTGTTTTAAGGACTGATGCCATGCGATTTGTATGTGATTATTGTTACAATCTTTTAATCTTTGTCGTCTACAATGTGTAATCACTTGTATTTTCGAACATTATGAAGCCACATTTTAAACTCCTCCCCTGCCACCCCCCCCCCCCCCCCCCCGGCTCACTACGACGTTCATTACTGGTTGACTATCTGCTAAATACCTGCATTTAAAGGAGGAAACATAACAGTTTTCTTTGGATCTTTTATATGAATCCAGCTTTTTCATATTTTCGAAATTATGAACAATAATTAGTCAAGACCGTCTTGTAACCTCAAAAGTGTATAGAATGTGTTATTGGAGAATCTGCTGTGAAAATATAAAACATGAATTATTTGTTGCTGTTGTCCGTAATAAGTGCTATCACAGTCAAGCCACATGCTTATACTACGTTCAAGACTTTTGACCGTCATGTTATGTAATTCAAAACCTGATTTATTTTTCTATGGGAAGAGCACAACGATTTGTTTGAAAGTGCCGAAAGCTGAGGATATCATGCATGCGGCAGCAGTCTTCTCTTCTTGTGAAACGTCGTTATCTGCCACGCCAGTTAGTTTTCCACATTTGTAACTAACACCAGTATTGACATATATTCCGTCACATCATAAACCTACATACTTCTCCCACGTACCTAGGCCCTTAACTATCGTGGTTAGACAGTGGTTATTTTTATTTGCCACTTTAGGAAATGCTGCAATTCTAAGCGATAAGTTATTTCTTGCGCGTACTTACGCTGTGGGCGAACCAACAAACTATTTATTTAATATAATAGCACTGTAGCACGCAAATGACCTGTTTTATATCATAAATGCACGAACTTCTGTGCTTTCAGAATATTTCTTTTTTTGATTGCAAAGCTCTTGTTGTTCTTGTAGAATCCCCGACTGCACTGTAGTTGTCACATGAACTAAAATGAATAACTTCTCATAATGAAGTGTATTCTCAACGACAGTCTGTACTGAAGAAACATGAGTATTTACTTATATAATTGGACAAAATGTTTTCAAACTGAGACGACCTTTAAGTCCTTATGCAAAATACTTTCTCTCTTGTACTTATCAAATTTATCAAAGCGTCGCTTTATTTCTTTAAGGTCGGTAACGATGGTAAAATTCCAGGTACCTCATTTTGTTTCGAAATGGGACGATTTCTAAGATACTCCCACACGAAATCATTCTTACCTCCATAAACCTCAATCATTGATATGCCACTCTCTATAAAATGTTTACACAAAGACGAAATTCGCTGAAGGTACCTACTCACCCCTAATAATGTTTCTAGTCCACTTTAGCTTTTGCTCTTCTGCTTGTGGAAATTAAAGTGCATTTATGTACGTAACATGAACTAGTTTCTGAGGCATAGTTGCTACGACAGCCGGGTACACATGATTTCCTTGGCATTTTCTTAGCGAAAAACAAAAATAAATAAATATAACTTGTGGGGAAAATATTTGCGTAAAGCTCACATCTGTATAAAATGTTTTGGAGGCACCAACCAGCACACACAATAGCCGGAGAAGAGAACGAAGCACACAGTGTTTCACAAGCAACGCACCTGGCTCGGCCGAGCAATGGGGGTGCGAGACGAGTCGCGGGCGCGGTGTTGCCACATTTCAACACTCCGGCCTCCCAATGAAGACTGCAGTGAGTCTAGTCACGTATAGTCCGTCGTCCGCTACGGTGTACTGCTGGCTGGCGTTGTATCGACAGAGCCTTTCTTCTGGTTGTTTATGATTAGCTGTTTTGAGTAATGGCGTCACATTTTACTGCTGCTGACGATGAGAAGCTCATTGAGTTGGCAGCTGGACACCTAATACTGTGGGATAATTTCCACAACTAATTTAAAAACACGAACTAATCTGGCGTGTTAATTTAAACAGGTAGACTTTTTTAGAATTTATTTGCGTAATTATTGTATTGTACTTATAATTAAAGGCAGTTCACTTTAAAATGAGCACTTATGGAAGCCCTGCTTACACCCTACTTGTATGCAAGTTGTATATTCTTCCGTCTTATTTAAAACTAACATTGTCATGGGCCTCATCACTTTATTCATACATCGGGTAAATGAAACTGTAACAATTATTACGAAAATAAATACTTTACAAACCAGCTGATTTTTACACTTCGATGCATTAAAAAACACAGAAAGTCAAGGAAATAATTTAAGTTATCATAAATGGTTGACTACCACTTTTCATTATTGGACGTTAAGATATGAAAAGACTCCCCATCCATTGTTATCAGCTTTACTGGACGAATGCCACTCAGTGCGCCCATTAAAATATATGCAGGCAGGGTTCAAATACTTTCACGCACATTCGTGAAATGTTTACGTTATTAATGTAAACAATGGATGTGCAAGGTGGGCTTTCTCAAAACGAATATGATAAAATGGTAATAAATAATTAGTGATGTCTTCGTTTGGTCTGAACAATTTTATTTGAAGGCTAAAACTTTTAAAACGTAGGTTTAGAAAATAAAATTTGGAAGTCAGGTGGCGAACTTATTTAATATAAAACCGTTGAGTCGTTTATTATAAATAAATATTCAAAATCAATCATTTCGTAAACATTAAATAATCAATAATAGAGCAAATTTAAACGTCACTACATAACAAAAAATAAAATGTCGAATTTAGTGCTATCTAGTGTCAGATTGTGAAAGCTCACTTCGGACAACGCCTTTGTAAACTATATTCGGATGGCGTCAATGTGACGTCACTTGACGCCGAGCTTCAGACACGTCCACGTCTACAGAAACGGACGAATGTAGACATGCCCTAATGGTCCGGAAACATTCCATAAACTGATTCCTAAGAGCGATACACGCCTTGTAAGTTGGACCTGAGTCACAAGTTTATTGCAGATATTGTAGACGGTATTTCAGATGTAACAACGAGATTGTTAATAACGTAAGAGCGAACAAATAATTGCAGCCACCTTTAAACCAGACATTGTCATTTAGTAATACGATTGAAATTGTTAGTTACCAACCTTATTTTGATTTGTTTTTCTTAACGAGGAAGCGTAATTGAATTTATGACAACTTATCGGCTTATTATACTCCCCTAAATTTAATCGTTTTATAAGCATTCGAGTTTCAAGTGCCAAACAAAATTTTGTAATACATGGCAGGTGGGAAAACTCAAAACTTTTAATTTCATATGCTTGCCGCAATCGAATTCTAAAGGTCATGTAAAAGTATTGTTGAGAAATTATTTAATTTACAATAAGTCTAAGACAGTCGCAGATAGAACATTTTCTGTATTCCGTCCTCTTTGCAAGATGAGTCGCGAGTGCCGAACAAATTATCTCAGTCATCAAATGCGATCTTTAAAAAAATCGGAGTCGCCCGCTCAGTTGGTGGTAAACTTGTTATCCCCAAGAAACTAATAATATTTTAGTGACAACTTTAATATCCACATTACAATTAATAGAAAATCTCACCTTTAAGGGGAATAGTACATGAAAGCAGTATATTTAACTGATTTTCGGTATAAGTCATTTTTCGAAGTGTTTACAGAAATTTTTGGCTTGACGAAACGTAAATAATAATTTTCAACGCCTTTTTACGTTGTTATATATCCCGTACCTTCATTATTCTCGGAGCACTGATGGAAGAAAAGAAATATTTTTTCTTACCTTCAATCAGTGCTCCCAGAATAAAGAACGCAGAGAATTCTTAACAGTGTAAGAAGGTGTTCAAAACTGTTATTTACTTCTTGTCGAGCCAAACATTTCGAAATGTCCTCTGTGAAACAAGTTGTGGCAAAAATTATGTAAATATATGGTATTCGTGCACCATTCCCCTAAGGGACACACTTAGTCAAATCTTTTACAAGAAAATAGCTCACAAAAATTACAGATTGCCTTTCTCCCATCTTACCTGTACACTAGTTGCGTTTATGCAGCATGTGACCACTAGAAACATTCCATAATGTCGATTTCCATTGTGGAACTCCATTAATATGCATGGACGTGTTTTCAAGTCAATTTTGGTCATTTTGGGTTAATTTTGGGTTTATTTGAGTTATTTTGGGTCATTTTGGGTTAATTTGGGTTAATTTGGTTCAATGGAGAAAAGATAAATATTTTGGGAGACGATAGTATAGTTCACCATAAAGAGAAAAGTTTACGTGAAAGTGATTTTTTTTTTCAGTGGTTTCTGAAATACAACTCTTTGAATTGAATGAATTGTACAGGTGTAACGTTAACAGCAAATACTCAAAACGTGGCACGTGAACCTCAAGACACTGTACAGCTCGTCTCCTACAGTTGCGTGTCACTTGCCTACGCACGATTTATTCTTGTTTCAGACGAGTAACAGCATCAACATGCGAGCCATCAATTCTTCTCTTGTTGCCAGCTTTGTTGGGTAGACTTCCGTTGTGGCATTTCACTGAAAGCACGATGTTTACACCACAAGTCTCCGAAAACACAAGTCGCACGTAGGCAAGCACACACGCAACTGCAGGAGACGAGCTGTACGTCCTGAGGTACACATGCCACGTTCTGAGCGTTTGCTGTGAACGTAACGCATTTATAACTAACTAATTTCAAAGAGCTGTCTGTATCTCAGAAACCACTGAAAATAAAAACCACGTTCATATAAATTTTTCTCTTTACGGCGAACCATGCTATCGTCTCCCAAAATAGTTCCCTTTCCTCCTGACTCACCTTTGAAACAAAGGCAGATGTTCAGCGCTGCTGTGACATGCTTCTACCGTCGACAGATAGGATATATTCCTCCAAGTGTGCACTATAAGAAATTATTTACAGATTTACCACTTCGACGTATAGGTATAGTGAGAAAGCGCGAATGGTAATGTTTTCACATACATCCGTGGTAGCGTTCCTACATTTTCTCAAATGCATAAGGAACTCTGCAACTTAGTATATAGGCTATTCACGGTAAAATGAGCACTTTTGAAAACCCTGCACAAGATCTGCTTGTATGCACAATGTGTATTATTCCGTCTTATGTATGATTAACATTGTTATTGGCCTCATCACTTTATTCATGAGTCAAGTGAAACTGTGAAATTATTGACAGTAAATATTTTACAAATCTGCTCATTTTTACACTTCTATCTTTAAAAAATTAACAGAAAGAGAAAAAAAAATTAATAATCAGACGTTAAGATACGGAACTATTTACCATCCATCGTTACCAATTTTACTGGGTACATGTGACTCAGGACGCCCATTGAAATATATGCAGGTAGGAGCAGTGACCTTTTTTTAAGGTTAATTTCAAGAGTGCTCACTTTATCGTGAACAGCCTTTAGTAGCAACGTTCAACATACTCATATTTACCGCCACACATGTGATATTATTTCCATATACTACGTATAGGTTGAGAACTTCCAATTCAGCGCCGTCCCTAGCGAAAGCGAGGCCAGGTGCAAGAACGTTTGTTATAGACCCTTCACTTCCAAACTAGTAAACCGATTCTATCGCTATCACCTTTCCAACTATATGCTCTGCTCTCGAGCGCCTAAGATGTTATTATTAAAACAATTTATAAGTAAACATGTTTAAATATGTAGATCTTATCGTGAAATATATAACTCACGAGCAAACAAATGCTTAATACTAAAACAATTCTGTGCGGCCACACCTCCCGCACACCTATGTGGACGGCCCTGCTTTCTTCCATTACAGTTCAGGAAGATTACTAGAGGATTTTTTTTCAGGTTATATTTTGGAAGGAATGCCTGACTTTCAACCTGTCGAAAGCCACGCGTGATTTTTGTAGAGGCCTGAGCGATTTTCTTGAAAACAGCATGGGTGAGGGCGTTCTGTAAAGACTAGTCTCATTGTCGACAGTGATGTGGTGGGAATAAAGTCATTCCGTCAAAATAATATCAATAGTTTGTTGAGGATGATATATTTATTGCAAAATTTTGGTGTTGGCCCCTGTTTTTTATTAAGGGTTTGCCTGCGGTCATAATTTGTTTAGTGCTTACGAGTCTCGTGGCATTAAAAAGACATATTTACAGGCAACATTACAACTACAGCTATTTCAGGATTATAGCATATTAAAACATTTCTCACCAACATTTTCTCGCAGATGTAGAACTACGTGCCGTAAGAACCGGAGTTCCTTGATTGTCGCAACCATGTGAAGTCAATATAAAGCGTCTTGCCTACCTTCCAGGTACTGCATAAATGTGTCTTTGCATTGAAACAGTAACTCCCTGAAGACTGTTATCTTAAAGGTAAAATAACACGAAGCAGTTTGTTTTTTACATATTTCGTTCAGACTAATCGTTTTCATTAAAAACCCGGTTATGATTGATTGACGAGATTTGGGAGGCTCTTTACATCGAGGTCTTGAGAGCCGATGAGGGTGAAGCGAGGTGAGGTATGGAGCAGCGCCGGAATGCAAGGGCGGGGGGAGCGGGAGATTCCCGAGAAAACCCGCCGACCAGCGGCATCGTCCAGCACGTTTCCCTCATGCAGATGCCCGGGAACGACCCCGCCGGGAATCGAACCCGGTTCGATTAGGTGGGAGGCGAGTAGTCTAACCACTACACCACCGCTGCCCCACGGTTTAAAACACAGTTACGCCCCTCGTAATGTGTAGTAGAGCTTTGGTCATTATCACAATATCAATAGTCTGTATTTACATGAAACTAAAAGGTTCATTTACAACTTCAGTGGCACGTGCCACCATTTTGGTTCCGATTAGACCATAAGTAGTAGCCTTTATATCAACTTTTTTTATGAACTTACAGTCGAAGTCTTTCGATCGAAATAATATTCGTCCGATACAAGCCCGATAGCCTACCCTATCTGTATATTGAGGTTTCGCCTACAGGTATCTAAAGTGAATTTATCTCCTGTACCAAGACAACAGATATACATTACCTAGGCCATTTCCATGCCCAGTGCTGCAGATACACAGGTATCGCAGGGAGCTGTTCGAACCCCAGATGAGCTGTAAATCAGTTTGTCGTATTAAGATGTTAAGTTCAGTTTGTACCAGATGACACGTTTGACCCGAGACTGCAGAATGACGCAAAATAGATACCTCGTACGACAAAATGTGACCTAGTAAACCCCCGCTATTTTCGAGGGGGCAATTCAAGCCCGCAAAATATAACTCACCATCGTCCCATCGTGTTTTTGTTGTGGGAGGGGGGGGGGGGGGCAACGCTGATTTTTCAAATGGGAACCCCCATGTTTAATTGCAGATTCGAATTCTACGTCAATGTATGAAAAATTTATTAGAAACAGTTTTTGTGAATCGTTGAATTGGTGCCGTATTCTGTAAAAGTAGATTAGATTAAACACTTTTGAGGCTCTAGTTACCTTTTTCCTATCAGCCAATTTTTATGATTCCGCCATTTTTTTATGTGCCGTACGAAAAAGAGTATCCATGTTCCAAATGAGAGGGCTTTCAAAAGTACTCACTTTACCGTGAATAGCCTATACTTTTGGTTACTAGAATTGGAATCTGTCACGTTTCATTCCTGAAGGAATATGCAATAAAAAGTACCACGTTAGTGTCTTAAAAACTTTCACGTAGAATCCGAATCTGCAATAAAACATGGGGGTTCCCATTTGATATCTCGAAATTGCTTCCTCTCCCCACGATGAGCTACCATTCGCGGGATTCAATTGCCCCCTCGGAAATATTCAGTGCTTGCTTGTGCACTATTTTCCGTACGATACATCTATTTCACGTTGTTCCATAGTCTCACGTTAAATAATGAATGGCCTTGCATCACAGTACTTCAGCTGTCCCCCGATTAATCTCCCGACATAAATTTGCTAACAATTTTGACTATTTATTGTAAACTTGTGGTCATGATGGCACGTCGTCTCACAAAGTCCATGCAGAATACAGTATCTAGGGTTTCTGTGCCGTTGGCCGCATTTACTCTACTATCAATGTTATAGCGAATTTAATATATATATATATTTATTTAAATGAATTATTTTTAAACTAATGATAAGACATGCGCAGAGGGAAGTGGAAACTTATTTAATGATTAATATACCATAATTTTATTTAACAATCTTATTAATTAAATTAATTTTTTTACAATTTTTAATTGTGTTTTAAACATCTTTTATTCAATTAGCAAAACAGTCGTAAGACATGCGCATCAACAAAGCAAATAATTAAATTGTACATTAACATGAAAATTTGACTAAATAATAACATCATAAAAATGTTTTTGATCTCTGTCTGTTTTCAAAAGAAAATTTTTAACATCTATACAAATATATGTGATATAAAAAGGGTGAAATCTGCTGTATAAAACTATACATGATTATTCATATAAGGTGTTTGCCCCAAATATCTTCCGAACTGCCGATGGTGTAGGAATTTGAATTTCGAATTCGTAAATGGCACTTAGGAGCTCATAAGCCACCATTTATATCTGTTCCAAGATGTAATGAATTATTGAGATGAAGATATCAACTTTGGTTTCTCAAATAGGTATATGCTAATTTATCCCAAAAGCATAAAATGATATTAAGCGGCGAGTTCAGTGACATGATTATTTATAAAGTTCGGAAAATACTTTTTGAGATATGAGGAGGTTTTCATAGGTGTATGCTTTTGACTGTAGCTGTAGCGTGGTAGGTTGCGTCATACGTTGGGAGATGTTGCATTAGTGTGGTATGTGAAACAGGCACTATTACTCGGTGAATTAATTGAGATCAAACTATGAATATCAAACTAAACACAGGTTTTATTTGTCCTGTGACATCGACAACAACACAAACAAACCATTTTTAGCATGAGTTCGATACCTGTGTTACTGTATATATCACTAGCACGTTCATCTCTTGTAGAGAAACACTGCACTGGACGTCTCCCAGCAGATTATGCAACCTACCTCGCAACTTCTACAGTCAAATTCATACACCTTAGAACACTCCCTTATACAGAGTGCTCGGAAATTTCCCTTACAAAACACTAGTACTTGTAGAAGGGGCTGAGTAGACTATATTTTGAATATGAACCCATGTCCGGAAACATACCGTTTCCGTGCTACAACCATTTCAAATCAGGTGTATCACTCGTCCACTTGCGCTGAGGGAAAGAGCAATGTCTCGGATGTGCCTGTGTTGGTATGCAACCGGGTAGGCAGTATATTACTTCAGACAATCACCTGATGGCACGCGACATCTACTCTGCCTCGAGCCCCACTGCACGCGCAATTGTTCGCGTACTCGCTGATGTGCTCTGTTCAACGTGATGCAGCACAGCCTCTTCCAATTCGCCAGTACGGCGTCTCTTTGGAGCACCACAGTCGTTCCTGTCGGCAGTGTAGGTACCTTGTTCCCGGAGCCTTTGCGTAACTAACTGTGGCAAAAAGAGTATGCGATGGTGTCGCACGTTGTGGATAACGCTCTTGAAACAGCCGACGAGCTGCTCTTCCATTACCTTCAGCTGTGCCGTACACAAGGATCATGTATGTGTATTCCACAAACGTGTACTCAACCATGTTAATCATGTCACTGAACTCGCCGCTAAATAACGTCATACTATCGGGAGAAAAAGGGTATATTCCCGTTTAAATACCTAAAATAGATATTGTTATCTGAGCAATTAAATACATCTCGGAACAGACATAGACGATATGTCTTATAAGCCCCATAGTGTCATTTACGAATTCTGAGTGAAAATTTCGTTACTCTTAGCGGTTTGGAAGATATTTGAGGTGAACATCTTTGGTGAATAAATATGTACACTATATACAAATGATATTTAATTTGTGTGTCATGAGTTCTTACGGTCAAACTCGCGTACCAGTTGGCGAACACAACAGGCGCATATTTTCTTCTTTTATTCGACTGTTGAGAATGTGCACAGCTTGATGTACCAAATCGTGATTTGTGCTGTCCTTATTTCGTATTGTAAAGTAAAATATTTACTTACTAGCAGTACCCTCGCCCGCTTCGCTGGGCATATATTTATTTTTCTATATAGATAATTAATAATAGCATTGATAAGTTTTATTATTATATTTTTATTACAAAATTCCAAATTTTCATTTACTCTGAAAATCCACATGTGATACAACTTAGGCAATGTAACCACTTGCTACTTTAAACCTACTGGAAAGACAACAGTGGCAGCTCTGTTTATGTACTGGTTTAATCTATACTACTAAATAGAATAGAAGTGTCTGTCTGTGATTTTCTAATTTTAAACTTTTAATTATTTTTTCATATAGTATAATCGATAACTAAGCAATATCTAATGTTAATTTTTTTTATGTCTGTCCGTCCGACAGGATTTTACTCAAAAACCACTGAACGTACTGGCATCAAATTTACATAGTCTATAGATAATAACTACAGGACCAACTTAGTCTTAGTTTCATCGAGATATCTCAAACGGTTCCGGAAAAAATTATGATCAGGAATGTACATAGGTACTGGATTAAACTTTTATTAGGATCTATTACTGCATAAAAAAGGCATTGTTAAAAAAAGTTCCGTCATTTCTCCTTTCTTTTTTGTCTAATGGGCTGTCCTCCTTTCCTTCCAAAAAACCTTAGTGGCCCAGTGGCTAGAGTTATTCCAAGTGGGGCCGTAGTGACCCAGTGGACAGATATATATCAAATGGGGCCGCAGTGGCTAGAGCAATATGATTATCAGGGATTTAAATAGGTCCCGGATTAAGCTTTTCTTAGGACTATTGAATAATAAATAGGAATTGTTAAAAAGAATTTCCTTCCTTTCTTCTTTTTTTTTGGTGTGGGCTGTCCTTTCCTTCCCAAGAGAAGTTGCTAGATCCATTAAAAGTCCTAAATATCATGTTAACGAAGTAACACTGGCCTGCCAGTAATGAATATATTGAGAAAGGATAGTGCGAATAACATTACGTTTGGAGATTACCACCTGTAAATCTCAGAAGAATTGTGAACAAGCAAGTAGCAAATTAAATTTCTATTTGGAAATAAACGTGCAAGCTAGCACTAGCTAGTCATTTAACATTAAATATTCTCTTTGCTATTACGTGCATGGCTCTATATCTCAGTGTACAGGTGAAAACTCGTACCGACTGTATCAGAATACTAAATAGAACGTTACGCATAAAAATGCTCAATAATTGATGACAAGAGCTGCACGCTGTTAGAAAGTTACTCCAACTTATCTGAAACTCATAAATGACGACAGTAGTGAAGGCGGCTTCTTGAAGTCGAACACATGACGTTTACGTAACAGGATCTCCGCAGCTGTAGTGCGTCCTTCTCTATTCTTGATTTTCCTTCATTTAAAGCACACGGGCTTTGGCGTGTACTTCTACAGTCCTTGCATACATTACCTTTGCACATACGCGGTAGGCGAATTTTAGCTACTAAAATAATCACGAAGTCATCCGACCAATGCTTCTTCTTTTCTTGAAATTACCGTACACGTCTTCCTACGTCACTCAAGACTCGTTTCAATTACAGCAGACTCGTGTGTAAGCGAACATTCTAGCAACATCCTAGCTGAGCAGTCGACTATGACTTGCCTCAGCCCTTGCGAAAATCCATCTCTTCTTATCAATCTCATTCGTTACTTTTTAAAAATCTTCCAGAATAAAGTAACATTTTCAACCATACTATAAAAAAGATTAAAATTTACATCGGCTAGCTAGTGTCGCCTGATATAATATAAACAAAAGGTTGAATAGTATTTTTTTCAGAATGGTTGTTTGTGTTGTTGTTGATGACGCAGGGCAAATAAAATGTGTGTTTAGTTTGAAATTTATAGTCCGATCACAGTTAATTCACCGAGCAATAGTGTCTGTTTCACAATGCCCAAGGATTGTAAACTTGTTGTCATGACGCCACGTCGTCTCACAAAGGCTATACAGAATACAGTAACTTGGGTTTCTGGTCCAGTGGCTGCATTTACTCTACAATTTGTGTTATAAGAAACTTAATATTTATATTTTGTATTTCAGTTATTTTTAAACTTATGATATGACATGCCTAGAGGAAAGTGGAAACTTATTTAATAAATAAATTACCATAATTTTAATTATAAAATTTATTACATTAATTTAATTTTTAATTCATGGGTTTTAAATATTTGTTTTATTCAACTGGCAAGACAGTGGTAAGACATGCACATCAACAAAAAAAATTAAGTTATACATGCACATGAAAATTCGACTAAACAATGACATCATTAAAAAAATTTTAATCTCTGTCGTTTTTTCAAAGAAATTTTTAACATCCACACAAATATATGTGATGTAAAAAGGGTGAAATCTACCGTACAAAACTATACAAGATTATTCAGCTAAGGTGTTTACCCCAAATACCATCCGAACTGCTGATGGTGTAGAAATTTTGATTTCGAATTCTCAAGTGGCATTTAGGGGCTCATAAGACACCAACTATGTATGTTCCAAGATGTAATTAATTACCGAGATAAAGATATCTACTTTGGTTTTTCAAATACACTCATTTTTAAATTTTATTAAACGGCGAGTTGAGTGACATGATTATTTTGAAAATCCGACAATCTTTTTGAGATATAAGGGGTTTTCATAGGTGTATGCATTTGAATGTAGCTGGCAGATGTTACATTATTGTGGACTGTGAACTCAAACACCCTCTCCACTTCACTCTTAGCACGTTAACTTACCGTCTCAGCTACCAAGGCAAGATGTACATATGAGGAAGATATATGTCCTTTAGTTCTTATCGAAAATGTGAATGTTTAAATTGTGTGCCCTTACTTTTCGTTCTTGG
Source organism: Dryococelus australis (assembly GCA_029891345.1). Taxonomy (NCBI): domain Eukaryota; kingdom Metazoa; phylum Arthropoda; class Insecta; order Phasmatodea; family Phasmatidae; genus Dryococelus; species Dryococelus australis. Next base: position 245,694,135 of record CM056993.1, on the reverse strand, counting down.
TTTGATTAGTACCGTTCGGATTGTTCAAACGAATAGTATATATGAGTGCACTCTCGTCACCACATTATATGCAGTTTAAACCTTCAAACAGGGCATTGGGATGATTACATGAAAACGAAATGAAAGACGTAAAAATGTAATGAAAGACTAAATACTCATACTACCTCCTACAATGGTGTTTTGAAAAATTAAACCGAAACACATTTTAGAAAGTATTTTGTATTGGTTTTATTAGTTTATTAGTTGTTATTTCACTTTATACGCATTGTTCAACGGCCATTTTTAAACGCTGGGTAACGGCCATTTTTACATACTGTTTAACTGATTATTCATTAAAAAATCAAACCACTGAAAAACAGTGGGAAAATGATGAATAAGTGGAAAATACCACTGAGTTAAATTCGCTGAAGTAACTGTTGAATCAGTCAGGTACTGTTGACTGATTGAAGCAGTGAAATTCTCACTGATTCTGATTTAGAGTGCAGTAGGACGGAACTACCCGTACATTTTAGGTGACACCTCATAGCATAAATCCTTCAGTAATCGGAACAGCATTTCGTTTTTCTACTTTTCTGCACAAAACTGTGAAAAAATAGTTGTCATTGATAGTGTTACATAAATATTCAAACCAAAATGTTTATGGTACCAGTTGAAATAATTCGTAAAATTTAAACTGTACTATAAAATACAGCTTATACGAGGATAAATCGCAGTTCTCACTTTTGCTTTCTTACACCGTGAAATAGCCTGTTTATAATATACTCATTCCAAATATATTTTAAAAACAAGAAATTCTGGAATTACTTTCACCCCAGAATCTTCCCTAAACACTAGGCTTCCCTAGAAAGACATACTCACGTATTGTGACATTCTGCCCGACCAGAAAATCCCGAGTGATCAATCTGAGTTACACACGTTCTCTATTTTTTAATAATTTAGCTAAAGTATAAATTTACGTTTAAATTTTTTTGGCTCAAGAGTTAAAATGCAAATCGCAGATACTTAGCTAAAAAAAATGTTTAGAGAAATTTTCCAACCAGTTGTTATCAAACTAATATTTTGATGACATCTAGATGTACCTTCTTCTTTGTACATCCCACGCCATATTAGTGGGCATTTAATTTGCCTACGATACCTCGTTCGAAAATTTGTAGTGTTATAATGTCGCTTTTCATATCGTAAATGCATAGAAAACTATTAGCCTGTTGTTGTAATCGGAAGACTTTGCTGTGTTTTAAACCCACCTTTCTTCATTTAACGTTGTTACGAAAAAGGTATAGTCGACTGAAAAATGGTATGGTGGCAGTTGTGTGCTGCACACAGAACATATTTTTTATGGTGAAAAATATATTAGCCAACTGTAAGAATACCAAGTACAGTAGCTTACAAAGCCACGCAACGATACAGTATGTATCGAGCATCATAATAGCAGGGGGTAACTTTCACTACTCCCTCGTCCCGTATTCTTCGCTCATGATTATGTTCAACATAATTTACCTTAACAGTAAACTCGAAATGTATTTACCACTTTTACGTATTTCATTATACCAACTGAAACCGTCATAAATTTAACGTTCTATAAGTACTGCGTCGACAAGAACAAATATTTCAACTGAAAGTGAAGTTAGCTTCGTTGTAAGCTAAAACTTTAAATAAATATAAGAAAGAAAGTGACTAACTTCAAATAGTCTCGTAAGTGAGGAGTTTTCAATAGCAGTTGTTACACAACATGTAAAGAAGGGAATGGAAGTTTTACTCTGACAACACGATTTTTTTAACGACTCTAAAATTGAAATAAAGCTAAACCAGTTACGACACATACTACTGAAAAAAAAAGCCATATACTTCTGTTTTCAAGGCAACCACGGAAAACAGCAAAAATTAATGGATTACGGATGGATGGGATGGTATCAAATAAGAAAAGATGAAATGATTACAATATATAGTACATAGTGGATATATGAATGGACATAGAAAAAATGAGATGAATGAAAAACTAGAGTTCCACGAATGGCAATAGCAGTACTGATAAAATTTGGAAGCAATTTCTTGCCAAAATGAATTAGAAGCTACTGTAGCTATACTGTAGGAGGTAAAGTATATCCCTTCTAGAAAAAAAACACACCTCAAGAAAAAAAAATGTGTCATGTGAAAAGTGAGTGAGCAAGTGAAGATATTTGGGCGACTCTTAACGGTGAGGTGTTGAGATCCGATGATGGTGACGTGTGGTGGAGCAACGCCGGAATAAAATGATGGGGCAAGCGGGATATCCCCCAGAAAACCCGCCGGCCAGTGGCATCGTCCGACTCGCGAGAATCCGGAGTGAACCGGCCGGGGATTGGACCCGGTTCGCCTTGGTTGGGGAGGGGGGAGCAGTCTAACCGCTTAGCCACTGAGGCCCCTCGCGTGAAAAGAGCAGGCCTCTTTAACGACAGTGAAATCAAGCATGGAGCCGCGCCAAGTGTTTTACTCTCAACTCGTCCGCTGATCTTTCGCACGTATTTCGCGTTGGCTGTTTCCTGAGAACTTGTCGAGTCTGCGGCGGCGCAGAGTCTTATTGGCCGTGGGCGGGAATCCACACTCTTGCTTCTCCTACGTCAGGCGCACGCAACACGCACTGCATTAAACATTCTGCGTGTCTGACAAGGCCTAGATACGAAGAGGCTGTTCACAATAAAGTGAGCACTTTTTAAATCGACGTTAGAAAAAGTCACCGCTCTTACCTGCGTATAAATTAACGGGTGCACTGAGTGACATGCGCCCAATAAAGTTTGTAACGATGGATAGGAATTAGTTCTAAATACTAACGTCGAATAAAAAGTGCTAGGTAACAATTTGAGATAACTTAAATTATTTCGTTAGCTTTCTGATCTTTTTTTAGTACAACGAAGTGTAAAAAATGAGCAGATCTAAAATATTTACTTTTCTAATATTTTTAAAGTTTCACTTGACCTACGTACGAATAAAGTGATGAGACCGATGGCAATGCAAATTTTACATAAGGCGGAATAATACACAACATACATGCAAGTAGATCTTAAGCAGGGCTTTCAAAAGTGCTCATTTTTTCGTGAATAGCCTACAGATATTGAAACACTGCGAAACTTATTTGGGGGTAACATTTAGGAGAAATATTTGTTTTCTGATCTACACCAGCTCATTCATACTTAAATAATAGCTATAAATAGAACCTATAAACATACGTTTAATAAACAGTATCATTTTTAAGAAAATCTGAAGTTTATAAACTGCAATATGATCCGTAAAAAATACCATTAAATCCTAGAACTTTTTGTGCTCCTGCAAAATCACTCGTGTGCTCTATTAAAAGTTTAAATTACTTTGAAAATAAAATTAAAGATCCTCAATTTGTATGTAATTTTAAAAAATAACATATCGATTTTATAGTGCATTTTACCTTGGGAAAATAATAGAAAAATTGCAACCTGCATATAGTTATAAAACATTTGTTTAAAAATATTCATAGGCAACAGTCGTGTAACAAGTAGGTGGAGGGATGCAGGATATGCATTGCCTTTCCTTAAATTAAGTGAAGAACAGAATGAGGGTACGTGGACGACCAAAGTGGTTTTGTACACCGAGATGCGTTGATATATTGTATACTACCTCTTATGAATTTCGGCTCTCAAGGCTGTTTGAAGAGCCGCCCAAATCTCTTCACTCACTCACTCACTCTTATGAACTGTTGAAAAATATTTTTGCTGCGATATCGACTTTGGCTTACAGACATTTCTCTGTCTTTTATGCAGCACGTAATTTAGAATTTGACCTCACCAAAATTATATTTATAAGGGAGGCAAAATCTCTTAAGAGGGACGCCCAAAGTATACCTTCCCCCTTCTTCTCCACCAGGGAAATGTTTCGCCACTGGCCGGCAATATGGAAAATATTAAAAACGTATTTAAGTGCTATCTGCGGGAAATTTGGTAAATATTCTTCTATTCTTATGGCTCTGGTTGAATACCCGCGTGCTACAGGTTAAAACCAAATGTTTAAAGGGATATTCGAGCATGAGTAACATGGCGACTTCTTCCGAGGTCTGGGGTTACGTTTCTCAACTTCTTACATACTGCACCGGCTCAAACAACATATCCACCCTCCAGCAGGCCTGAACTGACCCTTCTCGACAGCAGAGAAATTCGCTCGCTCACAGCGACAGCCAAACATCCTCGTCAATAACTGTGTAACTGCACCGCAAAAATTTCTGTATTTTCTCAATGAATCTTTGAAAACAAGCGGTGGGAAACCGCAATGACACTCAAGCTCTCCTATCCCGTGAACCATTTATTCGATTTTAAAGATCGACAACTCGATGAATTTCTATTAAAATTCTCTGCAGAATGAAAACCAAACGGATCCAATTAAGAGAGAAATTGTTAAGCATGTGGAACGTGAAAACCAATGCGCTGGAGTTTAACAAACAAGTTCAAGTTTACTATAAATGTGGAGCTACATGAACAATTTTGTAAGTTTCGTAAGAACCATGTTGCAAAAATACACTATTTAAGTTGCAGAGTTGCATGGAGAAATTAGGCCAGCTCTTAACGTCGAGGTCTTGAGAGCCAACGAGGGTGGCGCAAGTCCGTAATACAAGGGCGGGGGAAACGGAACATCCCCGAGAAAATTCTGCCAATCAGTGGCATCGTCTAGAATGATCACCACATGAGAAAATCTGGGAGAGACCCCGCCGGGAATAGAACCCGAACCGGGCTCAATTCCCGGCACCCTGCGCCACTCGCGACCTCTACAGGGATGGCATTGCCAACTAGTGTCCACGGAATCATTTCTAAAACGCACGAAAATTTTACTGTGTGATCCGCTTTAAGTGCCACATATAGTTAAAGAAATTCTAGTGACTTGTGAAAACAAGATTTCTGCGTGGAGCGAACACAAGTCAAAGCTCACAGGCCCAAAAACCCTGCCTCTGGTGATTTTTTTTTTAATTCCCATGCACTTCAGGTGTAAAAAAACTCCTGTATTTACGAAACAATGTTTTCAAAAATTTCATAGGCCTAATAATATTTTTGAGAACTTTTCGTAGCTCCCTGAAACACACAATGCTTAATAAAGGATGCTGAATTTGAAGGTGAAAAAATGCATACGTTGCAATCTTAATAAGTTGTTTTGGTGTTGGATGTTTTTGAGTCTGCTTAATTTTTTTTTTCACAAATGAAAACCTAGAACTGTATTATATTCCTGTAGAAAATAAAAAATTTGTATATCAATTAGAGCTTGTGTGCCTGCAAGGTTATACATTCAAGTGTGTGAAAAATGCAACCATGAAGGAAACACAAATCAAACGAACTCATCGGAAACGTAAATCAGGGTATTGAGACACGCACGTCTAAAAATACGTACGAAGGCTCTATATTTTCCCCTAAGCCCCCGTTCTACCGGCGTTACAACCTGGTCTACCTGCAACACGTACCTCGTAACGAGCATTTATGTCAAACGAAGAAGTTTTATTCGGCGCTGCACAACACGCAAAAACACTTAAAATTTATTTTAATTTATGATGGTACTTACCATTTAGGCCTTTGAAACATTTACATGTGGTTGAAGATCATCGTTGAAGTGGAATTCACAGCCCGATGTAGCACAAGAACATCAAATAAAAATATTCACAAACGAATGACGAGCAGTGATGTGTTGTTTCGACCAGCTCGTAGAACACTGTGTATGGACGGCCGTGCCGGCGCAGAGTGGAACTTTAGCTCGTGCCCTATAGAGTGCAGGCGTGTTCCTCCTTCAAGTGTACCAGAAAGAAAATCTCAATTTGATTGGTTGGTTTCAAAATTCGGACTTGTCGTAATTTGTGTATTGTTCTGACCCCTCTAAAGTGGTATTTGTTTTCTCCATAGAGACCGATGTATTTTCATGTTACCAGATTGTTCAATAATATGTGGGATTTGTTGTAACTCCTCTAAGGATCAGTGTTGTCATCACGCCTTGGTTCACTATTGGTGGATGGTTTGTGTGACCCCTGTAGCCATTCAGTGGTCGTTCTTTGTATTTATACCACCCGAAAATCCAAGAAATTTGTCAGAAGCTTGGAATCGAGAGAGGGCTTCCCCATGGAGAAACAGGCCAGGTAGCTTGGTTATTTGTTATTTCGTAATGTAATACCTTTCAGAATGCAGAAACGTCACTTCGACGTTTTTAGTAATTTATTTTGCAGTCAGGATAATTTTGAAACAGAGCAATTTAATGATGCCTACTCAAACTTGTTGGATTCAAGCTTCATTTTTCTTTGACAAAGTCAGTGTTTGGTGAAAGGCTTGGAACCAACTTCTTACTTGAAACATAATGTTAATTTTCTAACTTAACAAAAATTTTCTATTTGCTAGTTCTTTGCCATTGTGGTAGATTGCATGGGGGCAGCAATGGTTTTGTTAAGCCCACCATTTTGGTAGGAATGTTAAGAAAATTAATTTGGCTTCGGCCAGTTTAAACTTTTCCTATTTACTTCCTTTGCAATAATATGTGGATTTGCAGGTAGGAGGGACAAATAATCTCACTAAAGTTAACCTAAAAATATTACAAACCTGTTGTAGTGGCCACGATCACCTGAAATGGCCATTAGAAAAAAACCTATGTCTGGTATTAATGATGTTTTATTGCGATCATTTAATTTGTATTATTTGAAGTAATAGTCGCCAGGATAGGCAGAGGTTTAATTGGTGGTGAAATCATGGTAATTGAAATATGCTTTTTTATGGAGGTGCAGTAAAATATGAATTCGTGCATATAAATTTTAGAAATGTTTGTATATGCACAAATGGCTCAACACTGTAACTGATGTTTAAGCGGTATCCGGTATTGTGTTTAAAAGGTAAAAATAGCTAGAGGAGATGCAAAGATACTAGAAATGAGTACATTTATGGTGCCACGTGAAATCAATTTTTCATTAAACGGGCATTAGAGTTAGTGCCAGATGACAGACGCCAAGATATGATTTAATTCAGATAGCCACGTGGCATAAAATATTGTAAAAGAGTAAAGTGGCTGAGGAGTATCAGACATTGAGTACATTTGGGATGCCACGTATGTATATATTGTCCCCAAAAGGTAGAGTGACTTGTTATTATCAGGTATTGAGTACATTTGTGATTCCACGTATGTTTATTTGCTCAAAAAAGATAATCGGGGCTTGGTGGTATCATGTATGATAATTGTTGTGGATGCCACGTGCAGTTAAGATTTTATGTAAGTTCAGAGTTCTCTATGTACAATTTTAACTGATTGTATTTTGTGTGATATGAGAAAAGATAAGAAGCAGTATTGAATAAAATGAAATTATTTAAAGTTGTTCTTTCATCTGTGTAGAATAGTGCTAACCTTGTTTATTTTCAGGTGATTTTCACTGTGCTTGTTATGAATGACTACAATCTTTTTGCTTCTGTTGGTTTCTCCTTATATTTATTTTGCTAAAAAATATACTGGTTGTTAGTGTTGTTTTGAACTTTGTGTCCCTCAGGTGTCCTGGGCGTTTACCCGGAGCCTCAGTATGATATATGAATGATTATAATTTGAAAGCTATTGCGCAATCCTAGACACAGCAGTAACATCTTAGCCGGCGTGTAAAAGCGCGTAAATAGAGGACTGTTAAGGATTCAGACAAATTAGTTGTCCATCGTCAGTGAGATGTAAACGTTCCTACTGGTGGAGTCAGTACACCTCATCGACATGAAAGGAAACTTTTTAAGCCCGTTTGTGAGTTTGACCGAGGCAGAATGATCCACTTGTATGAAGGAGGGTTATCATACCGCACGAAATCGCTGTTCATAGGAGGTACAACGCTACTACAGAGATACGAGTGTGGAAGCAGTGGACTGAAGAGAACAGGGCGATTCGAAGATCAGGACTTGGACCACGAAGTGTGACGACAACACGGGATAATAAAACACCTCCTCCGCATGACAGTCACAGATCGTTCAGCTTCGCGTCAAGTGAGTGAGTGAAGAGATTTGGACGGCTCATACCATCGAGGTCTTGAGAGCCCACAGGGGCTATTGAGGTATGGAGCAGCGCCGGAATGAAAGGGCGGGTGAAACGGGAGATCCCCGAGAAAACTCGCCGACCAACGGCATCGTCCGGCACGATTCTCGCCTGCGAAAATCCACAGTGACACGGCCGGAGATTGAACCCAGATAGCCTTGGTGGGAGGTGAGCAGGCTAACCGCTCAGCCACCATGGCCTCTTCTACTCAAGTGTTAGCGGGGGCCGCAGTGATGTAGTGGTTAGACTATTTGTCATCCACCAAGGCGAACCTGGTTCGATTCCCAACGGGGTCGCTCCCGGATTTTCGCAAGTGGGAATCGTGCCGGACGATGCTACTGCTCGGCGGGTTTACTCGAGGATCTTCCATTTCCCCGCCCTTACATTCCAGCACTGCTCCATTCTTACCTCATTTCAACCTCATTGGCTCCCAAGACCTCGTTTTTAAGAGCCGCCCAAATCTCTCAACTCAACTCAACTCATCCAACAGCCACCTGGCTACCTGGCAAGCTGTTACCCAGGAATACATCCAATTCTGTTTGATTCAATACCACGGCGTGTAGCATTTCTTATTGAAGCTCACGATTTTCTGCAATTAAAGGCTGTTCACGATAAAGTGAGCACTTTAGAAATGAACCTTTAAAAAATAGTTGTTTTTTTGTAAAGGGCTTTTTAACGTCCACCGGTTTAATGCTTGATAGCTTGGTGGGGGGCGGCTTACAGACTAACTTATAACCTAGCTTAAATTAACGCCCATTTATTGCCCGGGATTCGAACCCAGAGCCTCCCGCACCCCAGATCGGTGGCGCAACAACCGACTGTGCCACGGGAGGTTTACCTTAGAAAAAAAAAACCACAGCCTGTATATATTTTAACGGGCGCACTGAGGGACATTCACCCAATAAAGTTGGTAACGATGGCTGGAAAGTAGTTCCACATTTTAACGTCGAATAAAAAGTGTTAGGTAACCATTTTTGATAACTTAAAATAATTTTTTTCACTTTCTGTTTTTTATGTATCGAAGTGTAAAAATTAGCAGATTTGTAAAGTATTTACTTTAATAATAATTTCGCAGTTTCTCTTGACCGACGCATGAATAAAGTGATGAGGCCTATGACAATGTTAATTTTACATAAGGCGGAAGAATAAACGACGTTGAATACAAGTATATCATTACCGGGGCTTTCAAAAGTGCTCATTTTACCGTGTACAGCCTATAATGCTGCATTTCTCTGAAACTACATTAGTAATTTGTGTAATAATTTTCCTTCCATTTTGATGGTCCTTCATGGTGCCAAAATTTTCACAAACATGAGCGTATTTCAACTGTAGAACTGTCTACAGAAGTATAAAACTACTTTATAATTTCATTAGTATTACTTTCATTTCTCGAGTAAATGGGAGTTGTGAACATGTATCTCTACGGCGGAGGTATCTTACTGTTGTTACAAGTACGCAACAATACCCGTAACTCATACATATAAGCTGTTCACGATAAGTGAGCACTTTTGAGGGCCTAGTTACTTTTCCCTTTCAGCCATTTTGTATCATTTAACCACCTTTTTAAATATATATTGTCATGAAAGTAATAAACATAGTGTGCATAATTGAACGCAACCGGTAGTTAACGTCTAAGGCTACGATAACACATATTTATTGACTATTATTCCAAAAGAGAAGGTTTTTCAAAAGTGCTCACTTTACCGCGAATAGCATATACATATCTGCACTCTTGGTCGCATACCCGAAGCCAGCGTAAACAAGCTTTATCTTTAAATAAAATAAAGCTTAATTTTATTTTTTCTCAGAGAACAAAACAACTTTTCAAAGAATTTAGGTTAACGTTTTCATTTTGAGGATAACCTATATATGCCTGTGAAAACTTTATTTTAACGGATTACACACATAAAAATCAAATAAATACATTGTTGGTCGTGAAATATGTTAACTGATTGTCAATATCGTAGAGACTTACAAAACCACGTACTCTGTAAACGTATAATTCAGAACGTATACGTTTGGACAAACAAATGTAAACATCCCTTGTTCTGCCCAAGAGTTCACTCTAAGAATGAGATAGCACGAACGGCAATTCCTTCCCCCCCCCCCTTCCCCCACCATCGCCATACATACGTGGTGCATTTCCTGCATTTGTCCAAGAAAGTGTTAAATGCATAGATAAGTTCCTATCTGTTAATAGTACAATTTCTATATTTGTAGATTGATGTATGGTAAAGTTTTTATGCTTTACAATGTTAAAAGTCCCATTACAGGTTTAAAAGTTTGATGAAATTGTTTTCAGTGTACGTTCTAACTGCAATACGTAGGATGTTATTAAATTATAAATAGTGTGTGACGATAGCGGATGACATCCCTCTAATATCAGAGTACTGGCGGTCAGTACTCCGATATTAGAGGGATGTCATCCCCTACCGTCGCACACCTGTATCGTGCAGAATTTCGCGAAGTGAGAGTAATGCGCGGGGAACAAAATACAGTTCGGGCGAACTTCGCACAACTGATTGATTATTCACGAATATTCAGTGTGAACTACGAACATCCCTAAGCGTATTTTGAATAATAAAGTTTATTGTTTGTTTTCAACACACTACTGAACTTATATGGACGTAGTGAATTTACTCTTGAAGGCCAACTATTAATTGTAATCCGTGGGTAATTAGCTATGTCAGTGGCCGAGGTTACTAAAGTGTTACCTTCACCCGGTCAAGTTCACCATATTTGCAGTGTCCTGTGCCGATATCCCGCCAAATGGCAGCCAGCATTACATTTTTGTGTACTTTCGCAAGAAATTTGTTTGAAACCTGTAACCAAAAATTACAGAGCTACGCATAGTGTTCATGCAAAAACTGCAATACATGTATTTGTAATATTACAAATTTAAAGGCTTGTATTTTAACTTAAATTGTTGAGAAACGAAAATAAAATTATTATTTATAGCGCTCTCTAAAACAAGGGTAATGAAAAAAAATATGATATAGGCTGTTCACAGTAAACACTTTTGAGGCCCTAGTTACTTTCCTATTTCAACCAATTTTCATCAGTTAACCACATATTTAAAATAAATATTGCCACGTAAGTAATAAACACAGTGTGTAGATTCCATTACACTCGGAAGTTAACGTCTAAGGCTAAAATTATATATATATATAAAATTATTCCAAAATGAGAGGGCTTTCAAAAGTGTTCACTTTACCGTAACTAGCATATAGAAGAAAAGAACATTTGAAATTTATTTACGAAAAAAAAAGCCCTTGTTTGCAGTAAGACTTAATCAGCATCCTTCATGTTGCAAACACAAGGCTGTTTACAATAAAGTGAGTAATTTTGAAAAAATCTTAGAAAAAATTCACCACTCCTACATGCGTATATTTTAACGGACGCTCTGAGTGGCATGCGTTCAGTAAAGTTGGTAACGATGGCAGGAAATAAGTTCCACATTTTAACGTCGAATAATAAGTGTTATGTAACCATTTGTGATAACATAAAATTATTTCTTTCGCTTTCAGATTTTTTAATGTAGCGAAATGTAAAAATAAGCAAATTTGTAAATTATATACTTTCATAATAATTTCATAGTTTCACTTGACCGACGCATGAATAATGTGACGAGGCCCATGGCAACGTTAACTTTATATAAGGCGGAAGAATACACAATGTGCAGATAAGTATCTCATAAGCAGGTCATTTCACCGTGAGCAGCCTATACTCATAGTGTGTTGTGCAGCATACGCCATAGCCAATGACATTCGCTACTGTTTCGACAGTTCATGTTGGCGCACATCACAACAAATGTTCAGAACGTCCATCATGTACCGCTACACATGCACGAACACGTCTGAGCATTGATCTACGCACTCTAACGTATATCCCAGGCGAATAGTTCGACAGGCGTGAAAAATGCGAGAACACTGTGGTGGAAGTGGTTGACAGATTACGTCTGAATATCTTCCACGCTTACCTCACACTGTTGATTCGTTGTTAAGTTCACCCACATGTCCTGCGTGTTGCCTAAGTACCCGGCCAAGGTTTTTTGGTAGTTGTGTGCTGTATGCATTTATTTCTCGGAAATGGTTAGTATTAGGGCAATGATGTACCAGACCGTCTTCGTTAATTTCAACTCTTTACTTCATATTCCACCACGCGAAAAGTGATCAACTGCAAATTCATGGTTGCAACCCCTTTTTTTGCCACGAAGTATTTCGCTGACAGTGACAAACGCTACACGGATGGTAGATCTTTGTCTATTAACTCTTTATCCAGAGACTGCCGGTTTGATTGTAAGTACTTTTGTAGTGTGTAATCACGTGGTATTTCGGCTCCTACTTCATAGGTTTGTACTGCCCTTAGGACGCACTTTAGATATAGGTTGTTCGTGGTAAAGTGAGCACTTTTTAAGGCCTTCCCACCAGGCATTAGTGACTAATAAGTATGTTTAATTGCAGACTCAGACACTAACTTATGAGAGTGGTGAAAAGTATACACCATATTTGTTAGTCACATGGCAATGTTGATGTTAAAAAGTTTTGGAAAAATAAACATTGGCTAAAAGGAAAATTTGCAATGGCCTTAAAAAGTGCTCAATTTACCGTGAATAGCCTATAGTATGTTGTATACACGTTTTCGCCTTATTTCGACTTATTTTGTCGTGGAGAATACGTAAACAGAGTTTTCCCCCGTATTTAAGAAACATTCTGTAAAGGAGAAATTGCAAGTCTACTTTAATGTGCGAAGGAATGCGTACAGTAGAAAATATTTAAAAAATTTACTTTGGGAAGTATACATCGTGAAATGCGAAAAGGTAAACTATCGTCTAATTTCTGCGGGTCTTCTTTTCGAGTCAAGTATTGTTATTCACGCACTGAGGTTTATACCTTACTGTTAAATAGGGAGCGGCTGGCATACTAACCACCAAGTATTCTATAAACGGCACCTCGTGTCTTACCACACGCCCCTTCAAAGCATTTTGTGAACCTATTTTTGAAGACCGTGACATTATTTTGATTGTTGATAGCTATTTGTATCTCCGCTAGGTATTGCAATACCGTCATAATATGTTGGGCAAGTGGTTGTTAACAAGGGTGGAAAAGTTTGTATTTAAAAAAAAATGCATGTACAGTCTAATCAGAGACAACTGCATTTTTGTGTCAGTTGCTACTACATTATGCTTTTTGCCACTAGTATTTATTGAGTTTTTCCTTTTTTTTCTTGCACTGATTTACCGGGAGATATTTATTATCAAGTTAACGTTCGTGGGATTTTTATTTGCATTATTTTGACTGGCGTTATTCATAAATGAAAACTACAAAACGAAACATAGCTGTAACCATGTCCGAGTATAACACTGTTACTGTTTACATGGAACTCAGCCTTGCAGTTTGTAAATAACTAGCGACCCGCCCCGGCCTCGCTCGGGTGCGATTTACAAATATGACGTTGTTTAGGTTTACAGTACAGTTCTGTAGTAATTTAATTTAGTGTATCTCTTATTGCGTATTCAGCGTAAGCCATGTAAGCGCCCGAAAAGCTGCTTTTTCCGACTTTATTATAAAACGTCAACATTCCTCTACTATACTTACATTAAATACTAACCTTTTACATGCCTAAAGCTTTCTCAAGAAATTCTCTAAATGATGGTGGAAACTGCATCAAAATCCATCAAGTAGTTTAGAAGCCTTAGACGAGTACAACACACACGTGGTCGGGCGACTTTGTTTTATTCTATGTATAGATAACGCACAGCGAAAAACATGTGATAAATATTTCTCACAGTGACGTGCACTGAATGATTCGGTAGAAAGGATACGTGCATACACAGAAGAAAAATGTAGTAAACCTAATTGGAAATTTCTTGTAATAATAAAATTACTAGTACTTTTTCAAACATTTTGTTTGTAAATCCGTTGTAATGGTACTAAAAGCTCTTTTGGAAACTAGTTAACAATTTTTTTTTTGTAAAACTACATTTTTTGCATGTAGCCTATATTTTGGAATCTTACAAACAGTACACGTCGTAGCAACAGAATGGTCTTAAATACACGTGTTCATAAATTAGTCTGTCCGCAACGGGTAATCAATGTTAGAATGAAAAGTAATAAGAAATTTATAGAGTTCTGAAGGTTTGGAATTAGCTTCTTCCCTAGTGATAAGAGAAGTTATCGTTTAGACATGAGTTTGTATAATATTTTGTTTTACTTTCAGAAAATTTTTGTACTTTTCTCTTGCCGCTTAAGGAAACTACATAGGCAAGCTTTAAAAATACGATATTTGATCATTTTCACGATTTTGTTTCTCCAAGAATACACGTAAAATGACAAAAGTAAAAACATAAGGGCATAGATAATTGTTTTTAAATCTTTTCTGACAAAAAATCGTATTTGCAGAAAATTTATTTAGCGAAATACGCGTATTCACGCAAACAAAGATTTCACAAAAAATGCGGGGGTCCGTCCCACTCTTAAGGCGTGTTATCCGTCAATGTGTGCGATGTACTATATTAGAGTATTGTTTGTCGTCAGCACAGGCAATGCACGGGAGTCAGTTAGAGACCATGACACCCTGCATTCACTAGCTTTCACCGGTCTTCAGTGGCGTGGTGGCTAGGGCGCTTGCCTCCCGCCACGGCGATCCAGGTTCCATACTGGTTTTCTCTGAGTGTCCACGTTTCCCCCACCCTTGCATTCCAGCGCCGCTCCATCCTAGGCTCTCAGTTCATGTCATGTCCGGTGCTCGAAAGCACGTCGTTAGGAGGATGTTGTCTGGCCATGGGTGCACTCGCCACACCAAATGTATTCATTTACCAGTCATCAGTCTACAGAGGGGATTCCTTGAACAAACATACGCGTTCCCTTGTAACCTCAATCAGTTCCAGCCAGCTGACGCATAGCTTCCGTTCAATACCAGAGTAACTGGTGCCATAGCATCCTCTAAACACCACAATCAGTAGCCGAGGACAGGCCTGCAAGCCAGGCAAATCCTGGGGGCACCCCCTCTGCCCCAAGTCAGCGACTGCGCCAAGGCAACCGGGGCCTATTTCATAAAAGTTACAATTCGACAGGTGACAGGAAATTGTCAGACAGGTTTACAATCCGACAAATGTGTGTTTCATAAAAACTGACAAGTTTACAAGTTTGTCATGGCAAATTTGTAGAACTGTATGACAATTTGACTAATAGTTGTTTCACAGAAGTTTTGAGCTGACAGATGTGTCAAATATTACACTACAGGCTGTTTTATAAAACAGAAGTATAATCACTCGGTGACATATCTACAAATTTGTAGAATTGCCACTGCAGAAGTGACAGGCAGGCTTTCCTATGTTACCAGTAATATGTAATGTTCATATAACATGGCAGTGCAATTGTGTTTCAATATTGTGTGAATTAACTTTACTTTCCAAATATAACATGCTTTTCCTCTCGGACAGGGTTTATTATAGTAATCTTATCCACATTATTCGATATTCTGCTGTGGGTGGAATTATTATTTACTGCTGAATTATTTGTGGTAGGAATAGACTGTTCATGAATCGCATATAAGGCTGCGATCACGCACTCGAAAGCTATCAAGAGTGTAATAAATGAAACTTACAGTTTGACCTATAATTGTCGTGTTTATTAAACCTGTTATTTTAAGGTTGACAATCTACATATTTTTGCTTGTCAAATAAGGGGAACTTGTAGTATTATTTATGTGACATAACATTGTCATGATATATTGATAAATGTGTAAGATTTGACATAATTGTCGTATATGTCACACCTGTCGCGTTTTATGAAATATTGCCCTAGATGCGATGCAGCTGATCCTGCCTGAGGCAATAGTGGAGATTCGAGCCGATGCAGTCCTCCACTGCTAGGCTGGTAGTGAGACACCGACAGTCGTTATACTGAGCACATGCAGCCTCACTGTCCGGCGGCAGACACTCCGGAGGCATGGCCATAGTTGGACAGTATTCTGGTACGTGCTGTTCACGATAAAATGAGCACTTTCGAAAACTTGTGTCCATGTTGCGTATTCTTCCGCCTTATGTAAAATTAACATTTCCATGGGCCTCATCACTTTATTCATGCGTAGGTCGGTTGATACTGTGGAATTATTATAAAAGTAAAAATAGTTATCAAATATGCTCATTTTTACACTTTGATACATTTAAAAAAAAAACAGAAAGCGAAAGAAATAATTTAAGTTTTCACAAATTGTTACCTAACACTTTTTATTTGACGTTAAGATGTGGTGCTATTTTCCATCCATCGTTACCAACTTTACTGCGACCATGTCACTCAATGCGCCCGTTAAAATATTTGGTAGAAGGATCAATGCCATTTTTCTAATGTTGACTTCAAAAGTGCTCACTTTATCGTGAACAGCCTTTAACGTATGGGCCCATTCAAAGTACCCAGTAGCCAACACTTCAATTTAACATGCTGTGTGGCTGACGTTAGCATAGGTGTATCTTGGCGCAGTGAACCCAATAAATAGAAAAATATGTATCGCGAGACTTGCTCTAGTCAATTCATTGTAACTTACAAATTTTCTGGACCCTGATAAAGTTCTACTTTCAACCTATTCCGCCGTCCCATACAAACAATGCTTAACTAAATCAAGAAAATTGCATCGAAGGAACATCGCACCGCATTTGTACATACTCAGAAATACATATTTTGCGTGAGAACTATTTCTGACTAGGCGTCATCAACACACCTATTTTCCTCTGCTTTTATTCGTGTTATCTATGAATGAAATGTTGAAATTTATAGATCTTGATAATATTATAAATGCGAAAGTTTGTACGTTTGTTTGTTTCTCAATCACGTCGTAACGGCTTGACGGATCTGGATTAAATTTGCTACAGGGTAGATTATATTCTGGGTTAGCACGTAGGGTACTTTTCACCCCGGAAAAACTGACAGTTTCTTAGGGAATATATAAAATATGCGACCAACCGTTTGAGTAGGCGCTGGTTGGTGGTCCGTTTTTTAAATATTTTGCAAGCGGGTGGAGCTGTGGGTAACAGCTAGTAAAATATAAGTTAAAGTTGAATCTAAGCCAAAATAATATACTTTATGTTAAGAAAAGGAGGCTATACGATGCTTGTGATACCTGACATATTTAGGAAACAACCGAACAAGTCATACGTAGGACCATTTTTTTTATTAAGATTTGATTCAGAAAGTATGAAGATGCTATGAATAGAATACATTTAAAACGTGTTTTGGGTGAGGAGGAGGGGATGTAGGCTGCAAGAGAGAACGTTGATGTGTGTGTGTACACTTTCCTGATGAGTGGTACTTCGCTTGGTTGGACCACCCCTCGGTCACGTGTATGGGTACAATATTGTATTCATCAGTGATGACGGCGTCCTACATATGGGAAGTTGCACACAAAGCGACTTGGATAATCTAGTCTAGACTTTACAAAGCTGAAAACATCGTCCGTTGAGTGAAGTCCCTCGCATCGTGCGGGAGCTATCACTCCTTACTATAGGCTGTTCACGATAAAGTGAGCAATATTGAATTCTCCCTTTGAAAAATATCACTCGCCCTACTTGTATACATTTTAACGGGAGCACTGAAGGGTATGCGCCCAGTAAAGTTGAAGTAGGTAACTACAAGGAGAATGTAGTTCCACGTCTTTACGTTCAATTAAAACTTCTATGTAAACATTTGTTAACACTGAAATGATTTATTTTTTTCTCGGTTTTTTAGCCTATATAAGTGCAAAAAATTATCAAATTTGTAACATATATGCCTTTACAACTATTTCACAGATTTCACACGCTTGAATGAAATTATAAATCCCATGACAATGTTAATTCCACATGTGGTGGAATAATACACAACGTGCATACAAATAGTTACTACGCAGGGGTTTCTGAAATTGCTCAGTTTACCGCGAATAGCCTTTAGGAGCTTGTTCTATATTTTTCATTGGAAAAATTCCGGCTGCCAGTAGCATGGACCCACTTTAATTGGTCCCGTGTGTGACAGTGCAATTGTACGTTCAATTAACTAAGAGAGTTTATACGTGCTTGCATGCGGTGGAAGGAGAAGGGGGGTGGGGGTTTCTTACCGAGAGCCGGTACATGGTGGGCACATCGAAGTAGGCGTCGCGCGAGTCGACGGCGACGATGAAGGGCGGCGCAGCGACGTTACGCACCGTCTTCGAGGCGAGCATCGCGACGGCCGCGAGCGCCGTCAGCGACCACAGCAGCCACTCAGAGAGACCGACGGCGAGGTGCAGGCCGAGGAAGACGCTGCGCCAGTAGCTGATGCAGGCGACGCCGAAGGCAACGGTGTAGAGGCGCGACGCTACGTAGTAGGTGAGGCGGCGTCGGTCCGGGCGCAGAGCGGCGGCAAGCGGCCGCTGGTACGCGCCGAACGCGAGCTGTCCCAGGAGCCCGACGAGGAAGGATGCCGCGGCGCTGGCCCACGGCCACCCGGACAGCACGTACGCGTCCATAAGCTCCCAGCAGCCTCGCCAGCACGCGATGGTGAGCGGCGCGACGACGAGACAAGCCAGCAGCGAGTCGAGCACGGAGAGCAGCACGTAGTGAGGCCGGTTGCGGCCCTTGAAGCTGTGGCCAATACCGGCCGTGCTGCCACGCATCCTGCCGCGACGGCGAACTCTCACCACATGGCCGCCACAGCTCGCTCCCAATTGTCCCCTTCGCACACCGCGTGTGTGTGCGAGCGGCAATTTTCAATTTGCGTCCCCCCCTCGACCATCTCTCCCCAGCCCACAGCTCCCCTCCCCTGGCTCTTCAGAGAGGTAACCCTCCTAACAAGTACGCTTTGCTAAAGTGGTTCCCGAACTACGGTACCGACGTAGAGGGGGAAAATAGGGTATATCTGGTACACTCACGGTTACTTCTTACTTTTCCGAAGCCCTGCTACACTGTAAAAAGAAATTGAGGTAGAATTCCCTTACCTCTACATGTAACGTAAAATTACCTGTCAAATGTTGAGTAAATTTACATAATAAGTATGGAAAAAGTGCCTAACTGAAGTAAGGGGAAAATCCCATTCAAGTAAGGTAATATTATCTATATCGTATAATAAAATTATACTTGAAACACACGGGGTATTATAAATGTTATTTTTATATTACCTATATCCTCTGACGAATAGTTCTTAACGTGGCTTACAGCTCACGGAACATCACAGCTTCTAACTAACCAACCTAAGCTCCTAAACAGCTGCTTACTATATGGAGGAGCTTACAGCACATTTCTCTACGTAGAAACAAAACAATATTAATTAAGCAAGCTGTAAAAAATAAAACACGCCTAATATACTACTAAAAATACCTATGCTACGTCGAACTTGGACGTGCACCCTGACTTCGGTCTTAACCCGTTTAAATATGGCGGCAGAGAGAGCGATCTCCTAACTGAAATTACCCGCCTAGCCCTATGCTATCACGCTAGCCAATGGGGGTGCAGGATTCAAACCTGCCAGCCAATCGGACGGCTTCCTGCTGAAACAACTAATCTGACACACTCCTAATGGCCTAATTCCCTATGTAAAAGAGTTACGGGTCTCGTAGAAGGTAATAAAAATAACACAATATATTCCCTGAAACAATTATAATGTCGTGAGATCAAGTAAATAAATTAAAATATTGAATTATTAATTAAAATATAAACCGAAATAAAATCTAACTAACTAAAGAATTTACACATAGATTATTGCCATTCTAACATCTAATTATTCAAAATCCTAAACATACGAAAATTAATAAAAATGAAACATGTGAAAAAGTGTGCAAATTACAGTGTTTGACATTGACAGTGTAGAATGAGTAAAAAATATACATAGATTATAATAATGAATGCAGCAATTGCAAAAGTCTATGTTACAACATATATGATGGAAATTGTTTTTTGTGTATGAGGGGTACTTAATGTAGCAATGAGTGTAATCTCGGATATGTAAAATACAACTAGGCATTGCGAGTTCTGTGTTGCTTCGCGAGGCAGAAAAATGTATCAAAGTTAATATTATAAAGTTCATTTTTTTAATTGTAAGGTATCCTGAACGAGATTTGTACTCAGAAGTTCTAATTAATGTGTGGAAAATATGATAAGTTGCCTGATGTGGTAGCAGGACTTGCTGCGCAGAAACTGTGCAGGCTATAGGTTGTAAACGTCACTGTAAAAATATTTCTGATTAACTTCCTAAACTGTAATGGAAGTTTTTAACCAATACACTGTATGGTAATATAACACCACGCATCAAGCTGCAGATATAGGAACGCTACAATGAATTTATAGGGGAAAACATTGCCATTTCTGCTTTCTCACTAAGCATATACACTGGTATAGTCAATTTCCGAACAATTTCTTAGAGTCTATATGGGGAGATGAACGAAGACGATGATACTGCATGAGCAGCATGGACATAAAGTTCAATCGGCTTTGAAAGCTTCAATTAATAAAACGAATAAATCACCGCAACCGCATTAATTGTTTTAAAATATAAGTAACTAATTAGAATTTATTACAAGCTTTTACTTACCTCGTTCACGAAGTCTCTCTACTTGCTCCAGATTGTGAACTCTAGTGAAGAACACTGCCGCCTACATCAAATGGAATGTGTTTAGAAGGAATTGGAGATAAAGCCATGTGTGCGATCTGTTTACAACGTTTCGCACTAAAATTATCATGAGCGCAGGCGCCAACTTAAATAAGGGGCGCGGCTGTGCTGGGCACACGGCCGTTTGTTTTGCGTGAATACGTCTACGTTGACGCACTCGGACGCCTTGAGAGTTTTCTTTTTTTACGTCCCCGGCACCGCTTCACTCGATCATATGAGGTTTTATGGGCATCACTGGATTGATTTCGAGGTGCTCTTTCCAACTGTATACGATTTCTGTATTTCGACTTGGCTTTTTGACGAGTATAGGCCGAAAGTTTGGAAAAGTTTTCTTTTTTTTTTTTTACGTTAAACGCATACAATTCCGCCATAACCACGCCACACAAATGTTTTTATACACGCAATCGATTGATATTGACGAGAGCTGTCGGTTGAAACTCAAACGAGCGTCCTAGCTTCTCCTAGCCAAAAGTTATACTACGCAGAAGTCATGAGATGCGGCGAAACGAACTCAAAATTAGGGTGCTCCCCCCCCCCCCCCCCAACAATCGCGCTCTCCACCCGACGCACACGATGATTCGTGGTCCTCACTCAACGTAACATATTCTTTGATCCTTTGGCAATCGATTGGTGTAATTGAATTTTGAATGTAGACGATAAATTCGGAGCTGCAATGCCAAACTGTATCCCCAGATTGAGTTATCATCAGATTTTCTGGATTGCCACTCACTATGGTTGCAAATTTAAAGACGTATTCACGTCAAAACACTTTCACCTGAGATGCTGGGAAGGAGAGATATGTACGTGCGTACTCACTGCTACTATATTATTTTAATCTGTGAGTAGTATTATTTATTACATTATTTATCGTCTCTAGATTAGTGAAAGTTTGTGTATTATATGCCGGGGTGACGAATTGCGTATTTTTTACTCGGCTCATTTCGAACACCCAAACCGCTAACAATTCTACATGAACTGTTATATAAAACGTAATTCCTAGTTCGATTTTGACCCTTATGTCAGTGTGTGTAAACCATCCGATATGCCGGGTGCCGAAGGAGATATTTCCCCTGCAACACATTCTTGCAAATGTGACGGAGTATCCTCGTCACATTTTTATTTCATCTGGATCCAACAGTTTTTGACATTATGTTGGCGTATTATAACTGATCTCATCTGAAGTGTTTTACTTTCTTGTGTAGCAAGTTTGGAGGAAGATGTGCGAGAGTAAATAGGAAATCCTGTTCGAGACAGCTGTCCTTCGGAAGAGATTCACGGAAGCTGCATCGCCTGGGTACGCCTATACCAGTACAGCAAAAATACACTGCTGGTTGCAGCTCTCAAAATTATGAAGGAATGGCAACTTCGTATTTTTTACCTACTTTCCAAAGGAAAGACAGGCTTTTGAAATCACTTTTCTGTCTGTATCTCTGTATGTGTACGTGTGTGTATGTAGGTGTGTGTTTCCTTTAAAACATTTGAACGTACGAACCGATTTTCACCACTCAGTAAACATTTAGTACCTAGTTAGGACATCCGACTTTTGCAGTTTTTGACCACGCTGGGTGCTTATCTTCAAAATGGTGGACACTTAAAATTTAGGGTGACACCTCAGATCTCGGGAACCATTCAATTGATTAAAAACAAATGTTGTATGTGGACAGTGCATCATATAATCATTGAATTTAAAAAAAGATATAGTTGTTGGACTGCCATTTTAAAACATAGCTACATGAAAAAAGGAAGATTTTACGTTATACCTCGAAAAATACTCTACTGACTGTCATCAAATTTGGCACATAAGTAATGCAATGGTAAACCATTTAAACACATGGAATTTAAATCGAAAAGGCACTTATGTTCAAAATGGCAGCCACGTTATTATTTTATGTTTATTTGCTATATCTGCCCTGCCTTTGGCCAAACTTTGTATACTGAAAGAAGCATTGTGTATGCCAACACATATCTGGGGAACAATCAACCCAACAATCAACCCAACAATCAACCCATTCCAACCAAATTTGGCAGACAAGTAGTACTACGGTAGGGCACGTAAATTTGCATGTTTTAAGTGGGCCAGACACCAATTTTCAAAATGGCGGTCATATAAACATTAAATATCAGTATGCTAAATCAACAAGAAAATGTAACCAATTTCTACCTATATTTCTATGCACGCAGTACCCATTTCAACCGTTAAATGTGTTTACCCAGAGTCCCTTACATCCGCCATTTTGTAAGATAATGCCACATGAAATAAATAAAATTTTAATGTCGTATCTCTGGAAAAAAATTTACCGAGCCCTACCAAATTTCCCATATGAGTAGTACTAGGGTTGGCCATATTAATTCATATGTTTTAAGAGGATCAGACACTTATTTTCAGAATGACAGCTATATAAACATTTTAATTTAGTAGGAAATATATACGAAACTCTGTATCCAATTTCAACTAAACTTTGTACGCTGGCAGTATCTATTACAGCCATCAAATATGTCTACCCGAGGCCTTTTCTGCGAGTCATTTTTAAGATAGTAGCGCATGAAAAAAATAAAGATTTATGTCATATCTCGATAAACATCTAACCTATTCCTACTATATGTTGCAAACAAGCAGTAGTATGGCAGCAGTAGGCCAAAAGAATATATATTAAGTTGGGCATACACTTATTTTTAAAACTGTGGCTATAAAAACATTTTAGCTGATTATTGTATCTACGAAACCATGCAACCAATTTCAACGCAATTTTGTATATTGGCAGTATCTATACAAACAACAAATTAGCCTATACACAAACTAATTCCTCCACTATTTTATAAGATAGCACAACATGCAATATTAAACTTTTCTGACATATCGGGGAACACTTACCCACCAAATACTTTTTAGCAGCAAGTTATACTGTTGGTGTCATTTGATTTAAGTAGCTAGTCACATGTTTTCAAAATAACAGTCATGTAGTGGAAAGTGCAGAGTTTTAGGCGTCTTGAGAGATAAGAGTTAAAATGAGGTGAGTATGGAGCAGCGCCGGAATGAAAGGCTGGGGTACACGGGAGATCTCCGAGAAAACCCGCCGACCAGCGGAATCGTCCAGCACGATTCTACATTCGAAAATCCGGGAGCGACCCCGCCGGGAATCGAACCCGGTTCGCTTTGGTGGGGAGCGAGTAGTCTAACCACTACAGCACCGTGACCTCAAAAGCCAAGTAAATATTATTGCTTAATATGCTACATGTCGCAAACAATTCCAACATAACTTTATATACTGGCAGTGTCTATGACATCTTAAAATATGCTGATACATAATCTCTTTGTCCAAAGTTTATGAAGAACTTTTCGTTAAAAAAAAACTTAGGTTTTATGCCATATCTCTGGGACCAATCAAACGATTACCGCTAAACGTTACATGCAAGTAGTGCTATGGAAGGCCATGTAAACTTACATGATTCGGGTAGGCCAGACACTGATCTTCAAAATGGCGCCCATTATAATTATTTGGATAAAATTTTCATATTTATTAAACAATTAAACCAAACTTTGTATGTTGGCAATTTGTGTTAAAAGCAGAACCTCTTTTAAGGTCTTTTTGTACGATATCGCAAAATGATAAAATAAAGATTTAAGTCATCTCGGGAACAAATCA
This sequence comes from Dryococelus australis, assembly GCA_029891345.1. Classification (NCBI taxonomy): domain Eukaryota; kingdom Metazoa; phylum Arthropoda; class Insecta; order Phasmatodea; family Phasmatidae; genus Dryococelus; species Dryococelus australis. The sequence goes on along the minus strand of CM056993.1, from coordinate 245,669,858 downwards.
ACCCAATTCTTCACAAAATTAGCGCTACGGTAGGCCATGAAACTTGCGTAATTTAAGTGGCTCAGACGCTTATTTCCAAAATGACCGCCCCATAAATATTTCAGGTAAGTAAACCCAATATAAATGCTGTTCACTATAAAGTGAGAGGAGTTGGTCATAAAGAGAGCTGGCACAGGAGCCTAGGAGAGGGAGCCGTGAGCCAGGGGAACGGCCGCCATGTCGGATTTTTTTTCCTCAAAAATCCCTCATTTTCACACAAAGTCGTAAGTTTTAGCCTAAAAATGGCTCAAAAGTTACCTTATTTTCGATTCATAGTTCAAGTTTTCCCATTTTACAAAAAAAAGAATCCCCAGAAAAGTCAATTTTTAGTCATTTTCTCTAACAGGGATCAGTGATGCATGTGGACCGAGGGTTCAGGAGAGCGGGATGTAGGATTTTTGACCTAACCTCAAAAATCTAATAATAATAGTACTAATAATAATAATAATTTTAATGTAACTTTGTAATTAAAAATTTTGTACGTGTAAGTATAAGTGTCTTTTCCGGGCGCATACGAACGTGATGGCATATCGATTATGTAACCCAATGCCAGGGCCACCATTTTGGATCTAAGAGCAAAAAAATTTTAAAAAATTATACGAAATGTAATAAAAAAACTTAAATTTTCCGGAGGTCACCCCCAAACCAATGTTTTACATTGTTTAATTAGTCGGTAGGCCACCATATAATTTTTAATACGATGTTTTTTTTTTTTACTTAAAATCATTTTTTATATAAAGGGGAGGTTTTTTAAAATAAAACAAACAAATATTCAATATATATATTTTTATTTTACTCAATTTTACATATCCAACATCACACCTCAGACATATGAAACAAAATAAATACAAAGAATTACAAAAAAATGTAAAAAATCTAAAAAAATCTTAAAACGTGTCACATTAACCTCACACTCATCCCAGCACCCTAAAACATTAACCTCTACCCATACCTACCAACATTCCAATACTACAAAACAAAGAAAAATCACAAAAATTTAGAAAAAGTACAGATATACTGGAAAAAATCACCCAACATACCAACCAAACCATCCATGTTAACCCATGTGAGCCAAGCTAATTTATAGACCAGACGAACCCGCAACACAAAAATTCCTACCATCAGTCAAAACTAAATCCCAAAAAACCTACCATAACCTAACCTTCCAAAGGCCAATCCGGCCTCCCTACTGCTTATAATATAAGAGTGTGCAAGCCCTGTGACATTGAATGACTTTGAAAACCAAAACCTGAGGAAAAATGCATAAGTCAGCAAGCAAAATATATTACAGACAACCACCACCACATTAGATGCAGACTACCTCAATCTTGACTCAATGACATTGGATGACCTTGAAAATAAGTGCTCGAGAAAAATCTCATAAAAGTCAACAAGCATAATACATTACAGACTACCACTGCCATATTAGACACATACTACGTCAACCTTAACCTCATGAACTTGAATGACATTGAAAATAAAAACTCAAGAAAAAATACATAAAAGTCAGCAAGCATAATACCTTATAGTCAACCACCACCGACCCACCAATCCAATCAAATCTAATGCAATCCAATCTAATCCAATCCATTCTAATGCAATTCAATCCAATCTGCTAAAGCAATCCTACCCAATCTATTAATGCAATCTAATCCAATCTACTAATGCAATCTAATCCAATACATCGATCTACCAATTCATCAACCTTTAGCTATCTTCCACCTCAATCGCAATATTTCCATCTTTCCATGCAGTCAACTATCCATATTATTTTTAAACTTAAAATTTTAATAAATATCCTGTATGTAAATTGTTACATTTATAGGTGAGTGCTCACGGTACCACTTAAAGTTGCGAGGGATAAAAGGATACAATAAACAAAAATAAAGAAAAAACCCATTTTTTAATAATAATAATGTATTATTATTTTGTAAATACATTTTCAGAAGTAAGCAGTTCATCACATCATCTGATATAACCTCAATCCTTAAGTTCATCGATGATCGAAACCATCTCTTTCATGTTCGATTAATTCCCACGTCTTTGAAGCTCAATCAAAGATCTAAGTCTGTCTGTAAGTTTGTTGGGATCTTCTATAAACATATAGTCAATATAACCATCGTCTTCTATCTTCTTTGCATCATTTGTCGAAGGAAACTCGTTGGGGAAATGTGTGGAAACTTCGAGGGAATCATCATCGTCTTCAACACTATCACTGTCGTAATGATCATCTTCACTTCCTGCTTTATCCTCGATATCAAGTTTACTTTCCTTTGTGCAGAAGTTGTATGTTCATCAGTATTTAGAGCTGATGGCCGTTTATTCTGAAGTTCACGCGAATGTCTTACAAGGTATATTTTACGCAAACAGACTCTACTGCCCGCTATAAGTCAGTCAATCTGTCTTTAGGATTAGCTGCCTCATCATAATCGTCTGCATAAACAGTACTCATCGATGCAGCAAGAGGATTTAGTGGTAACACTTGCTGGTCCCCAATAGGTGAATCCTTGCAGGTCTCGGTATGTTCCTTCAGTGTTTTACCTTGCACAAACTGCATGCGGTCATTGTCGTAATACTTCATCACGTGAAAAGGACTCCTCGTACAGGCCGTTCTCTCATGTAGCCGAGCATTTTGACCGAAGGTGAAATCTCTGTCGCAGAATCGGCACTAACGGCAATCAGGTAGCGATGGTGCAGGTTGTGGCTCCTTGTTAGATGATGTCAAAGGCAGGCCTTCGTATTCACAGTTCATCTTCGCAGTATAGCCAGAGAATGCTTCCAAATCGATGTTAACTTCTCAATGTCTGGACAACAACTAAGGTGTCAGCATACGTCAGCGCTGTATATATACTTTCTCCCATAACTCGAAAAAACCATTCGATATTTTCTAAGACCAAGAGAAAATTAATATTGTTTTAATAGTTTTCGGGTCTCGGACACAGGCCCTTGCGCCGTACACGCCTTTGTAGATGGCTTACATCCTTATATCAGGTGCACATGAATACTAAATAGTGATAGATTAATGTACGAACTTCGTTAAAAATATTTCCGTAACTCAGGTCACTACTCGAATAGCGAACCTCTTATCTTACCCTGATTCCTACATCCGATGTCTAAAACTTGCATTTTCCGTGTATTATTTATCCCTAAATCAGTCTTCGAAACATTTAGCAAAATTACTAACATTTTCTTATATGGTTTTTTCTGTC